>RJWM01000484.1:117448-213592 GCA_004363535.1 Dasyprocta punctata | reverse complement strand
GACACATTAACCTGCAGTACCAGCATTTCCTGAAAATTGTTAGAAATATATAGTGGGGTTACACCCCATCCCTTCTAAATCAAAATCTGCATTGTAACAAGATCCCCAAATAAATCAAAGCATATACAATTGTAAGATGTGTTAGAAGACCAGTTTAATGAAAGAAACAGGCACAGATTTTTTTTTAAGGCAGCAATCTCATAGGAAATCCTCCAACCCAGAGCAAACACCGTGGAGACAATAATATAATCTAATTCTGATCGCAGAAATTGGCAGCTGTTTGAATCTGCCTTCTTCTATACTTTCCACGCAATATAAAATGTGTTGCTGGTCAAATATATTGCAGAAATTATGCATAATGTAAATTATTCTTTACATGCTCTAGACAAGATCAATATAAAATAAATTTTGGAAAGTTACCTGAGATATAGTATGACATTTCTTAGAGGGTGAATGAATGGAAGAAATAGATGATTTGCTCAAGATAGGACATGAAAAATTCTGAGAGGACCTAAAATAAACAAGTTCTACTCTACTTAAACCCAGGACTCTATAAATAAATTTAAACATGAAACTGGTTTTTTTTCCTTGTACAATAATATTGACGTTATTCAGAACAATTGTTCTAAAGGATATACTTTAGGAAACATTGCATTTTATGAGTTTGCAACATTTCATGTGTGAATTCTTCCTAGGGTTGATCTAGTCTCTGTTAACTTCTTTTCTTCTTAAAGTTATAAAATGTGCTGAAAAGATTCAACCTTGAGCATGAACAAAAAGCAAAATTATGCTCTTTCACAATAAATGTTATAGTATAGAAATTCTGAGGCAAATTAATTCAGTTGTACTGTTAAAAATTGTCCAAATCTGGGTAGATAAAGTTGTCCTTGAACAAACAGTATGCTAACATCTGGCCTCCACATATCATTGAAATCAAGCCAGATCCTGCAAATAAAGGAAAGGGAAGTTTTGGTTAATTACTAAGAATGGATAGTCCATTAGCAAGAGTGTGAATAAGAACAGTTGTCATCACTAAAATACCTGGAGCTGTATAAATGAAGAGCAAAATAAAAGACAGAAAATAGAAAGTAAGGAGAGGGAGGGGATGAAGAGATGGAAGGAGGGGAGAAGAACTGGATGAAGAAATAAATTAAAATATGTTACATGTGTCCACCAACTCCACACAATGAATGTAAACATTATGTACTGCAAACATGTCCTAATAAAGACAATCGTTCTGAAACAGATAGAACATTTGAAATAGAGTAGTTTAAGATTCAGCCGGAAGAGTAGAGATTCTTTTATGAAGTTGCTAAATTGTTGAAATTTAGAACTTCTTTGTGAGAACAGTTGCAAATCAGTAATAAAGAGTTCTGAAAAACTTAGAACTTTAAAGAAAATGAAGTCAATACACGTACCAAAGAATTCTTAGTTCTTTCAACTTTTCAACTAGTCATTTGTGTTGTTACTGTTTACATATCTGTCAATAGACAAATGATAGATGATAGATAATAGATAATACATAGGTGGCAGATGATAGATTCGTGTATTTTCCCTCTGATTATAAAAGAGAACCATGTTCATCTACTTTAAGTAAAGATTTTTATACCAGAAATTCACCTATCTGGATTATTTGGTTTTTTGAAAATACTTTTACTTCTAGTTGCACTAGTCCAGTAATTCTTGTTTTTTTAGAATATCAGTTCAACCAATATCGACCTAATAAGACAGTTTTCATAAGTTGATCATTCTCTGTATAGCAGTCACAACATAATGTCCATGAAAGGCAAAATTGTCTGAGGTAGGAACCCTGACAAGATCGCTGATTTCCTCATAGGAAAGCTGCTATCTAAGGTGAGACCCTGTTATGGCTGATACATTGTGTCAACTTGGGAAGTCTAGATGCTTAACTAAGTAACTCAGCAGTTGTACATTCTGGGGTGCAGAGAACAAGCCCTTATGGCTCTAGGATGTTGTTCATTGTGTCAATTTGAGAAGATCAGAAGTTTAACTAAGTGATTCAGCAGGGGGCCAGGGACCGGACTTTGTAAACATCCTCAGCCTGTGCAAGATGGCACAGGACATGGTGTGAGTGCTACATCCTACACACACCTGAGGGGCGAGGGGCATAGCTTGCTTACAATGTAAGGGAGGAGAAGAGCCTCGCTCTTACCCTCTTTTATGCTCTTGTTGCTTTTGCTGTCTTTTGCCACCTTGAAGTGTTGCTCCTGTGCCATGCCACCCTGCCTTGCAGCCAGCTGATTGTAAACTGAAGCCTCCACAAACTGTGAGCTAAATAAACCTTTCCTTTCCTTAATTTTGGTTATCAAATATTTTGTCTCAGCAAGGAAAGAAAAGCAACAAAGACAGACCCTGAGAGTGCATTCCCAGCAGGCCTGGTCACTGTTCTCATAAACAGAAAAGTTTTCATTCAGTGAAAAACATGTCCGACAGCATGCGATTATGGCATTCTGAGGAAGCCAACCGTGCTTATTCAGAGGGAAATAGTCACTCAGTTGTGTTATCAAATGCTATTGGCCCTTCCATTCCACCTACGAGACTCTCACCAGGCTCCAGGTGGCACTCATTCTGTAGGTGGGCCAGTGAGGGCACTGTACATTTTGTGGTGTTGTAAAGAAAATTCAAGGAGACAATTTTCTATTTTTAACAGAGAAAATGTTATTTCCACTTACAATTATAGCATTTCTTTCAGTATTTTTCTTACAGTATACAAAAAATTTACATCTTTGAAAGTCTTGTACCAAATAAAGCATTCCTATTTTATGCATCCTTTCTGGAGCTACTAAGCAATACTATAGAAGCACACATGTAAGACTCATAGATATGCAAGGTAAGGAGAGAATTAAATTCAAGCAAAGGTGGCTAATATGTAGTATAATTAATGCTGGACTAGGAACGGGTAAGTCAGCACAATATTGTCATAAACATTTGTCTAATGAGAAATCTTTAAATTGATCATGATATAATTGATGAGTTCAGTTCAGCTTATGAGCAGAAAAAACAACTGAAATAGTTTCACTACTTGTTGTATTACTATGAAGACTGCAATGCCATGTATGAAGAAAAAAAGAGAATGTGTCACAAAGATAAAATGATCAAGTCTTCTGTCCCAGTTACCAGGATGGTCCACATAAAAATATTTTTACAGCCCTTCATTATATATAAATGTATATCATGGAGGACAACTAATCTGCCTTCCGGGGGACTGTGCAACCGGCGCGGACTCCCAGAAGAGAACAAGAATAGGTCTCTTGAGGATCCACCCCGCTGGGCCCCAGTGGCACCAGTGCGCGGGCTTAGAATCAAGTACAAGACCACCACCCGCCACGCCCCCACCCCCATAAGCAACCTGCTGGTTCGGAGGTCTGGCTAAATTGATAGCAACTAAGGAACGTTAAGCAACTAAATGCTAGTATTGTTTCGTTGATTTTGAAGTCCTCAGGTCGGCAACCTGAGCATCTCTTTGGAAGATGACAGTAGGCAATGTAGCAAATATAGGGGATTCTCTTCTGTCTTGTCTTCGAGACCCAGTATGGTTCTCACTGTTTTGCTTTACTCTGATTATTATTATTTTTTGCTTTATTTTATATTCTGTTTTTATTGATTTTATTCTGTTTTGTTTTTGGTTCAATTCCACTATACATGTTGGAATGGTCATCTATTCTGAAGATACCAAGATATACTATAGTGGCTATTGTTTTCATAGTATCTTTCTTCCAAGTTCTGTACCAGTTCTGCTGCTTTGTTTTGATTGACTTTGTTCTGTTACGTTCTGTTGGATTTTACTATCTTTAAAAAAAAAAGTATATCATGTATAGGTTATGATACATTATGACATATTATATGTATATAATATGCTTATATTACATAATATATTACACATGCTATAACATACTATTCATATTATATGATATATTAAGAAATATATCCTATTATATACATATTATGTCATTTATAAATAATACATGTAATACATCATATAGTGTTCCTCAGTTACATATTGTGGTGGATTGATAACTGGTAGTCAACTTGTAATACCAGCTGAGCTGAATCACCGTGGTGCTGTGTGTGGATGGCCCACCGGAGGACTGTTGCCAAGACAAAAAGAACTGAAGAGGAAGAAAGTAGTGTTGTTGGTTCTCCATGTTGTTATTGGTTCTCCTGTTGCCATTGATTCTCCTGGAGGAGCTTTTTGAGCTTCTTTCCTGGTATGAACTTGGCTGTTCTCATTGTCAGAGGAGCTTGGGACCTTGTTGTCACTGAGAGTGACTGTGGTTCACTTTGGAGGAGCACTCGTCCATACTTTATCACTTCCTGGCTCCAGAGGGGAAGATGGTGTGCTGTTCAATCTCCAGGAGAAGCTTGTCACACAGTCTTCCCGATACGAACTTGGCTGTCCTCATTGTTGGAGGTGCTTGCGACTTTGCTACTGCTGAGGATGGCTGTGGTAATTTTCTGGGGAGCCCTTGTCCTTACTTTGAGCATTGCTTCCTGGCTCCAGTGCAGAACCCGCAGCCTTCTGGCACAGATCCTTCATCCTGCTGGCATAGACTTTCTGGCTTCCACCGACAACCTTTGGGCCTTCTCAGTGCAGATCCATGAAATAGACTTGCATGAGTCATTATTGTGGGCTTTAGACTTCCTGCTGGACTTGTAGCAGGCATCGTCATGAGCTCCAGCTGGATTCTTAGTGTATGTATTTTCTATACTCTTTCTTTTATATTTGATTTTTTGGGTGATGATTATAAAATAATACTATAAATTATGTGTCCTGTATTGTCTCTTTCCCCTTGCAATCCATGCTCCAAAGTGTTCAAATATGTAATATTTATATATAAAAATAAGTAGTACATCATATGGTATAATATATCACGTAATATACTCCAATAATGTGTTCAAATATATATTATTTATCCATAAAACAGACATGAAACTGTTAGTTATCTGTTTACTTTTTCAACCCTCCTAGGGTGAAAATTAAACAGCTTCCCAGGTCATCCACTGGAGTTGTCTATCAAGAGTTTAAATATGTTTACTACATGCCAGGAAAATCTCTGCTACTTCATCTCATTTAATGCTCCCTGCAGTTACCCAACTAATACTTGACAATTCAGTATATGCCAGTCACTGTGTTAGGGGCTGAATATTTTACTATGAATACTTAAATGCTTAAAATTTGTTTTAAATACTTGCAATTTACCACATTCTATAATTTTCTTTTCAAAAGCTTAAGCAATTAAGTTTCAAAATAAATATTTTGATTTTTTTGTCTGTCTGTTTTTTCTTAAGTCACGTTTAATCCTAAACATGCTTTGTTCAACTTGGAAAACCAGTCATTGAACTGAAAAGCAACAGGGATGTCCTATTCAGACTTGTGAGTCTGATTGATCTTCTATATTCTTCTCAGTTTCTTTGTGTTCTTTTCATTGCCTGAACGGTAGATGTCTGTAAATTTCTGTAAGCTCTGTGTGTTACCTTGTGTATTTTCTAAGATCCTACTGGACCCCAAGGTAACAACCACTACATCTTTGCAGTCAAACCTTCAGGATTTGTATGTAGAAGTATCTCCAAGTGACAATCTAGGTCAGAAGGAAAAGCTAGGTATGGGATACACCTTCGTGACTGAAGGAACTCTACTAAACTATCCAATTTTGTATACACCAGTTTCCACATTTGCAAAATTAGAATATAACATTTATCTCACAGAATTGCAGTAATGTTAGTCAGATGAATCCAATGTTCCTGGTTCATATTAAACAACCAATAAATGCAAGTGTTAATACTGTGTGAGGCATTAAAATTGAGTGGCAATACCAGAACATTTTTGGGTTTGCTTACTGCTTTCCAAACAGACTGAAGATATTAGACAAGATTAGTGTAATGTTTTAAAAAATATTATGTACTCTTTATATTTGGAAGCCAAATGCAACATATTTAGAGGTAAATATTTTCCGTACATGACAAATACTGGTGCCTGCTCAGAAGCATTCAGTTTTGCTTTGTCTGACTGTTCATAGCACAAATAAATGTTAGAGTTGTAATGCTGTTTCTCTTCCAAAGTTCCTAATTATTTCATAATATCGCTAAGGAAGAACAATTTTTAAAAGTGATATTGTAAACTAGAAATGGTGGCATATGCCTATAATCCCAGAACTCTGAGAATCTAAGGCAAGAAGTCAGTTCAAGCCCAGACTGGGCAATTTAGCAACTTAGCAAGACCCCGTTTCAAAATAAAAAGTAACAAATGCTGGGGCTGTAGCTCAGTGCAAAGATTCTGGGTTTAGTCCCCCAGTACCCCCACCAAAAGATACTACACATTTCCTGTATAGTTGCTATTTCTTATCTTTATTTCCCTGTTTTATAAAATAGACTTCTAGGGAAAACATAATTTTTAGACTGAATTATTTAAGAGTGAGCTAAATGTGGATGGCCACTGCTAGGAAATGATGGCATTAGAAAACAACACTGGAGATTAAATTTAGATGACTTAAAGAACTTCTCAATTTTAAGAACTTGAAAATGATATTATGTAATAAAACTTACTGGCTTTGTTTCAAGTTAGGTATTGCACATAGTTTAAAAGGCTTGGCGTGTTCTACATCACTGCTTCTGAAAGGACGATCCGTGAAGAGCAGCATCACAATCAGCTAAGCCCCATGCAGACTGACTGCAGCTTAGTAAGGTCCTCGAGATCTGCATGCAGGAGACACCCAGCTCCAGACCACACTTCTAGGTCCTGTGTGTTAATATGTTTTTTGCTTTTTTGCTCTCATAAGCCTGTTTTCTTTGCACCAGCAAACCAAAGTGTCCTCTCACCTGCTATACGATGAGTTTCCTCATACCCCAGGCTCCTATGCAGGTGCCAAAATACCACATCCAGCACAGCTCTTGAAATTCCCAGGGGAGGATGGTGGAAGATGAAGAAATGAAGATTAGGGTCAGAATGCAGAAAGCTGAGGTCAGATGGAGTGCTCTCTCATGATGGGAGAAAAGGAACTGCCCAATGACTGCTGTACATTTATTGATACAATCGGCAAGAGGTGGACAACAGGTGAAACCCCTCTCCTAATGGGAGAAGGGACCTGTCTAGCAACTTGTTTGTCTGGCTTGCCTCAGACACTCTGTGTTCTTGGGCTGGCCTTGCTTTATCCACACATGGGTGATCAATCTCCAGTTCAGCCACTTCCCACAAATGGGGGGAAGGCAGAAGCTAATTTACTTTAGTATACTTTTAAATTCTTTGCTCCTTACACATGAGCTTCTTCTACACTTTACTGATTTCAGTGGACTGTTGTTTTGTGGTTCTCACTTTCTTTGTCATCATTTTGTCTTTTTGGAGAGATAGCTTGAGACTTGAGTATTTTGCTTGAATCATCCTGTAGAACACAGTTCCCTCCAGTGAAATATACAACAGGCTTTAGCCTTTCATCCTATTAAAAATTCACCCTTTTTTGGCTTCCTTGACTGTTGCAAGATGATTTGCTTTGATAAATTGCATCTAAGAAGAACTTGTATGTTTAGGGGCATAAGAAGAAATGAAGGCTAGTCTTATGATAAGATGTGAAGGGCTAGGTCCAGCATGGCACTCTAAGAAGGGAAAAGGAGGTATCAGGTAACGGGGGAACTGCACAGTTTGGCATCAGGTCTTGCACACATCTGCACCTCATGCTATTTCTGGGTCTACTGTGTCGGCTCAGGTGTACAGTGGAATATCTGAGGCACTTCTCTGTATATGATTAACAGTCCGCAGGTGGATTCCAGTAAAGGTACAAAAACAAACACTTTTTAAAAAGAAAATAGATCTGCTCCAATTTCCTTATAATGTCTTGGTCCTTAATACCCACTGCAAGTGAAAACTGATGGAGAAAGAATACAGAACAAACTAGTAGAATAGGTGAGACCTAGAAGCAGACTAAGGAAAGCTACAGTTTAATGAAAACTTCTTTGTCAGAATATAGAGGGTTTCTCTGGCTTTCATTCACTTTCACTGTATATCTTGCTCGATATATAAAGAAAAATCTGTCATCCCTTCATAAATGGAAATTTTATCAAAAGAAGAAGCAGAGTTTAGTAAATTTCTTGTATGTCTATTTGCCAGTGTGTCTCCAACACATGTTAAACTGGCAGAATCTCTGGTGTGGACCACATCTGGGCCATCCTCAGAGATTATTTGGGCTGGGAAGAGACAATCAGTGGAGTCCACATTCGGTCAACTGTGTAGTTTTCATTTACTTGGGTATCATTGTTATTATTCTCTTAGAAAGAGAATATGACCATCCCAAGTCTCTTAGAGAATAATATAATAAAATCCATATCTAAGATAATAAAACCTATTTCCAAAATTTATTCTAGTTGACATTATTTTCATGCATCTGAGAATTCAAACTAGAACAATCCCAACATACCTAAAGCAGCCCACCAATGTGATGTCAAGGGGAACTCCAACATGACTGCAACAGAATAAAAAAGGTAGTGTTTATTTTCAAAGTATACATTATCTTTTTACTCATGAAGACATATTTATTATTGTTTGGTTGAATCATATCAGAAGAACAAAGAAAAACTGTATTCACATTCATGGAGTCAGGTAGCCCCAATTTTGTATTTAAGTCATGGCCTAAAAGGCTGTTTGTTAAGTTAAACATTCAGGACTCCTCCCTTAGACATGATGCTCTGAATTATCAGGTTCTCAGTGAGCTCACAATGTTGATTTGAAGTGATGTGCGGCAGCAATGGGTCTATGACCATCCTGAGTCCTGGCTGCCTCTAGAGTTCTGAACCATTTCACTCCAGACTCATGTCTAATAAGCAATCATTTGCTCAGCATCTTCTACTGCCACATGTCCGACAAGTTAAGAACTTTTCTGCTTCCGGAACCTGGGGCTTATTGCCATTTTGAGGACTGGACAATTTTACAAATGCAGATCCTTTTACAGATATTCTATGGCTGTCTTCCTGGAAAACTTGAGCCCTAGAGTAAAATGGAGAATCTGAGATGGTGGAGAGAACCCAAGGTCCTCTGAATTACTGAGATGATTTGTATCTGAGCAAATTGATGTTAGAGGATCAATACACTGGCATTCTCTAATAGCAGTAGAGCTGGGAAGTAGCAATTCATTTGGAAACTCTGTGCTCTTAAATTGCAAACAGATTATACTATCAATAGATCAGGGCACTAAAATTTCAAGAGTCATTTGAATTGGTAATAAAAATAAGCATTGAATTATAACATATGTTTACAATCGTCCACACTTGCATGTTAAAAAAAATAATAGAGGACAGTTAGGTGAGTAAAAAGGTAGAGGAGGAGTAAATTTTAAATTTTAAATGGGCGAATGAAACTCTCCAGTATGGGGTAATTGTTTTATGATGGGCGCTGTTTCCGAGAATTTCTCATGATCTCACTGAAATTTTACCAGGTCTTTCCCTCTTGTAGCAGAGGAAACTGAAGAAAAATGTGACTTGGCCAAGACTACATTCCTGGGAAAAGGCAGAACTGACATTTGAATGCATTTTCTTCTACCTCCAAAGATCACAGGTGAAGATAAAAACTTCATAGAACTGGTATTCTTGTTTAAAACAAGGATTGTCGGAAAGTTCACGGGCCTGCAAATACTCTAGGTTTCCTTCATACCCCACTTTTAGATCATTAGTTAATTTCTACCTCTGGAAAGGATTTTGGAGTGAAAATCTTCCTTAAGGAGACAAACTCCACACAAGTGGATGGCAAGCTGAATGTGAAAAGCAGACAGGAAACACTTACATTTCAGTACAGCCCTGACCCAGACATGGAGCTGTCTAAACCTGCCCAGAGGAGCAGTAGGAGAACACAGCTGGGAGGAAGAGGGAAGAGGAGGGAAGAGGAGGGACTTTCGTCATCATCAGGGCATAGAGCAGAGTTTACCCTTAGGACATCATTTAGATATAAGATCAAATTTAATACCTTTTCTTTGTTTCTGCTATTTTATTTACTTACCGGTAGAAGTGATGATAACATGAAGGATGGTTACTGAAATAGCATAATCCCAAACCCATTCTTCTACAATCAGAGCAAAAAGCAACCCACAAAAAAAGTAGGTGACTTCTGTTGGGAATAAAAGAACTGCAAATAAAATCAAGAATATCAGTTTTGAGACTAGAGCAATTAACAATTTTGAAATACAGCTAGCAACAAGATCATGAAAACATAATCCAGCAAAAAATTTTGATAAAGGATTTTTAAAATGGCCCATCCCTAACCCAATCTTCAAATATGGATAAGAACTTTTAATGTATTCTCTTAATCATCCTTAGATTTATAGAAATATAACTAACAATATATAATTTTTCTTTCATACCATTCGTGTTTAGCATTTTAGCATTTTAGCAGGTAAAATGTAATAAATGAAAGTTACAAAATATGCTTTATGTGTAAATATGTTATTGAATTGTTGTCAAAATACATTAAAAATTATTGGAATTAGTGAAAGAGTTCAGTTCTTTGTTTTTAGAAATGAGAAAAAAAAAACTTTATTGAATTATGATATTTCTCTGATGCCAATCAGGGCCTATCTTGGAAATGAGTTCCTTTGTGTTTTCGTAATAATTTGGTATGTTCAGATAGTCCTCTGGGAAACATAGCTGATCATCATGAATGAAAGAAAGTTTCTTAAATGACAGGTGTGGATGGAAACATTTCTACAGTCACTGGTTGTCACAGAGCGGCTTCCTTGACTATGAAGAAATCGTTATTCATGAGCGTTCAAATCTCTAAGAGACCCAAAGGCAAGAAGAGTCGACCTTTTTTTTTTTTTTTTTTTTGCCTCTTGTCTGTTATATGGGCCTGTAAAACTCTAGTAGCTTCAAAAAAGAGATTCATCAAACTTTAAAGTGACACATATATGTGATATACCACCAAAGGCCCTTGGTAAATAATACCACTTTCCATAAAACTGACCTTTCTTGCCTTTTAAAAACATAACAAATGATTGGTATGTTCATAGAATTCAGAAATCAATAAATCTATGCAAACTCTATATCTTTTTCAAACTGGAAAATAAAATAATCACCTACAGTATTTCCTCTTGTGCAGAAATAATTTATTAACCAGCAAGTCACTGACAGCCTAATGGGTAAGTAAGACATAAAGTAAGCAAGCCCAGGCACCATCTTTTTAAAGGTATCACATTTGTCCCTCTTTGGTTTTATTTATTTTAACACAATAGTCTCCAACAGTTAAATGGTGAGTTCATTATAACTCCTTTTCTATTACATGGAGATTTCTTTGACTAATACAAATAAGTGTGGCATATCCTGCTCCCTAAAATCAAAGCGGGAGCTGTCCTGTTCTGTCATATTAACATTATTTCACCTTTGAAACTTCACTCCTTCCTCCAAAAATGGCTCATACAGGCTCTGTAGTATTACAGGAAAATAGAGATGTCTCTTTTGTCAACAGTTAACTCTCTAGGTTAACTTGAAGCTGCTTGTAGATAGCAATTTTAGTCTTGCACAAGTCTTATTTGCATGCTGTAACAGAGAACATTTAGGCCTTGCCTACAATAGGGAAAAAAAAGCATGATTTAAAGGAACTAGGGCAAAACTGGAGGTCAGTGTAGCAGAATTCTAGGCTAGCATTTACAGTTTAAGAGATCTAATTTAGACACTAAGCAGGATTTTAACCTCTGCATAAATTGGAAATGGAGTACTATCTTATCTACCTCAGAAAAATTTGGGGAGGTTTTTAATTTAAATGAAATGAATTTGTAAATTACTCTGTGCAACATAAAGGAAAGATACTAGTCATCGAAATGGTTTACCTGAACACAGATATTCCAAGGTCCTTTCAAAAACTGATCTCCTGGGTGAAAAACTTACTGAAACAGACAAGAAACCTGATCCTAAATTGAAACTCAAGGCTCTGAGGTGACGCTTACATTTTATCTCCAAGATTAAACAAGACCGGATTCTCAAAGCGACCACTTTGGAGAGTTACGACATTTATCTTCCTAAACCCCAAATTAAAGATTTAATAGGCTAAGAGTTTATCAATATCTTTGTCAAAATGCTCATGTTTTGTAACAGAAAAAAGACTCTATAAACTAAGCCAGACATCCTGGGGATCTTCACTAATCTCTGGTATGTATAAACAGCCTTCTCCAGTAAGCCTGTGGCATTGGCCTATCTTCTGTGACTGACCAAAAGGCAAGAATTAAATGACAGTTCAGCAAGAGATCTCTCTCCCTACCCAAAACATATACATGCCTAATCTTGACTCCTTCCTCTGACAATCTTCTTATCTTTTGTGGAGATATATAATAATAATAATAAGTTAATTCCATCTTCAGTAAACAAATACATGAAGAGAAAGGGCAGATAAAGCATGAGACCTCTTGTATCTTGTTACAGTAAACATCTCTAGTTCTCACATATTCTTTGCTGTCCAAAATTGAATCGATAAAGGCACCAAACAAGGTTATCCAGTGGAGGAGGATGTTTTAAGGCTTTTTATTTGAATTCAGTAATTCTAGCTGACCAAGAGTTCCATACAAATCATATTTGAAATCTACTTTCTTTGACCTAAGGCAATTTTGTGTATTTGCATATTTCCCCCAAGAAAAATTATTTCAAGGTTTTCTAGAAAATTTTAATATTTAAAGAATTGAGAGTACATTTTTAAAAACCTGGAGAAATTGAGCAGACTATTAAGAATAATTATACACAAAAAGTAAGTTTATTATTCTTTTTATTTTTTTGCTTTCTACTTGTTGATAGTGTCTAAAATTTCATTAGTTAATATGCATTATTTTGTAATGGAAAGTAACATTAAAATTTTGCTCTTAGGAAGATGGGCAAACTTACCATGAACACACCAAAATAAGTCTGGTTGATATATAGTCAAATAGGCACTTTTACTGACATACAGACTTATGAACATTTACAGTATATGTTATTTACTCCACAGAAATGCAAAATTGAAATGATATAGACTTTGTCCCAGTATATTCTTTCCTATTGCTTCTTTCCTGCAATGAATTGCTGTCGTAAGTTTTTGAATGACACATAGCTACTACATATTGTGGGGCAGAGTGTGATATTTTAATACATATATATGATGTGTAATGATCAGTTCATGATGACTACCACATCTATCACCTCACATATAATCGTTTCTTTGTGTTGAAAAACATTGCAGATCTTCTTTACTAGCTATTTGAAATATTCAATTAATTGTGTCAACTTTGTTCTCCTACTGTGCTCTAGGACATTGCCTCTGCAATAAATTCTACATTATTTTGGGAAGAAAAATAAAACAAAACAGAAATGTACAAATTAAAAAATGAAATTTCTTTGTCATCCCAGATGGGAGATAACAGTTTGTTGCATAATTTTCCAGACATCTTAGCACTGAAACCATGAATTTTACTCTAGTCTTCAAAAATAAAACTATACTACATGAAGTCCTTTGTAGACTTTTTTTTTTGTATGGAGGATTGAATTCACAACCTCGCATCTGCCAGTGAACTAAATCCCTCTCCTATTTTTCAAAACAGGGTCTCACTATGTAGTTCAGGCTGGCCTTGAACTCACTTTGTAGCCCAGGCTGATCTTGAACTCACAATGATCCTCCTGCCTCAGCCTCCCAATGTAGTCTTCATTTTCTATCTCATATGTCATGAACATTTTCTACATCCGAACATTGTCATTCTTCCTGTTTCTTTAAAATATATTTTAAAGAAATTCAATACTACTGTGAAATAGAAATTCCTACACTAACACCATCCTACTCCATTTCCTAGGATTACTTAATTTGAAGTTTTTGATGATACTTTCCTAATTAGTTTTTGAAGTCAGACATAATATACAGGTGATTAAGAGGAAGGCATAATTATTTTGGAATGGTATTTTAAAAAAGATTTTGATTTTTAGAGGCACATGTTTCACTTATTGATAAGGATTAAAAATTTAAAAATTACCTCTATAATTTGTGTCCAGCCATGAGGGATTCGTTTTGAAATCAAATGGTGCTAGGACATCCAACTCATACACCCTGAGATGTTACAAATGAAAAAAATTTACTCTGAAGGAGACAGTTCAACTGCACATCAACCTTGTGTGCATCACTATGCATAGACGTCATTAGATTCACCCATGCTCGGTACATTTCAGAACTGGCTGACTCAAATGGCCACCAAACATTTTCTTGTCTTCACTGTCCTTTCTGTCAGTTATATTCACTTTATCCACAAAGTGGCTTCAGTTGTATCTGAGGTTTCAGCTATAATCCCAGCAGTTCCTTCCATTCAGTATGTGAGGGGAACTTTAAACACAGAGAAGCACAAGCTTGGAAGCAGCAAGACACAGTTCTAATCCGGGTAGTGTTACCAGTGAATTTGGACAAATTATTTAGCCTTTCTGGGCTTCTGTTTAACTGTAAATTGAAGAGATTAATCATTTAATTACTGAGGTCTCTTCCTGTTCTAAAATCTGAGTCTATAAAGCATATCCCTAGTCTTTCTACTGTGCCCAAGTTGGTAATTGTGTGCAGCTGGTCCCCCAGTTAGCTGCCTCTGGGAGCTTGAAGGTCCAATTACATCAAGTTCCTTTCCACTGACTCATGTTAACTGCAAACTCTTGAATCCCAAGCTCAGGGTTAGCCTCATGCTTGCTCCAGGCAGCTTGCACTATCTCTAGTTCCACACAGCAGCTGAGACTGTGTGAGAGCTAGAGTTTCCTCAGTGGGTTTGCCTGCAGGCAGGCTGAATTTTCTTTCCATTGCAAAACTCTGTATAATTAATTTTTGGTATTAATTTGCATATTAAAATGGTATCCGTTGCTCACACAATAAAATTAACTTGCATAAATACTCAATTTGTAGGAAATCACGTGTAAACATATATAACTTTATTTCAAGGCAGCCAACGCATTGGCCATCTAAATTTGTAAGGAAAAATTTCAATCATAACAAGATCATACATTACCTGAAAAATAATGCCTCATACTAACATAGAAATTATACCATTAAAACCATATGTGTTAATTTCATTTCGTCCTCATGATAACCCTTCCTAGATTATTATCATCATTCGACAAATGACACTAAAATAAAAGAAGCTCCATGGCTTGGTCAAGATGAGACAGGAAATTAATTAGAACCTGGGCCACAGTGTTGATCTCTTGACCTGCTGTCTAGGGCTGCTTCCAGTAGATATTAGAAAACATTTAAATTGGCCGTAGATTATCTTTGAGCATCTTCTCATCCAAACTTCCCCTGATTCAATGCCAACCCAGGGAGCAATAGTCTCCCTTTCTTCCCATGATTGTCCACCCCAGAGGTAAGAACAGACTGCCTGGTTCTATCTGTGTCATTTCACAGCAGTTACTTTTATCATTTTCAAAGATGGAACAATTTTATTTTAACTTCAACAACAAAAGATTTAAAAAATTCACTAAAAAAAAAATCTCCTGCATTCTCTAATCCAGAGACATGTCAAATATTAAATATAAACTCCTTTCATATTCAATATTCAGTGTTAACTTTCTAATTCTGTTTGAAGACAAAATGGTACTTACTTGAGTGTCAGGCTGCACAAGCTCAGAGACACATAGTACACTGTGTAGAACAGGATGACACAGAGGAGAAGGTTCTGTAGAATAATCTGTGAAGGAGACAGGGGTGACATCTTCAAGTCTGGGGTTTTTCTCATGGCTGCTAACCAGCTTGACAAACAAAAGATGATGCATAAATGCATGCATGAATGAATGAACACTAATAGTCCTAGCCAGCTTCATACTGATTGAAGACCCATACGTTGAGAAGGACTTCAAAAAGCACAGTAAAAGTGTTGCCGAAACCGGGCATGGTGGTGCACACCTGTAATTCCAGCACTTAGGAAGCTGAGGCAGGAAAAAAAGTGACCTCAAGGTCAGCCTGAACTGCGTAGTAAGACCCTGTCTCAAAAAGACAAAAAAAAAAAAAAAAAAAAAAAAGTGTTTACCAAAGAGGCTGGTGTGTTATACACTCATACAAAGGATTAGGAAAGCAAAAATTTCCATATCATCTATCTTCTATTCACTTAAACAAACTTCCTGAATGCTGACATTTATATTTTAACTTGACAAAATTATCCTAAATCTCAACTGTAATCATAAAAAGAAAATGAGAACAGGTAAGAAATTTAGCAAAAAATACTCTAGGTAATAATACAATATTAAGCCATGTGCAGCAATTTATACAGCAACTGGCTAACACACAATAGGTGACTTTTTTTTTTTTTTTTTTTGCAGCCCTGGGGATCAAACTCACACCTGCCAGACAAGCGCTTAAACTACTGAGCCAAACTCTCAGCCCTAGTTTTTTGAGGCAGGGTGACACTATGTAACTCAGGCTGGCCTCGCACTCGCTTTGTATCCCAAGCCTGCCTTGAACTCACAACGCTCCTCCTACCTCAGCCTCCCGAGTGCTGGGATTAAAGGTGTGTTTCACCATGCCCAGCTTAAAATAGGTGATTTTGAAAGAAACTCTTCTGCATCAAACTCTTAAGAAGCAGGCACTGCAAAGGAATGGAAACCAGACAGATTTTTCAGCAAAAGGTGTCATGAAATTTGACTTCTAAATATAAAAATCCTATTAGATTCTGGTCTCCTATAAGACACCACAATAAATTTCAAATGGATTAAAGGCTTATGTGCCAAGAGAGAGATTGGGAGAAGATATTTGAAACATATATATCATAAGAATAAACTCATACAAATAAAAAGACAAACAAACCAACAGAAAAATGAGCTAAATATATAAATAGGCATTTCATGTGTGGAAACACTGCAAAAGCCAATAAAAAAATCAAAAGGTGCTGAACTTCACTATTAATCTTTCAACATATTTTCTTATGACTATAACAAAAATATCAGCATTGCGCAAAGGAATTTTTCAGTTTCTTTTGTTCACTTTTGGATCTTTTTTACAGCCATTTTTGTTTAGCCAACACTCTCACCACTTTGGTATCTTTCTTTGCCTTTAAATGACCAATTCCCCCAAATTGGTAATGGTCTCAGGGACAGAAGGATGTATCTATCTGCTAGAATCTAGAGAAGGTCATTTTCACAGACCACATCCTATCCAATGGGCCAAATGGACCAAATTTCAGATGTACTAAGGATTTACTTCTTCCAACTACATAAATATGGGTGAACTGTTGAGTCTAAAGGACTGCTGGAAACCAGGACTTTAAGACTGTCAGCGCTTTCCACCACCCCAGCACTTCCCATACCATCCACAGCCCGTCCTGGTCTCTGCCTATTCCTCCCCATCCTGCCCACTGAGCCTCTTCTCTCTCTGCCCCTTATGTCATCTGCTACGTGTCCCTCATGGCTCTTGGGTTTCATCCCCTAATCTCTCCTTCCTTAATCACCAGGCTCTCTTCCTCAATCTCCAGTTTCCTGCCATTTCCCTTTTCTCCCTGAGACCTAGACAGCCTTGTGATTCCACAATAACTGACACTATGCTTTTGAAGGGAAGAAGTAAAAGAATGAGTACAAAAGCACTTCTTCCCATAGATGTCTTTCTTTCATTAAAAAATAAGAAATTCTTGCTAGAATCCCCCATCAGAAGCCCCATCAGACATCCCATCATGTCTCACGGATCCCCACTGGGCCATATGCTCATGTGCAGGGCAATCTGCAGAGTAGACTGTGGTGACTGCTCCTGCAGAGAGAAACTTACTGCCTTGGAGAAATATAGACTGGAGCAATGAAGAAGGGATGGATGGGCACGGGCAGCTAACAGCGTATTCCAAGTGGAGTCCTCAGTATGGAAATAGCTAACACCCGCATTTCATAGCAAAGATCATTTAGGGATCAAGAGAGCATTGGAAGCTTTACCTGAATTGAAAGTTCAAACCATGCATCCCCCGCAAACTGGCTCAATTCCTGCCTGGCTGTTGAAATGAGAACCTGCTGATGGTGAATGGTATGTGACACGGAGCAATCTTGGGGCTTTATCAGCCCTGTAATTTGGTTAACAGTCAGGTGTTTTGGGGTTTGCTTTACTCGTTACATTATGTATTAATATCAGTTTTTTTTTAATTTGAGCATGAATTGCCCCCAGTTGAAATATTTCTAGGGCATTGCTTTGCATTTTTATTTCTATCCAAAATAAAACAAGTGATGTATAGTGTCTATACTAAGATACATTTTAAGGTAACATGAAACTATTACTTCCATAGTAATAATGAAATTCAAATAGCAATTTGACTTTTAAATACATTTACTTGCTATAAAATTTTACTTTTATAATTTAGACTATGCTTCGTACTTAGAAACCCATGAATACCAAATCTGTATAAGATTTTAGAACTATTTTTTAAATTAACAATTTGTGAGAGACTATATTTACTGATAAATTTTACATATAGATATACCTACTTTCCCCAACAAATTTGCAAAACACTCCCTATAGGATTAAAATAATACATTTTGAAACAATCTAGTAAGAGATACTATAAAAAGCAAGGCAATTTTTTTGTAAATAAATGCCTTTTTATATCTGTATTATAAATCCAGATTTGCAAATAATTTTCCTAGAAACAAATCCACTTGCCTCTAGTAAGTTTCCCCCTAATGTACTCTTTATGCTGCTGTTAGAATTAACTTTCTAACAGACAGAGTGCGACAACCCCCTGCTGGATATCTTTCCAGGGCCTTGCACTCAGTCAGGATTCATACGACCACATTTTTCATTTCACAAACAGTCACTGAGCTGGGCATTAATTTCAGATTAATTGGCCCCACTTCTGGCCATAGAGACCCAGTCTAGCAGCTGTCCTTCAATGTATGAATATCAGCCTAACCTTGAGCTTCTGTTAAAATGCAGATTACTGGGCTGCAGCCTCAGAGCTTCTGATTCAGGAGGTCTGGGATGGACCTCAGGAAGCTACATTTGTAACAAGCTTACAGGAACCACTACATCTTCTGTTCCTGTGGGTGCCCTTTGAGAACTACTGCTCCAGCGGCCGGTGTGATGTGTAAATAGATGACTACATGGCAGGCAGAGAAGCTGTGAGTATGCAGTGTTCCAAACGCCGGGGCAGTCCAGGGAGAGCCCAGTGGAGGACCGGTAGGGTACATGTGTTCATGGAGGTGGGGAGAGGGTGAAGGAACATTTTTCCAGGAAATGTTCCATAGTAACATTTATATATACACTACCACATTTAGTCCTTATAAAAATTCTCTGTTGTGGGTTTTATTAATATTCCTTTCCTAGAATACAAACGAGGCTCAGAGAGGTTTAGTGACTTTCCTAAGTCTGAGAGTAGATGTACAGCTAGGACTCTAACACTGCTCTCTGTTATTTGTGATGAGCTGGGGTGGGATGAGGGCTGCCACAGAAAGGAGAAGCACTGGTGAGCCATGGCTGGAGCCAAGCTGGGGAGGAGGTAAGAGAGAGTTTAGAGGATCGAGGTCACAGTGAGAGGTGGCGCACACCCATAATCCCAGCACTCTGAGCCGCTGAGGCCAGGGGACCACCAGCTCGAGGCCAGCCTGGAGAATTTAGTGAGAGTCTGTCTCAAAATAATTGATTTTTAAAAAGAAAGGATTAGGAATGTAGGTCAGGTGAATATTCTAGATTCTGACAATCCTCAGTACTGCCAGAAAGAAGAAAGAAGGAAGGAAGGAAGGAAGGAAGGAAGGAAGGAAGGAAGGAAGGAAGGAAGGAAGGAAAGAAAGAAAGAAAGAAAGAAAGAAAGAAAGAAAGAAAGAAAGAAAGAAAGAAAGAAAGAAAGAAAAGAAGAAAGGAAAGAAAGTTAGTTGAGGTCAATTGTATACCTTGATCACAAATTGTGAATGTCTCTGAAAGCTATGAAGAGACTTTATAAAAGCTTTGAAGAGCAGTATGGATCAGAGGGACCAGTAGGTAGGAAAAGCATTTGAGTGGATCTGTAATAACCTCATCCACTAGTGGAGCTGGCCGGAGGACCCAGCAGCTAAGGAAATAGAACTGACAAGTTAAAGGTACCCAGAGAGAGGAGGCATTGATTCCATCGCCCAATTTTCAGACTTATTTGAGTAGAGGGACAACTGGAGAAGGAGCAAGATCAATTTCAAATGACAAGAATGAAAATTGTTGAACTAGACCAGTGCTATTCAAAAAAATGTATATATATGTATATACACATATATACATATATTAATCAAGCCACAACTGTAATTTAAAATTTTCTACTAGCTACATTCGTTCATAAAAACTTTTAATATATAAAATTAATTTTAATAATTTCTTAACCCCAATATGTCTAATTATAATCTCTGCATGTACTACACATTAAAATTTATTAATGAGATATCTCCTATCATTTGTTCATACTACATCTTCGAATACCTGAGTGTATTTTACTTGTGACACATCTCCGATTGGACCCATCGTATTTCAAGTTCTCTGTAACCCTGTGGGACTGGGGTGACTGCACTGGGCAGCTTGGCCCTAACCTCTGCCTCTTCTTCCAGCCTCCTCCCTTTGTCCCCTGCTCCAAATAGTAAGTTGTCTAACTACTATCCGTTGTGGAGGGTTTACCATGTAACCATTGCTGTACCCATATTTTCTCATTTTATTCAGCCTTCCTTGCTCGCAATCCCTACATGCATATGTAAAACTTTTTCTGGGTTTCAGATTTCGGGTTCAGACACTGAAGCAAAGAGAAGTTAAGAACATTGTCCCAGCTCATGTGACCTCTGTATGGCAGGGCACTTGTCCAGATCTGTTGGATAGCACTCCTATCCTTCTTAACCTTGTGCTGTCCTGCTCTCTACCTGGTGGGATCAAACTAAAAGCATGTTGAATATTCAGATCTAGATCAACACTTTTAAGATTCTGAAACTCAGACAATCGGGTTGACTGAATGGTTCAAGGATATATCTTAATTTAGTAGCAGAGTTGAGAGTAGAAAAAGAAGTATTGAATAACCCAGGGAAAGACACATAATAATGCTATCCAAATGACTGAATACATAGCTTCATTATAATATAAATAATATTGTTGCATTCTAAGAAAAGCCAATATACGAGAATCAGAGGGTATAGCTATCCAGATATTTAACTGCTGCCAAAATTTTTATTATTCTTTTAAAGATATATTGGGATCTTGGGTCAAACAAACTATAAAAAATGTTATGATATTTATGAGACATTTAGCTATTTGAACTTGACTGGGTATTTAATAACGTCCAAGAATTACTGAACATTTTAAGGTGTACCAAGAGTATTGTGTGTCTATGCATTTTAAAGTCTTTATCTTTAAAGATATACAGAGAAATATTTACAGGTGAAATAGTATAAAATCTGGGTTGCTTCAAAATAAAAAGGTGGGAGATTATGCAGAAACTTAGATTGAACATGAATTGATAATTGTGGAGTTGCAAGACGGTTAAATGAGGAGCACTGCATTGTTTCGTTTAAATTTACGTAGGTTTACTTTTTTCACTTATAAAACATTTTCAATAAATTTATTGAAGCAGTGACCATCTTTACAAACTTTTAAAATATGGTCTTCTTAATGAAATATTGAGAAACATCTAACCCCAGGAGCGGAGGAAGCGGTAACCTTGTTTCAATACCTCAATGCCCAAGGTGTCAAACAAACCTTGTTTCTTGTAATCCTCATGGCAATGCTGCCGGACAGGAATTATAATTCGTATTCAGAAAAAGCCATGCTGGTGTTTTCCTTCTGTGCTTTTCTGGGATGAAGGACACACAAGTTCTGGGATTTAAAAGTACCCTGTGTCACTGAAATGTGGCAGGTGGAAGGGTAAGAGGCTCCCTGGGCAGTTTTATGAGCTGAGCAAAGTCTCCAAGACCAGAGGACCTGCTGTGGTGCCGAACTCTCCAAGGGCAAGGAGGGGCAGTGAGCTGTGCCTGTCACCAAGAGGAACACACCTGGCGCAGATCTCAGTGCGTTGATGGAGAGCCTCAAGGATTTTATCTTTATCCAGTGGCTCTTCATACCTTCGCCCCATGGCCCCAGAAACCAAGCGTTCCCAGGGATCTTTCTCTGCCAGCTCCACTCTTCTCCGGATGCCCCACTCTTGCACTTCAGGCCCAGACTCTCCCTGCTGCATCCCCTTGCCATTCCCCTCTTCCTTCACACCCGGACCCCTCAGCTGGATCCCCCTGGAAGGGTGGGCATGCTCTCTCTGGCATCCACTTTTCTGTCTATCACTGGGGCCCATTTGTAAGCTAAAGAATCAACCCCCCTCAACACTGAACATTCACGTTCATTGCATTCCTTCTACAGAAAACCTAGTTTTCTGATACAATGTCACCTCTAACTGAAACATTTCACACACTGCCTTGCACACACATGAAGGCCACCCCGGGTCCTGTCATTTTCTTGGTGCACATCCTCCTCTTCCACACAACCTTCATCCTTAAATAATTTCTATTGCTGGGAAAGGTCATTGTTTGACCCTCTGTCTAGAACTAACTACTTTCTCTGGAAAGCACACTCTCACTCATAGCTTAGTCTGGGCTGACACCTCACTTCCCCCAAGAAGTTCCCTGACTTATTCTCTGATAGAGGCTCTCTGATGCTCTCTTCTCTCCCTAACATAGCCCTCATGAGTATCACTGTGGGGAGTAGTTCACTAACTGAATATTAATACAGATCATTGAAATGCAATTTATTTACTAAAATGCTTGCATCCTCTTCTGTTTGTGCACTATTGCAAAACTATCCTGAAAGTGCAATAAATGTGCATGAATCTGCAGTGTGTGCAGGTGTAAGAGGGATACACACTTACCAAGTTGTTTCCCAAAAACTGCTACATCTGGGCTTCACATTGTGATCTGTTACGATCAAAATATTTTGATGTCAGCCTTCTTTCCATAGCCCAAAACAATACAGTATTTCTAGTGAGCTGAAATTAAGAAAGGACTACACCTGCACACAGACAAAAAAACAAAAAACAAAAACAGAGGAAGGCTGCACTTATTTGAGGATTCAAAATTCCCTCCAACCAAGAACAGTTATCTCGGTAAGGGTTAGGCTGGAGCCTTGTCTGAGCACACGAGTGGCTTCCCCGAGGAGTCAGAGCCTTGAGGATCCCATACCCTCCAGTTGCACAAGTCACTCAACTGTCTTTCCAGTTTCTGCACTGGTTTGACAAGATGAAAAGCTCACATTTAACCCATTGCTCTGGAGCCAGTACCACCTCGATTCAATTTTCTCTTGGGTTCCTCTCGTGGCATTTAATAATACCTTGATGGGATGCGTTCTACATATAGTTTCACAGTTGCTAAAAGATACAGGGCCTAATTGTTCTAGGATGCTGGCATCATTTAATCTAAGGGATTGGGAAGGAAGCTAGGCTCCCTAATAATTGTGTTCTGTTCTGGCATGGTTCCTGGCACACAATACTACTCAATGAATATAAGTTGAATGACTCGGTATAGGTTTTTTTTGTTGTTCTGTTTGCTTCCCCCACCCTTCCTATTTATTTATTTAGTTAGTTAGTTTATTTTGAGACAGAGTCTCCCTATGTAGCCCAGGTTGGCATTGACCTAACTAGTCAGCCAAGTCTGGCCTTGAACTTGCAATCCTTCTGCCTCAGCCTCTCAAGTGCTGAGATTACAGGCATGAAATACTACACCCAATGGTGTAGTCTAAGGATTGATAGAAACAAGGCTTTCCAGACATCCTAGCTACTTAAGAAGGATCTATTGTGATCAGTCAGAATCCAGGCCGCACTGAATTCTATCCCCCGACAACAGCAATCTTTGCTGCACGATGAGATAATAATCAATCAGCAGAAAATTAGCAAATGTTGACATTCTGCCAAAAGTTGTTTCAGGCTTTCTTGGGGTGCAGAGGAAAATTAATATGAAGCAAATAATTATACAGAAAACAATTGGAAAAAGCAAGTATATCCAATATTTATACGACATGAAAGAATACTTACACAAACGAGCTCACCCTTCAAAACAAACACATGGATGACAAATATTATTCCTTCTCTGAATGAAGAAGCAGCTCAGAAAAATTCAGTTATTTGAACTGAGTTGATAATTAGAAGCATTGCAAATTTCTTGATGCTCAGAGAGTAAGGTTTTTTATTTCTATTAGTACATGTTTGCAGTACATAGTGTTTATATTCTTTGCATGGAGTTGATATATGTACATAACACATCTTGATTCCTTTTTTTTTCATTCCCCTTACATTCTCCTCTCTCCCCTTCCCTCCATCTCGTCATCCCCTTCTCTCTTGAGAAAGGGTGCTCTCTACTTCCTATTGTCTAGTTTTTGTTTTGCTCTTTATAATTTGGGCTTTTCACATGGGATAAATCATGTTATATTTAAGCTTGTGTGTCTGATTTATTTCACTTAACATCATGGCCTCAAAGTGCATCCATTTTCCTACAAGTAACTCAAGTTTATCATTATTTATGGCAGAGTAGGACTCTGCTGTGTGTAAATACCACATTTTCTTTATCCATTCATCTGTGGATGGCCACTTCCAAGATTTAGTTATTATGAATTGTGCCTCTATGAACATGGGTATGCATATATCACTGTAATCTGATGTCTTTAACTTTTTTCTAAAATACCTAGAAGGAAAATAGCTGGGTCAAATGGACTTTCTAGTTTTAGGTTTTGCGGAATCTCCATACAAATTGCTATAGTGGCTGTGATAGACTATGTTCCCACCTATAATATAGAAGAGGTCCTTTCCCCCCCTCAAACCTTGGCAGAGTTTCTGATTATTTGAATTTTTGATAGCCATTCTTTGATGATAGACATTCTTTATGGGGTAGATAGAATTTTATTTTTCTTTTAATTTTGCATTTCTGTAATGGTCAGTGATGTTGAACATTTCTTCATGTATTTATTGGCCATTTGTACTTCTTAGAACTAAGTGTCTATTCATTTCACTCATTTTCTAATTGAGGGGTCTTCCATTTTGGGGGTCTAAGTTCTTTTGAGTTCTTTATACATTCTCAATATTAGTTCTTGCCTGAGGAACAGCTGGCAAAAATTTTTCTCCACACTGTGGTTTGTCTTTCACTCTGTTGGTGGTTTCTTTTGCTGTGGAAGGGCTTCTAAATTTGATATGATCCCATTTGTTGACTCTTGGTACTATATCCTGCGCAACCAGGGTTCTGTACAAAAAAATTCCTTGCCTATGCCTATGATTTCAAGAGTTTCACCTGTTTTATTTTCCAGCAGGTAAAGTGTTCCTGTGTAATAGTTACTTATTTGATCCATGTTAATTTTAGTTTAGTACATAGTGAGAAATATAGGTCTAGATGCAATTTTCTGCATGTAGATAACCAGTTTTCCCAGCACTGTTTATTAAAGAGAGTACTTTCCTCTAGTGTATGTTTTTGGCTCCTTTGTCAAAGATAAAATAGTTGAATGTGCTTGCAGTTGTTTCTGTATCCTCTATTCTGTTTCATGGATCTTTAGAGAATGTTCTGATTACAGAGGCAAAACTTCTTCATAGCAGTCACATAATCTAGAGTTCATATGTATTTACAACCTTAATAAAAATCAAACCCTTCATATTTAGGATTTCCCTTAACCCTGGTTTATGTTTATCACCTGGATTAGTTCCTATATCTCAATAAATCATTGCATTGTAGACACCATAGAGATTTAAATGCAGAAGCCAGGGTTAAGGAAAATCAGGCAGGATTTTTAAATGGGAACTGAATGGATAGCTGGGAGATTTGGGGTCCTAAGCTAAAAAGGAAAGAAAGAAATTTCCAATTGAAATAAGCCAATATAAAGGATGATTGTGAACCTAAAATATGAATATATAATATATGTTTATACTTCAGACAGGAAATAGAAAGGTCTTAATTAAGCTTGATTTTACTTAATTATACTTTTCACTTTGACAAGGTGAAATCATGGATTGTTTTCTCTTCACTTTTCATGTTTTATAAATTATGAATGAATGGAAGAGAAACCTGGTCTCTAGCAGTTAAAACTTGCATGACTTTGAGAAAATTTCTGAGTCATTGTTTTTATCTGTAAAACAAGGCAGTGGTCACCAGGCATGGTGGTACTGGCACACACTTGCAATCTCAGCACCCTGAGGAGGCTGAGGCAGAAGGACTGCAAGTTTAAGCCAAGACAATTGGTGGCTTAATGAGACCTTATCTTAAAGTAAAAAAAATTTTAAATGGCTAGGGATGTAGCTCAGTATGAAGGCCCTGGGCTTAATCCACAATACCTCCAAAATTTATTTTTTTGTGCCAGGGATCAAACTCAATTCCCAGCCCTTCCAAAAAATATTTAAAAAAAAAAAAAAAGAAGAAGAAGAAAAAGAAGAATGGGGAGTGATGTTTTCAACACTTTCAGGCTCATTCAATTTTTGATTATCTAATATAAAATTTTGATTATCTAATATAAAATATGAAATACATGTTCCAACTACTCAAAAATTCTGCACAGCTGTAATATTTTCACACAACCTCTGAGGTCTCTCTATGAAAACTAGATTAAGAATTACAAAACTTAAAGGATAATTCCAACTCCAAACTATTCTGGTTTGGGTCTTCAATGTTGCCCCAAATCTCATGTGTTGAGTTGTGCTTGGTTCCCAACAGTTGGCATGAATGAGAGGTAGTGAAATCTTTTAGGAAAGTAAATCATTGAGCCATGCCTCTGAAGGCATATTGGGACCCAAGCACTCTCTTGCTCCTCTTGCTTTAGCTTCTAGGTGACTGTGAGATGAGCAATTTTGTTCCTCTACATGTTCCCAGCACACACCCAGAGGTTGGTGAGTTTAATCAGAGACTGAAACCTCTGAAACCGTGAGCCTAAATCAGTCTTTTCTTCTCTAAATTAATTTTCTCAGGCTTTTTGTCACAGTGATAGAAAGCTAACAGAAGTACTATATAAAGCACATTTCAAGTCCTGTATGGAGAGATAATCCCCATCCTCACTTAGAATTATAGAAAGAACCAACCTCTTCATCCTACTACAACTATGGCACACACTACAAGCTGTATAAATATTCATGGGGCTAGCATTTCAAGTTACGTTGCAAATTTCAACATGTTCCTTAAACTCTTTAAATTGTAAGAAGCAGAACTAACTACACTAATGGGGATAGCAGGAAACATTTCAGAATCAATTAAGAAAACTGTCTCAGGAGCCACTCAGATACACTTTGCCACCTTTAAAACCAAAGCAACTCAAAATTAGGCACGTGGCATAACTGGCAACCTAACAACCATGGCAACGACATTCCATGCAAGGAAAAAATCTTTCCAGCCTTCATTTCTCTGTTTATTTTTTCCTCCAACTCTACTACCAGCGATACAACTTTTTCTCTTGTGCAAATACACAAGAAAAAAGAATCTGATGAAATAAGCCAATCATTGTCTGGTATTGCCGCGACCCATGCGGCTCCTAAGGTTCTTGAGGTGAAGGACCGCGAGAGGCTAAGAAAATAAAGACAGAGAGAAAGCTGGAGTCAGGTGGAGCCCTTATCCTCCTGATGGGAGGAAAGGAACTGCTCAACCAATGTTGCCGGTTTATTTATACACAGGGAAGGATGACGTCAATTTTAGCCCCTCTGCCTAGCAACCCAGGCCTGGAATGTTTAGGAGCCTCCTGTTTTGCTAAGCTGTAGGAGCATTTTTCACGTGGTTGACCCAGGTGCTCTTTGTTACTTTGGTAAGGTCATGTCTGGGTCATGCCCTAAGTCAATTTCCAGCTTCAACAGCTCCCAACATGGTATAGCACACCATGTTGCATGGAACCCTGGTAGTAGGTGTGCCTGGGCTTCCTTTGAACACCATGGACCTCTCTAAAGCAAGCATGGTCCATGCTATGGAGCTCATCTAACACACATCACGGTGAACTGTATAAAAGATAACTCACACAAATGGCTGAGGAAGGCACAAAAAGCAGACAGCCTACTCGGAAAACCACAGTAACTGCAAATGGAAAGGAGACCAAGAGACGGAGGGGAAGAGGAGGGGAAAGAGAAGGAGATGTAAAAAGAATTATGATGTGTTATGTATATGTACCAACTCCCCATGATAAATATAATGATTATGTACTCCAAACATGTATTAATACAAATAGAAAGTATCAAAAGAAGAATGCATTGGTCTCTGGCATAACTTGCTGCTATTAAACTATTACTAAGACAAATATCAGGAAAACAAATTCAGGTGTGGGCTCCATTAAAACTACCTTGATCGTGTTAGTTATGAGAGTTGGAGTTACTCTGGGAACTGTGGAAAGAGGAAATAAATTTTCTTGTTTCCAGCTACTAGTTAGCAGTTTTCAGTTAAATTTGGGACTTTAAACTTTTCCTCAATCTGTAAGATTCAAAAAGGTTTAGAATACTTTAGGGGCTCAGTTGCATCTTTGATTTTCTGAACTCTCAAAATAATATAGGCTCATTAATTCAAGTTCTGAAAGCATTCAATACAAGAGATAAAACTATACATAAATCAGCATATTGTACTAAGAGACATTATGGAAAGTTGGAAAAACATAAAAGTAAAACAATAAAAGATCACTTACATTTTCACTACTGGAAGGACAATACTAGGCCCATTATTCAAATAAATCTGTTAAATTGCTATTAATAACCCTTAGATTCCACTGGTCAATATATGGAGCTTTCAGAGATGAGAAGTAGGAGTTTGATTCAGTATCTAAAAGAAGATAAAATTTTACTGAGCCATGTAAGTTTCTTACTTGTGTATGTCATTAGAGGACAAAATTGTAGGCATTACCTTCTGTCAATTATGCATTTTGCAAATTTCTAATGAAAGAATGAGAAAAATCAGTTGCTTTTTAAATTTTTGAGATAGGATCTTGCTAAATTCCCAGGTGGGACTTGAACTTGTGATCCTCTTGCCTCAGCATCCCAAAGTGCTGCAATTATAGGCTTGTGCTACTATGCCCAGCTACTGATAGTCAATTCAATCATTCTATAAGGGTGATATCTGCCAGATATATTTTAATAAGCTGGTTTTTAACTACACTAACTAATTGCACTGGTTATCCTTTGTAACTACTAATGAATCTCTGCAGTAGTGTTTGAGATTATGTGAGTACCATTTCCCTAAAACATTTTGTCCAATGCTTTTAGTATTCATTAATACGTCTGGTCTAAATCAGTGTTTATATTAATAAGGTAAACTGATGATTTTATCATTTCATTTTCCCTTCACATTTTAGTAAACATTGTTCTATAGATTTCATCTCTCAACCTTGGACTTGAGTGTGCTGTGTTCATGCATTTTTTTTGGTAACATTTTTATTTTCTATGTATTATAATCTATTCTCATCATGATCAGCAACTGAGTTCTAATCCAGGATGTGGGAAACCCCAGATTCAATCCTCACTACCATGAAAACTAAAAACAAAACCATTATTCTTTGTGATGTGAAAATTATCCCAAATTTGACTACTTGGAAAATCTTCAAGATGGCACCGATGTTCTTTTTGTCTGGTGCATCATGTCCTTGCTTTCTCCTAAACCTTTCATTCCAGTGAGATCCTGACCTTTGGCATCTGTGTGCACACTTGTTTATCTGCCAGTTTTCTTTTCTCTCCTGTATCTATGTGTTCATGCAGGAGCACCACACTGTGTTGATCATACAAGCTTTAGAGTGTGCTCTACTATTTGGGAAGGCATTTTTAGGGGGACAGAGCTCAGCTTAAGTACCCTTAACACACGTGAACACACGAAAAGCAGGCAAAGAGGCACAAGCAAACTGTGGGGGATGATGAATATGTCCCATCACTTACAACTATGGCTTCATAGGTGTTTGCATCTGTGTATGTTCATCAAGTTGCACACATAAGATATCAATAATTTTTGGATTTATGCCTTCATAAAGCTGTGTAAAAAATATCTGGAAAGGTTGGTTCCTCCCCATTTCTTTGTTTTAGGATTCTTACATTTCAGTATTTATTTTTCTATATAAACTCTAAAATCTACTTGACAAGCTTCATAAAACAGTTTAGTTACTTAGTATGATCACGCAAAATTTATTATTCAGAAGGGAATAAGTGACAGCTTTATAATGCTTGCTCATGCTATCCAAAAACAAGAAAAATCTCCAAAATTATTCAACTTTTGTATTTTAGGAGTACTTTAATTTTTCCTCATATAGATTTTATAAACTTCTTGCAGGTTTAGTATTAAATAATTTCTCTTTTTGCTACTAATGTAACTGAAGTTTATCTTCCTTTACATCATCTAAGTAGCTATCATTTGTGCAGAGTAAGACTTCTGATTTTGTATTTCAATAGCCTATTACCTTACTAAATTTTATCTTCATTTACGTTATTTGTGCAGAGAAAAGCTTTTAAATTGTGTATTTTAATAACCTATTGCCTTATTGAAGTATTTTTTGTCTGTTATGTGTTTTCATTGATTTTCCAAATAGATGCAATGTGATCTATGAATAGAGATAGTTTCACTTCTAATTCTGATCTTACAGCGTTTGTTTGTTTTAGTTTGATTGAATTGATTAGTACCCAATATATTTTTAAGTAGTGGTGAATTTCATGGATATCATTGCATGGTTCTTTGCCTTTCTGTGAATGTTTCTAGTTTCTCTACTAAGTAACACACCAGCTGCAGGACTACAGTGTGTGTGCATGTGTGCGTGCGTGCATTCATGTGCCTATGCATGTGTGCGTGATGTATTTATTTATTTATATATTCATGCTAAGAAAGAAAATAATCAGTTATTTTATTACTGTTTCAATTAGGAATGGTTGGTCTATTTTAGTTTAAGACCATTTTAGTACCTATGAAGATGATGATATAATTTTCTAAGTTTATGCACATAATAAATTATGTTAGTGGATAACAACATCGAGCTACTCTTACATTTTTTGGAATAAATATCCATGGTGTTTTCCTTTTATGATAAACTGTTGGATTCTGTTTGCTAATATATTATGTATATTTTTATATTTATATTCACATGTAAGATTGACCTTTACTTTTGTGCTATCTTTAATTTTTATTTCATACAAATGGAATTTTTCTTCTTTTTTTACACCCAGAAGCAATATTTTAGATTGATGAATGAAAAGTTTTTAAACACTATGCATGAAGGTTTTTTTAATCAGTCTTAGTTTTTAGAATGCACACAATAAAGATGCTTGAAATAATTTTTTAAAAAAAGAAACAATTTAAGTACTATTTGGAAGAACATAGTCATTGAGAGTTTAAGATAATTCCCCTCTAAAGTCCGAGCCTACTTCTTATATAATATCCTTCTCTACTTACTCTGTGAAAAGTAGAGGCCCTTCCGTGATTCTGTGAAGCAGAATGTTCCTGTTACCCATAATAGCTTCACTCTTCACAAGCAAATTGCTGTATATTCTTAAGACCTCATTCCTACATCATCTTCTCACCCCACCCCAGTCCCAAATCCAGGCTGGAATCACTTCCTGCCCCTCCTTTTGCTTCCATAGCTTTATGTATATGTCTCACAGACGTGACCACATTTGTGTCATAGCACACTTATTTACAGAAGTACTCATTCCTGCACCTTCTTGGAGTCACTAATTTAATCCTCTTTAATTCTCCAGCCCCCCAAATAGTGCTCATCATTGGTATAGACTCAATAAATATATTCTGAATAATAATAAGGGAAGGTGGAAAAAATAATGAGAGGCCAGACCAGGAGGAGCCATGGTCTACTAATAAAGAATATCGACCTTCAGATAAGATATGCAGGGCTTTTCACCCCATTTCTCCCTTGCAAGAATGTGACATTGGACCATTTTGCTCTATTCATTGTCAAACACTGGTAAACTTTCACTGGGGTTTTGAAGTCATGAGGATCACAAATCCGAGTCCAGCTTGAACAACTTAGAGACTTAGTGAAAACTTTTATCTCAGATTTAAAAATTCAAAAAGGATCCAGGGATGTAACTCAATCAATGCAAAAGTTCTAGGTTCAATCATCAGTACCACCAAAAAAAAATATATATAATAATAATAATAAAATAAAAGTGTAAAATTCCTAGCATCAAGGGCCAAACGCACGACAGATGATCCTCCTTGCTCCACCTCTTCCAGCCGGAAAGCCTGTTTTGGGATTCTGAGGATTCCAAGAGGTATCATGCAGTGAGGCCTCCCACCTGTTAAATCATGGCCCAGCATCCAGCCCGTGTGGACAGAACTCTGCAGTGCAGGTGAACAACTCCAGGGCGGTTCAACTCTGCGTGGAGCCTCCGTGATCTTCACAGGCAATGCTTGTTTTTCAGGGGATGTTTACACTAGTTTAATGTAGGCAGGAAAAGCGTAGGGCTGGGGATATAGCTCAGTGGCACAAGCACCTGCCTGGCAAACGCAAGGTCCTGAGTTCAATTCCCGGTACTAAAAATACCCCAAAAAGTATGTGTGTGGGGGTGTGCAGAATACATTATATTCTCACAACAGAATACTGTATGCTGAATAACAACTTAGCAGTCCTCATACCTGGGCTTTCTTCCCAGTTCTTGTGCTGTTTCCCCAAACAACAAATTAATTAAATGGCCTTTGGCCATGATTCTTTCTCTCGAGTCAGCTTTCTCCCAGTGGAACTGCATGGCTGGGAGGTTTTTAGCCCCATGCCTGGCATGTGGCATGCACTCAGTAAAAGTTTGTTGAGCCTTAGTTATCTCTGGATGAGGTATTTTTTTGCTATTAATTTATGATGGCATCAGTAACTCTTGTGCTGACAATATTGACAATGAGCAGACTTAAGAAAAACTCATACAGGGACGTGTCATTGAATTCAGACTGTCACCAGCCCAACTATTTTTATCATATTCACTATTGGCTTACTCTTCTAAGACTGTGACTGTACATGGAAAGCTCTGGCATTCTAAAATAATGAAAACCTGTAGCAACGATTTGGATTTTTCTGCTCTAGGACTCTCTCTCTCTCTCTCTCTCTCTCTCTCTCGCTCGCTCTCTCTCTCTCTCTCTCATTCTGTGTGTGTGTGCATGCGTGTGTAAACCCAGACTAAATATAGAGTCCCCGATCTTTGTGTAAGCTACTTAAGAGAAAGGATTGTAATTTGTATCTCCCCAGCAAAAGTTGCTATTGTTCCTTCCCTCCCAGAGCTATGTATAAATTATGAACAGTTTCAAAATCCTCTTAAAAATATTTTTCCCTGAAATAATGTTTTTACTGACCTAGAAAATTTTTCTTAGCTGTTGCTGTACTCAACATTTCTTACTGATGATGTATGTGGTAATGATGGCAGTAAGCAGAAAAAGCTTGAGGAAATACACGCAGTGTTGATATTTTACTAAAACAAATGTAGCACTGACTGGTAATCATAATTTAATTTTTAAGTAAAAATCTGATTTTCCAGAGTGTCATTTCCTTAAGGCTAACTCTTTATAGGCCCAAAGTCTGTGAATTTACACAGCTGCTTTGAGGCTTTGCATATTTCCTTGTTTTAGGTCCTTTGATTTTTTTTAAAGGAGTATTTTTATACTGAAATAAAACACAACTATTAACACTAGCCTGGGGGGGGACTAACAACCCTATACTTAAAACACTTCATCGCTTTGCTTTTAAAATCTTCGCACGTCCTTTAGAAGTTACAAAAATAAAAGCCACTCCTTGCCAAAGAAGAAAGACTGAGGACAAACTGTCAAGATTTAGAAAACGATAGCAGACGTGCAGGTGTTAATACTAGAGTACTTCCTAAACAGCCACTATTTCAAAGCTTTAGACTCCTCTCTTGGGCACGGGCACCTCTCTATTGCTAACATCACATGGAAGCATTGCCACAGAATGCTTTCTGTATGATCGGTCCCCAGTCACAGAGAGACAAGCGGCCGACTGACAGAGAGGACATTGATGGGCCATGTTCATTTACTCCAGTGCTAGGTAGCAGTAAAAGGCAACTCCAAGAAATAATTTCTCTTTACCTTGCTTGAAGCGACTCTGATCTGGAGAGCCATGCACATATCCCACATCAAGGAGCTGATGAAAGCCGCAATCCTCGTGCCCACAGCATCCCGAAGAAGAGGCGATTGTCACTGTGAGCTTTTCAATTACCCCCAGAGTCTAAGTGAGAGGAAGTAGTGCGGGATGATTGGATTATACAAAACGTGACAGAAGCCATCTGTGAGCCACGCGTAAGCTGCTGAGCACCAACATGAACCTCCTTAGGAAATGGCTGAGCATGCCTTCCCTTTGTAGTTTGGTCAAATTTGAAAGATGAGTTGATTGTATTTAAGCATTGCTGCAAATAGGCAAGGGTGTGGGATTCTCCCTGGCTGCAGGACCAATTGCTGCCTCCCGCTCGAACTTGAAACATAGGAATTCACTTAGGAGGTCTTGAGGTTTTCCCTAAGAGATGCTGCAGCCATTCCTGGTGAGGCCTGGCTGGTCCTCTGTTTCAGGTGATTGAACCTGGAGTTTTTGCATTGAGTTACATCCCTGGATCCTTTTTGAATTTTTAAATCTGAGATAGGATCTCAGAAAGCCTCTAAGTTGTTCAAGCTGGGCTGGGACTTGCATCCTCATGACTTCAAAGGCCCAGTGAAAGTGTACTACCGTTTGACAATAAATACAGCAAAAAAACTTTTGCTAGGGAGAAATGAGTGAAAAACCCCGCATATTTTATCTGAATGTCCATATTCTTTATTAGTAGACCATGGCTCCCCCTGGTCTGGGTTCTCATTTTTTCCACCTTCTATTATTATATTCAAAAAATTTATTGAGGTTATATCAACTGCAAGCATTATTTGGGGGACTGGAGAATTAAAGAGAATTAAATTAGTGACTCCAAGAAGGTGCAGGAATGAGCACTTCCATAAATAAGTGTGCTATGACACAAATGTGGTCACATCTGTGAGACGTATACATAAAGCTACGGAAGCAAAAGGAGGGACAGGAAGTGATCCCATCCCGGATTTGGGGCTGGGGTGGGGTGAGAAGATGATGTAGGAATGAGGCCTTAAGAATATACAGCAATTTGCTCGTTTTCCAATTTTGCATTAAATTGATGAAATACATACATGTGTCCATTTTATAGGGACATATCTGCATGTATATACCTGTATAAGTTTTTCATTCACAGTATCAATATGGTAGTTAAGAATAAAATGTAGAAAGCCAGGCATGGTGGCACACACCTTTAATCCCAGCACTCGGAAGGCTGAGGTAGGAGGAGCGTTGTGAGTTCGAGGCCGGCTTGGGCTACAACGCAAGCGCAAGGCTGGCCTGAGCTACATAGTGCGACCCTGCATCAAAAAACTAGGGCCGGGAGTTTGGCTCAGTGGCTCAAGCACTTGTTTGGCAGGTGCGAGTTGTGAGTTCAATGCCCAGTGCCGCAAAAAAAAAAAAAAAAAAAAAAAGAATAAAATGTAGAAATTCTTCATTCTTAAACTCTGAATTGTATCTCCTGTCATTTCATCATGTTTTAAAATATTTTCGATCCTTTCGTGTACCCAGAGTGGTTTTTTGTTATAACCTAATTTAGCTATTTCCTTTGTAATAGAGATATTCACAAACTATTAGGTTTGTGACAATGGTACATAATTTAGAACTTCTTCATGATAAAAAGCATTGAGGAAAATGAGTTTAGATCCACAATTATTGATATTAAATCATTAGGGTCATTATATGACTTTAATTTCAGAAAAATTTTAATTTCATACAGATAAGAGGGTCCACACAGTCTACTACGTCACATGGTAAAGGGGTCTGCAACTTTGCTCTGTACTCAAAAAGCATTGTATGACCAGCAAAGTGTACAAATACCCTCAAGTCAGATAAACAAAAACTGCAAATAATTTTATGTCAATTTTGATTGACTACCAAACTTGTTTAGATCAAGTAGTGTTCTGCCACTAAGGACTGTAAAAATAGTTTTCATAGATGTTTTAGATTTTGAATTCACAGATGAGGAATTGTGGACAAACATACACTTAATTATCAGAATCTATAGACTGTTGCTAGTGATAGAACTCCTGTTGAATTAAATTAAATTTGGTCTAATGCGGCTTCTGTACCAGCAAACTACAATCTAGCTTAGTAGGTAATAAAACTCCAATCTAACAAAGAGCATATTCTTGTAACAAGTAGCTGAGTTTCAGCCAATCACAGCAGCTGAGGTTTAGCCAATCACACGTTGCCCAGAGATCAGACCATGTCCATATAAGGCAAATGCCTCATCACACCATGCCCAAATAAGGCATTTGCAGCCAATCCAGCTGTTTCAGTACTTTATTTCCTTTTTCTAACTACAAATACTTCCTGTTCATATTGCTAGGTGGAGATATCTGAGCCTCGCCTGGTTCTGAGAGCTACCCTATTCATAAATCTTTCTTTGCTCAAATAAATTCTGCTAAATTTAATTTGTCTGAAGTTTTTCTTTATACATTCCAAATATAATTTAAAATGATATGGTAAAGATCAAAATGCTGCTTTAACAAACCCAAACTCACCATAAGAAATAAAAAAGTAAAATTCCTTTGTCCCCAGTGCCAACCAAAAACAGATTCCCATTAATACTTTCTGTTCATGCTATTATAGCTGGCTTTGCTTTGGAAGTCTAGCACTGTATTTTTATTTTTACTGATGCTTTCTGGTCCATTTTTCCTTTCCAGGGCCTTCTACCACATCTGTTCACTGCCTTTTTGAAACTAAAATACTCTACAGGATATCACTAAATCATAAAAACATTAAGAATAAGCAGAAGATATCTTATGTCAGGAGGTCATGGAAATAAAGTTAAGAGTGATTTTGGCTTATAACTTTAATGGAATTGCCTTTAGATTTAGGCCTATGTTAAAGTGAATATATATATATATGTCTACATAGAGAAGTGTTCACTGATTTCACCATTTCATGTTTCTTGAACAGCAATTGCATCCTTGAAAGACAAAATCATAATAAGGGACTGTGCCTTATGTGCTAATGGCACAGCATCAAAAAACAGGTGGTCTGGATGCTTGGTTATAAATATCCAAATCTTATTATATCCCCTCCCATATTTCTAAACCAAGGCTAATAATAACTGGATTTGGACTGCTGAGCTTCAGTATCTCATCTAACCCACTTTCAAGGCAGTCGACCACACATTGGATCCTAGCCTAGGTATTATAAAGTACAAGAACCTTACAATTATAATGGAAGTGCTGACAAGTAAATACCCTGTATCCACGTTAAAAGTGTTGGCAAAGAAAATATAAATTATAAGGAATTTAATACAGTGATCACAGAGTAAAAATAAACATCTAATGATAAATTTAAAGCCCTGATCCAATTAATACTAATGGGATTTTCGGTAGGAAGAGACTGTAGAGTGATGTGAAGAAGAGAGAAGTTACCCCAGATAAGAGAAGCACAAGGTTCAAAGAAAGCAAGGGCCAGCCAGTGAGATCTCTGCTTTGAGATTAAAGATTGTAATTAGCGAGGTGAAACGATGATTGGTGGAGACTGCAAAGATCAAACAGGTGCATTGTATTTTGGTTCAAAATAAAACAGCGCTGTTCCCAAGTAGCTTTGTGAGAGATAAAACCGGCACATGAGGAAAATTATTTTAACAGCAATTAAGAATAAAAGATTACAGAGAGGATATCTGTTGGCTTACTGGAGAAAATTTGGGATTTAGTTTTGCAGCTAAGAATAGGAAGGATTAGAATTTTAGGAGTATTTTCATTATAAAACAGGAAATCTTCATCACGAATCTGAAAGGAAAAGAAAAAGAAGAATGAAAATGACTTTTAAGATTTTTGATGGCAATAGACTAAGGTGATCACAATGCTATTGATAAGAATGCCAAGTTTATAAAAATAGAAATATTGGATTCAACTCATAAAGTTTTACTGTCCGAGTCCCACTTCAGCAGGAATCAGAATCACCCGGAGTCTTTGTTAAACAGATCAATGGAGGGCCAGGGATTTAGCTCAGCCGCACAAGCGTCTACCTGGCAAGCATGAGGCTGTGAGTTTGATCTCCAGTACACACACAAAAAAAATAAAAATAAAAAAGCCACATGAATAAACAGATCAACAGCTCCTGTCCTGGAATTTGTGATTAAATAAGTCCGGGGTGAACCCAGTGTTTGCATTTCTGGCTGTGCATTTTGAGAACCACTGATTTAAGTCAGGTCTTTTAAGACAACTATGATGGATGGGAATGGCCAATAGCTTGTCTGTACACAGGTCACTGCTGAAACTGGAAATTTCTCATTTGCGGCACTTCGCATTGTGTGCATGCCTTCTATCCTGTTCCCTTAATCACACTGCTGGCATTAAAGTGAAATAAACATGTAGTCTCTGGCCTTCAGAATAAAAGGAACTGAAAGTTTAAGAAATAAAAACATATTCTGCAAACAGAAAATGAATGTGTAAAGGAAAATCAGAATGTAGTTTTCGGGGGAAAGAGACTTGGGAGGCAGTTGCAATCAGGCGTTCTGTGGGAGGAGGGAAGCGGAGGCGGTCCAGGCACTTGACAGTCTATTCTAGAAATTCCCCTTCACTCACTATGAAGAAGCAAAAAGCCGGAAAGTTAAAAGGAAAAGTTAATAAGTCTACTTTGTATTTTAATTATTTTTAAGTACCCAGGTGCTTAAGTGAAGAGTTTCATGTACATATAAATTACTCCTGTGCCCTAGCATATTTGTAGAAATCTAAATGAGATGTTGTTCCATTTAAAATTTAAATAATTCCCTTGAGAAAATGCCAACCAGATTGCTTCAACCAGAAACCAATGCATAAAGATGTGTTTGTTATTTACATGTTAACATGTTCAGCAGCCTGACAAATTTCCTTTTGCTTGAAATCTCAAGTCCTTTGTCCTGTGACCCGATGCCCCCCTCAACACACACACACACACACACACACCAAATGCCATTGACAAGGGAAATAAACAACATTGGGGTCCATGCTGAGCGTCTAGTTTATAGAACGACCTTTTTTCACTTTGGCATCACGACTACAAAACCTAACGCCCCGTTGTTCCAAGAGCGCTAGGACGTGCCTCTGCTCGAGCTTTCTACGAAACTGCGGACTCGGATCCGCCAGAGCAACTTTTTGTTTTTAATGGTGACTCAGTGGAGGGAAGTTCGCCTAACACTGCACCGACGACGAGCGGGAAAACTTAGCTTCGTTCCTGGTGGTTAATTGTGTCAGCCGGGGCTCTGGAGGTGCCGCGGATGGCAGAAACGTGCAGAGATTTCTCATTTTCTTATTCCAGGGTAACTTACCTCCTGCAAGCCTAATTCGCCATTCAAGGAGGGAAGGGAGAAAAGTTCAAGTAATCTTTAATACTTGAAGATGTACAGCGTCTCTCTGCCAGTTCAGGAAAATGTTGACTAAGACAGAATACGGTTTTTTTTTTTTTTCACATGTCCCTAGGGCTTCTTGGATGCAAACTGTTTTTAAAAAAAAGCGACAATAATATGATGAGTTAAGAGTGAATGAATCAGAAACATACGGATTAAATTTTCCCTGAAATTTGCACGGATTTGGAAGTCATGCAGAAAAGGGCCTTTGGCAAGATGCATTTGGGATTTTACTGAACCAAAAACATTCAAGAAATAATCTGGGCAGTTTTGGTGCACACAAAATGGTACAAAATTCTTTTATTTTTATAAACTGCACAGTAAATTTTTTTGAAAAAGAGGGATTAAAAGTCATCTAATTAAAATTTCATCTCCCTTAGCTCAGTTTCTCAGAAAACATGCTTATCTACAAAGTTTGCCAGTTGCTGTACAAGCAGGATTCTATATCTTCATTAAGAATAAATCAAAATCAGAGACAGACAAGCAGCCTAAAAAGTTGCCCTGTTCACAGATACCGTAGTAGTACAACCATAGTACAGTGCATTAGGAGAATGTTTTATTTCATGGCCATCTTTCACCCCCAACCTAGTGAAATTAAGAGAAACAACAACTATAACTAAAACATGTTTTAAGAAAAACATGTAGTGATACTTATCTGCAGGCATTATTAGGTTGTGTTTGGTTCTGTTTCAGCACACAGCATGTCTCTAAGATGATACCCTAGGGGTAAGACAACTACAAGAACTTCTGGTACTGTAAGAAGCAAGATTTATATTAACTTTGGATCGTCTAGTGATCAAAATAAGCTTCAAGTTGGTTTATAACCATATATGAGGTCATTAACAAAATGAAAAATGAAGAAAATACATACATTTTGTAAAACCCTCTTTCCTATTGTTCTCATTGTGTTATTTCGTTAGTTTTAGGAAAGATCATAGTGAAACATTCTCTCCCAACCATTATTTGGTGGGTTAAAAACCAGCCTCAGGATCTTATTCAATAACTATATTGGTGTTGTAGCTTAGAACATGGCATAAAAGCTTCCTAAACAGTCAATATTTTGTGTTTAGTCAAGAGGCAAGGAAGAGAAACAGAATGCATACTGAGAACTTTTACAGGGATGGAGATAGTATGGTAATCTTTATACTGTTCAATTCGTATATCTAAAATTTAAATGTATACTATGGGCATAAGCAAGAATATTAGAAATCTCAATTTACCCTATATTTGCTCTTGACTCTGGTTAAGTGAATTCACTCTTTTTTACTTGGCAAATGGGCTCTAGGTCTTCAAAAGAAAGATTCCTGTGAGTCTATCATAAGCACTGCCCCTTCTGACTAATAAGCTAATACTAAAGGCAGGATTTAAGTGGAACTCGAGGAGAATGGGGAGTCTTTTATAAAACAGATCTTGCCAGGTATGTACATTATTACTTAGACAAGCTAAATGAACTGTATAAATAACATTTAAATATTTGAAAGTCGGTTCCTCCTACTGCTTTACTCTGGTAAAATCGCAATTGTATGCAGAAAAAGGGAACTTGGAAAGAGCAAATAGCAATGCAACTGGGGATACATTTACTCTGAAGGTGATACTAGACCCAAGACAATGCTGAATTTCTGCAGGTCTTTCTTTAGAGTAAATTTATATCCATCCAAATGGGATAGGCTTTCATGTTTCTAGAGAAGTCCTGAGACCTTTGTGAATGCCCATGTTTGTGAATCCCATCATAATAGGTTATTTTCCTACAAGGCAAAGGCAAAGCTCCAGTGACTATCTAGGTACCTTTTTAGACAAGAAGTTTCATCTGCCTCAATAGTAAGTATGTGTGGCTGGCTCTTGTCCCTGCTGAATTAGGTTGCCAGTCTGCTGTTTCTCATTTCCGTGTAGTGCGTACTTTGGAGTTGAGTTACCTCATGGAGTAGAGCCATTGTAAAACATAACACACATTTCTTCAGTGTATCAGCTATGTCTATTTTCCTGATCAGAAGATTTAATTTCTTGTTCACTTTCTCTTTATTTCCACGCCCAACCTTAGGAGTTGTCTTCTTTCCAGAGCCTGTTTTTAAAACATCCACACAATTTTTTTTTTTTTTTTTTTTTTTTTTTTTTTTTTTTTTTTTTTTTTTTTTTTTTTTTTTTTTTTTTTTTTTTTTTTTACTTCTTTAGTGTATTTCTCAACATGCAGTGCCATGCTGGGGAAGGAGAAGGAAAAAGATGCTGCATGCACGAGTGGGTGGCAAATGAATGGATGTCTCCACTCGCTCCTTAACCAGGTGAACTCTTCTCACAGATGAGCTCCACAGCATGTACAGCTCCAACCTGAATCTCAGCCTGGGTGTTACTGTGCTTTCTGGTGCTCTCTCCCTCCCACATCATTTGCCTTCTTAGTCTTTCTGTGTTCCTACGACATCCTGAATACTGTCTGCCATCACTGTCACTTTCTGCTGTGATTACTGTTTACTCATATTTACAGTCACCACACTCAGCCCCAGGTGATGGTTAATCTTGATTGTCAGCCGGGTTGGCCTGTGACCTGCCTAGGTGATTAGGAAGGCACACTTCTGGGTGTGTCTGAGGGAGTGGTGGGCATGATCGTGAGGACTTGGCCCCTTCCTCTCTGGCTCTTGCCCCCTCATTTTACTTCCTGGAGGCCATGATGTGAGCAGCTTTGTTCCCCTAAGTCCTTGTCCTAGGATATCTTTGTCTTGGAACCAGCTGACCGTAGACTGAGACCTGCAAAACCGTGACTCCAAATAAACTTTTACTCCTTTAAACTGTGTGTGTTAGATATTTTATCTCAACAATGGAAAATCTGACTAATACATCCTATGAAGACAAGTACTGTATCTGATCTAGTTTGTTCACTTTTATAACCGAAGCATATAGAAACATGGCCAGGAAATAGTAGTAACCCAACAAATATTTTAACCACATAAATCAGTGTACCGTAAGTTGCATACAAATATATACAGTTTTTTTTAATACAATATGATATCCACTAAGGACTATATATGCATTGAAAAAGCATGAAAACATGAATAGTATCAAGAATGTGTAAAAATTTTAAACAGAATGTGCAAAGTTGAACAATGGACTTAAATGCAATAGAGAGATGCCAAGATCAAAGAGATTTAAATTTTTTAAATGTACCTTTTTCTTTTAAAAAAGAAGTTTCAGCAATACAGCCATAGAATTTGCACACAATCATTAATTTTCTTCTATTTTTCAACATTGAATGCACTGCTAACTGCTACAGATTTAATTGAGAAGCCAATTGAGGCTAAAATGTACAACTTTCAGCATGCCTAATACTGGTCCATGTGTTGAGATAGCACATTCACGAGACCCATGCTTTTTATCATTAACACCAACGCTTCCAGTTTTCCAATTTTTATTGCCTCACAAAATAATAAGAGAAGTGGTGGTGAAGATTTGAATGTTGTATAAACAGTGCTGTTGAGCCCAGGAAGGTGACAGGGCCAAAAGAGTTGGGGTTTGGCAGGAAGCCCCCCACACCCCATGCAATCCATCAGATTCCTCTGGGTCCTCTTCCAAATCTGCCTCGTGTGTGTCAGCTTCTTTCATCTCTGTTACCACCTCCAAGACCAAGCCACCATCGGCTCTGCCCACTTCACCGCACCAATCTAGCAGCCCTCTGCTTGTATTTTTGCTCCTATATAATATCCCACTTACTGCAGACCGGCCAGAGGATCATTTCAGAATCAGGTCAAATCACTGGTTTAAAACCCTCATTAGCTTCTCATTGCTCTTAAAGAAAACAATGTTTGGTTTCTTATTTTATCATGCAAAGGCCTCCATGACTGCTCTGATCAACCTATCTGACCTCATCTCGTTTCACCACTCTGCACTCTTCTCCTGCCTGTTAGCCTTTATTTTGCACCAAATACGCTGCACTCTCCACCACTTTGTGACCTTTGCACAATGTTCTTTTTCTGCCTGTGATACTCTTCCTTTCATCTTCCTCCTGTGTTTTAGATCTCCGGTTATCTCTCCTCTAAAGCAAGCATCTAGCAGTGCTAGCAAATCACCCAGTTTCACATCTCTGCGTGGACCTTATGACACTTTAGTCATTTTCTTCCTTTTTGTTTATTGTCATCTTCCTCACAAAAATGAAGCTCTTTGAGAGAAAAGATTTTATATGTCTCTTGGGGAAGTCGAAGCTTGATTCATGGGTATTTCTTGGATTTTCTTTACACAAACCAAAAGTTGATTATATCGTTAACAGGAAAATCATGTCAGGAAGATGATAAATGCTAACAGACCCCCTTTGTCTATGAGATTCTCTTTTTTCCAAATATACAAACTAATTGGGAAGATCATATGCATGTGAAATACTATGAAAAGCTCTGTACGTACACAAGTAGAAACAGAGCTTCACGTGTGAAAGCGTTTAACGTGGTACATGACATGTTAGGTGCCATAGTTTGTTCGTGGTTCATACATTTATCACTCATTGTTCACTAATCCCTTCACTCAAGCATTCACTAGATACAATTCACTAAATCCAGGGGGCATGGGTAGATAGTAATTATAAAAGGGGCATGTCTTCACAGAGGGATAGAAACTAAATCCACCAAAACAGTTAAAGACTAGAAGAGCTGGCCTGAAACTGGCTGCTTTGCAGCCTTCCAACATTCAACAGTAACAAAGCCAACAGACACTTAAATGGCCCAGAACTGAATGCATATAACATAGGAACTTTTCTAAGAAGAAAAAATGGATAGAAGCTTGTTGGAGGATTAAGCATGTGCTTAATCGTCAAATCACTATTGATTTTCAAAACCCTTAAAAGTGAGAATTAAGTCTGCAAGTTTGCTAAATGCATATACATCTGAATATTAATCTAACTACTGTGGATGTATAACAAATCACCCCAAAACTTGATGCAATAAGATAATGATTTATTACTCTCACAAATTCTAGGTCAAGAGCTCAGGAATTGTGCTTGTTAGTCTTCACTTAGGACTCTCTCACAGTTGTCAGATCTTGACTGTCATCTGAAGGCCTTGCTGGGGTTTGAGTGTCCACTTCCAAGGTGGCTCCTTCCCAAGAGTAGGAAGCTGATCAGTGGCCTCAGCTCCTCTCTATCTCACTGTCTCTAGTTACTGCCCTCATAACACAGTAGCTTCCCCCAGAGAGAGTGATCCAAGAGCTAGGGTGGGCATGCAATACCTTTCACCACCTTGAGAGTCCTACATGGTTATTTCTGGATTTTCTTGCTCAGGTGGGGCCATCCATCAAGCAGTGTGGCAGGACACTAAATCAGGTTCTAGATCATTAAGGCCCATTTTGGAGGCTCACTAATACCAATGTCACTAAACATTAATATTTTTGTATATGATGTGGTTAGAGGAGGCCTAAAGGACCAGAAAAGGATTTTCCTAAGATTGAATTAAGAAGAATGAATTGATGGCACCAACCAGTAATATATCAGTTTATTTTTAAATAAAACACATAATTGTAGCATAGTCATCAGAGAATACAAAACTGTTTAAATCATAGAAAATTCCAAATGTCCTGTGGGTAGGGCCACTCATTCATCCAAACACTAGTTTCAACTGAATTTATCACATTACTATATATACGGATCTATTTAAGTAACTGTCAAAAATATGATTTCTGTCTTCTTCTTTGCAAATATAACTTAAACCAATAAAGGTATGGGTACTTTTGACCAAGAAGTTACAGAAGGAAACAACTTTCTGCACAGATTGCTGCCTTGAAAAAATAATTCCAAAAACCGTTTTGGAACATTTGGACCCATTTCCTGATAGTTTCCACTGTTCCCTCCAGTGTAAACCACAGTCAGCACTGGGAGGTGGGGAGGAAGCCTTTAAACTTGACTTGAATAATGACTAAGCATAAAGCCTGAGTTCGTTTTTTATTTAAAGAGACATACATGAGTACACTTACTTGTGCACACATATAGCTCACGCACATATGCATATCCCTACGAAGCATTGTATCGGCAATAAGTGGTACAGCCGAATTTGGACCTTCAGGTTCTTCCTTGAAGATCAAGTCAAGATGACTCTAAAGCAAGTGGGTGGAAAAGAGAAAACAGGTTTTACCAAATTTAGACTCAGTCACAACTTCATAAAATCTAAGTTTAGAATAAACTTAAGTTTTCCAAATATTTCCAGGTTTCACTTTCCTTAGCACTAGGGAATACATCATTCCAGTAATTTAAAGAAGGGATAGAAAGAAGAGGAGGAGGAGGAAGAGGAAAAAGAGAGAGAGAGACAGACAGACAGACAGACAGAGAGAAAGAAGGAGGAGGAGGAGAAGGAAAACTAGCAAATTATGAAATAACTTCTGCAACTACCTAGAAAATAAACAGGGTAGGTAAAAAACTATGCCAGTTTGATTGTTAACCCCCACATATCTGTAAAAGGATTACTATTCTTCAGGGCATGAGTAGTTTCCAATGGATGGAGTAGGGGATGTTTGGTGAAGTTTTTTCGAGTTCACCAAACTCAACGTATTTGAAAACTATCTGGAAATAAATGAGCCCAAACTACCACTGAGTTTATAAAAGATACTGTGTTACAGAACTGAACATATTCAAAATTTATGAAAAGAACCATTCAATAATCCCATTTCAGACAGCCATGATGCGGACAGGTGTTCCATAAATAAGTCCATGAGCTCAATATTTGCATTTCCAACTGGTGTTCTTGCGAAACTCAATCATAATGGCTCTTGAGTCTAGCAACTCAGCTGAGCTTCACTGAATATTTAAAAGTTTACACAGAAAGTTTTGTGCCAACATAGGATATTTATCCTCCCATATAGTGATGGCATTCTTGGATAATTCAATGTTTGACATAAAAACCTCATATGAGATAAGGCTATTTTGATGTATTAATTAAATTAGGCTACTTTGAACACATTGCTATGATATAAACTGACACAGTCTTTTCATTGTGGGTTAAAAAAAAAAGATCTATTACAGGAAGTGAAACCTAATTGCATGAAACTGAGCCCACACAAAACTGAAGCTACTCAGATAAACAAAGTTTCTTCCAAGGACTGTCTCTCCTGTGCTTCTCTAAAACATTAAACATTTTAGTACTGTAGGTGAGATTTAAACTCATGCAGCTTTTTGTTCCTTCTCTTTTCAACTGCAAGTGTGCATTTTTTTTTCCTTTGTGCTCCCTTACTTTTGGGGGCATGCCTCTTATGCAAGGAAGAGACTTTAAACGAAGTCTTGTCATTATGCTCCCTCCCTTTGTCAAAGTTTAAGTAAATGTCCATTCACAAGCCTCGTCATCCCTTGGGTACCCTCTACCCTGGCATAAATAGTGTTAGTAAAATGAATTTTAGAAAGATGTCCTCCTGTTATCAGTTGTTCCACAGTTTTGCTCTGAATAAACTGAACACTTGGCTCACAGCAATGAGTAAGATGTTGAAGGATTGCTGCAAGGGGAAGGAGCAGAGATTTCTATCAGCTGCTCCCTCGACCTTAACAACAGATCCCCAGTGAAACACAGGTAAGCTCAACTAAACGGAAACAAAACCAGCCAAACGGCAGCCAAGAAAGAGATGAGTGGCTCACAGAAGCCGAGGATGCAAACAATGGAAACAGCACCTGGCCCAGGTAGATACGCCCAGAAGAAACCACAGTTCATGACTCAAAGCCAGTACTCACCAAGAGATCAGACCAGGAAATGTGTCAGGGTCTTTTAGAAAAATACAGAAATCCATCAAGAAAAAAATAAAATCTACCTATAATTCCACCCCTCAGATACAATGTTTATTAAATCTGAGTATTAATCTTTTGTATATTTTTCAAAATAAAGATCACATATAACATTTTTATTCATGTTTCCATATGCCAATCACTAATTTATATATAGAATGTCTTTGGAATACAGTGCCGTATGGAAATATATTTTATTAATAAACCCGTTTTTTGTTTTTTTGTTTAACTTATTTTATGACTGCATATTCATTTTATAAAATACTGGGTTTCAATATGGCATTGTTTTGGTCCTATCCACACCCTCTCCATTAGCAGCCCCTCACACCCCCTAACAAATCCCTTATTGCTGGATTTTACCATATATAGGTTTGCTTATAAACAGTTACTGTTGTTTTATTTTAAGTACTGCTGTGATGTGGATTATGTTATAATTGTGAGTAATTCTTTGAAAAAGGTAAATCACCAAAAGTGAAGGCACTGGAAGGCAATTTGCAAGGCATTGGTTGAGGGCTGAAAATGTTCTGCTGGGGTGGTGCTACCCATCGCCAGCGGGGGTTGGGCAAGCCGAGGTTCTCCCCAGGCTTCTCACTGCCCAGCACTGTGGCGCGGTGCTCCGCCCACCCACTCCACCCACTCCCCAGCCCCCAAGCCTGGCCTTTGGGAGGCAAAGGGGAATCCCAGCTGTGTCACAGCTGTGCTTCTTCAGCTTTCCCTGCTTCTTCCCTACGTTCTTATAAATGGAACATGTTACACATAGGAGCGTTGCTGGGAAGTGCTAAGTGATTAGAAAACAGGATGAAACCCGAGCTCCCTAATTTTTATCTGGAGACCGTGTGAGATTTATTGACTTTCTGGAACTTATTTAAGCAACCCAAGACATGACCTAAGAATAAAATGCAGCTTGGTGACTATTCGGATAATTTCCAAACCAATTTTTCTTCCTAATAAAAGGAACTCAGTTTAATTTCTAGGTTAATTTAAAATTAATAAAAACTGTCAGATGAACAGCTCATCTGGCTCCTACCTTTTTAATCTACGATCCAAACAATGGCAAGTTTCTAATAACATCATTCACAAAGGAGCCAAAATCACACCTTCACCATGGCCGTAACTCAGGACCATGGCAAGATTAAATGTCTAAGAAATTCAGTACGATGAGTTTCTCGGAGCCTCTTATAACACCCCGATGAACAGAAAACTTCAGGGATTTGAGAGACACCCAGGAAGCAAAAAAGAATTACAGTGATGAAAACACTTTGGTTGGGCTTCATTACCCTGTAGTCATTTTATAAGAGATTAGCTTTCTAAATTTACTTTCTGAACATATTAACTGGGGGGCAGCATAGTTTACAGCAATGTACTGGACTGGAGTAGGATTTGTGGTTTTGCTACTACCCAACCTAACTAACTAAAGCACCTCGATAACTCTCTTAATCTTTCTAGTCTGCAGTTATCATTTGTCCTGCAATAACTCACATTTACAACAAGCAAGTTCCACTCACGAAATGCAGATGTGAGACAGTTGAGCCTATCTGTTGGTTAAGTCAGTTGAGGACAGAGCCTAAATAGTACATAATCCCCAGCTGTAACCATTTAAGAATTACTGTGTCTTCGGGAAGCTTACTTAACCTTACTACGTGCCAGTCTCCTCATCTGCAAAACATGAATCGTAACAGAGTCTACCTCTGAGAACTAGTGAGAGAATTTAATAATATAGTTATCACTTGTCATACAGAAAGTACTGTGTTGGTCTGCTCCTCACGTTTACCTTGTGAGATCCTTTAATTCCATCTTATCCAGGACTCTCCAGATTAATGGATTTTTCTTCAGTACTAGAGATAGAACCCAGTGCCTTCATACAGAGCTACATCCCTGGCCCCTCTATCATTTATTTCTTTTTTCTTAATTTTGAGACAGGGTCTCAGTAACTCACTCAGGCTAAACTCAAACTTGAAACACTCCTGACTCAGTCTCCCAGAGTACTGGAATTGTAGGTGTGCACCACCACACCCAGCATGGATTGTTTTATTGCATCTGTGTTGGTACTATTTAGTCTAGTTCAATGTCTTCACTAGCGGTGATGATTTCTTTTTATAGCTCACGGTTCAATCAGTCTCTGTATTAGGGTTTACTAGAGAAACAGATATCATGCAAGATACAGAAATACATGAGAATTTACAGATTGGCTCGCAACGGCTGCCTGCAGAGGCAGGTGTGGGAGGGCACAGACGGGCTGCTCTTGCACTGGAGATGGGAAGGATCCAGTTACAGGTACCGAGCTCAGCTCAGTGTCCTGGGCGAGTCTGAATTAGGAGGCCCCAAGTCTGCGGTGGAGGCCGAAGGTCTGCACCAAAAGCCAGGAGACAATGTCCGAGGAGGAGATGAGGCCTGCAGCTCCTCCGAAGGCACAGACAGGGGCCTTCCTGCCTCGTTTCCCCTTTATATCACTCTGGTGCTCGTCTCCTGAAGGCAGCTCTTACACACCCAGAACTACTACAGCGAACCAGTTTAGCCGGGCATTTCTCACTCAGTTGACACAATCAATCAATCATCAGAGTCTCATTTTCTAAGCAATACTTTTCTACATAAGAAGGCCTTTGTTTTATCTTTATTTTCTTGTTTCAGCCTTACTTTCAGAAAAGCACTGCGTTACATTGTTGCATACATTAACGATAAGACTACATTCAGTGAAGTTTTAAAACATACTTCAAGGTCTGCGAAAGCCTAATAACGGTCGCTTAGTTTTAAAAGATTGTTTTGAGTCTTATCAGCTGTTTTGTTTATAAAAGTCTAGACCACACCATCTACTCCAGCACTGACATTCAGCGTTGTCTAGCTCTAGCTTGGTCCACCTCCAGGAGCAGAAATAGCAGAAAGGCAAAAATCCTCAGTATGATCGGATTCACCCTGAAGACACCCTTCAGCTGTTCTCAGAGGGTAACCAGGCTAATAAGCAAGGCTTAGTATAGAAAGAATTTTTATCAGTAACCAAAATTGAATATCTAGAACTAAATTATTTAAGTTTCCATGTGATAAAAGTAAAATTAAATAAGCTATCAACATAAACACACACAGGGCCCTGCACAGGTTACAACATTTGACCGCGGAATAATCTTTGATGTCAAGAGGAAACACGCTCAAATGAGGACTAAAAGGGTTCCATCAGCGAAGTCAATGGAGGATTGGTTACTAATAAGACAGATGAAAAGGAAATCTATAGAATTATAAAAGAAATAAAAAGATAAATGTGTTGACAATCCAAATTGTGACATTTTAGGAAGTGTAGTTTTTCCAGGATTTGTATCAAGAGGATAAAGAAATAAAAATACAGTTGAAAAACATCAATCCTTTCTAGCTTCATTTTATTAGGAAAGAATAGATTTTTCTTTAAAATATTATAAGGGTTGGGAGTTTGGCACAATGGCTTAACTGCCTATCTGGCAGGTGCAAAATTGTGAATTTGATCCCCGGTGCCGCAAGAAAAAATAAATAAATAAAATAAAATATTATAATGCTCATTTATTAGGTGGATAACTAAAGTGGTTACAAATTATTATTATTAAATTATCCAACCCTAATGTAAAAATGGGTGACTTAGTATATTTTTAAACTCTGTTTATATAGTACTTAGACAGAATTTATTTTTAAAATTCAGTTTTAAAACAATGTACTGAAATCAGAACAACTAAATTTTGACTTCAAATATTCTGATGAAGGTAGTACCTCATCAATTTGAAGTGCTTTCTAAATATGCAAAGTGATTGGGTGACATAACTTAAAGGAGTATTTCAATCCCTATTTTTGACAGTAAAGCATTTTTTAATTTCATGCAATAATGGGATCTTTGATGTTTTTCATGCCTTATATAATTTGAACCATCAAACTAATTTTGCCCAAACTAAATTTAAAAATAAATTACATTTGAAATTCATATATTGACAGTAAAATTTGAAAAAGAATATGGCTCTGGCACTGGATCAAACCAGTGAGATATAAATTGCCACATATATTTTATGTGGGTATAGTGTAACAAAAATAGAAAATGTGTTCTTTGTTCTCAAGATGATTTATCCATACATAAAATTTAGGGTTTAAACCAATTTCTCAATAAGAGTGAAAGACGCAAGTATCGTTGTCAAGGAGTTATAAAATGGTAATTGAATGGCTTTCTTTCAAGGACAAATATTGTCTACAATTCACTTTATATTCTAATCCTGATTATGTCCAATCATCCAAAAGTCATGTACTCAGGCCATGTTGTTTTATTAACCCACAAAATTCTTAACTGGGTTTTATTATTATTGTGCTTCTCACTGAAAGAAATTCCAAGAAATGCCCACAAGAACCACCATTTCTGAAAACACTGCCTTTTATATCTAGCTCTGCCTCTTATTAACTGGGAAAAGCTTTTCTCCCCAAGGAACTTTTGTTTTTTTCTTCTAAAGAAAATGAGGTCATTGTTTTGTCTTTTTTTTCTTTGTCTTTCTGAAAGCTCAGATTCACAGTTGTTCTCAGTCTGTAACACACCACTGGTTCTTTAAGTGTACTTACATCTACATATCTAACAGCTTCCCTTTTAGTCTTTACTGAATCTATTTTCATGTTATTGTTTATAATTACTAGTTTTCTCTATGTATTTTCTCTATGCTTTCTTGATATTCTTTGTAGAAAAGGTCATGGATGGATAGCTAGCTAGCTAACTAGACATGATTGACAGTTCTGTAGAAAATGGCAGGAATCAGAATTGTTTGAGATTAATAAACCCTATTGGGAAAGAGTGGCTTCTTAATATTTTACACAGGTAATAAAAATAAATATTCCTTAATGAAAATGTAGACTAGTTTAATAAAGAAAATAGAAATTCTGCCATTTCATTCACCAGAGACACTTCGGTAATATTTTGATGTAGTTCCCCCAGCATTTTATTGCCACACTCGACTCACATAGTGTAGACCCTGGGACTTCTCCCTGGCCAACTCCAGAGCTCCCCATGCTGATCATTTCCTGTGTACAGACCCTGCTCTGGGAGGTTCACATCCACAACTACATCACCCCGACAGACCTATGAGGACCTGTGCTAGCCTTCCTACCAAACACTTGTAAAGAATCTGAGATGCAGAGAGATGGTATCATTGGTCTAGAGCAGTAGGGGCAAACCTACGGTGTGCTTGCCATGGTGGGCTGTTTGTATTATTGAAAGTTCTAAAAGACTCGCCATGGGGCCAGGGATTTAGCTCAGTGGCACAAGTGCCTGCGTGGTAAGTGCAAGGTCATGAATTCTGTCCCAGGTACCCTTCCCACTAAAAAATAATAAAATAAAATAAAAGATTCACCATCACTGGTCTACGGCTAGTGGTGTTAAAGGACTCATTAGAGTCAAGCAGCCCTAAGAGTGTGTGCCATTCTAAATTCAGTGTACTGAGCCGCCTATTGTTTTTTAAATTAATTTTATTGGATCTATATATCTATATACGTATGTATACATATTTCATGATCACATTCATCATAGGGAATTTGTACCAGTACATAAAATATGTTGATTTTCTTTTTTCCTCAATTGCTTCCCCCTGCTTCAATCCCTTTTTCCCTCCTTATTTATAAAAGTTTGTTTCCATTTTTTCTTTTATTCTTTTTTTTTTTCCTTTTCCCTTCCTTCCTTTTCCCTTCCCTCCAATTCTTGACTAGTTGGAAATTCGGTCTTTCCCTGAGGCAATCCACAGGCCTTGGTCCCTTTGGGAACCTCAGGGAGGACTTGATTTAAAGCCTTGTGAATAGTCAGGCCCGCCTTCAGTTCTGCACTCTGCCTCTAGGGGTCATGACTTCCTCTAGGGGCTCATGACTTCCTCTAGGGGCCCATGTCATGCCCACTGGTTGGCAGTATCATCACTTCCACAATGCTCCCTTGGCATACACTAACTTCCTCCAACCAACAGAAAAATGTATGCACTGCATGCAACAAAAGCTAATATCCTTAAAAAAACATAAAGCACTTGCTAACCAGAGAAGAAACCTCATTAGAGAAATGAGTAAAGAATATAAACCATAAAAGGCAATGCTTGGAAAAAAGTATAATTTCTCAGTGAACAGTTAGAACTATGCCCAGCCTCACCTTTGTTTTAAAAATGCAAAAAGAAATAGTGAGAAACTAAACTCAGCTTCCTCACTTCCTTGATGATAAAGCAAGAAAAAAACATTCGAATGTGAGAGAAATAAGCACTGTCACAAACTGTTAATAAGAGAAAAATCAGTCCCAACTTTTTTGGCATTATTTGTAAAATGTTTAAAGAATTTATCTTTTGATTTTTCAACTTCACAGCTAAGCATTTATCCTGAGGCTAAATCACACATTTACACAGAGATAAATGATAAATGCAGTTTTTAAATAATTAAAAAATTGAAAACAAGTGAAGTACTAATAAATAGGCCATTAGATGACCAGATTGTGGTCCTCAGTACAAGGGAATGAAAAGGAGGACACCTGTGCATCCACCAAGATTTACATACATTATGCAGAACAACCAATTTCTCAGCTCTGTGTTGGGCAGTAGATTCCAGAGACTCCATACTAACTCTGGAAGCATATGCAGTTTTGAAACCTAGCTGAACCACTTATAACTGGAATCACTCTCAGCGAGAATTATCATTTCTGTACAACTCATTTTGCTGATCTGTAAAATGGACCTAAGATCAGAATCCATTCATAAGTTGCAATGCTGATCCAATGCTACTATATCTATAAGATGTTTAGCTAAGGGCCTTGCACATAATAAGTATCATGAGATATAAATACTGATAAGGAAAGTTTTTTTAAAAGCATATAAAATAGAAATAGAAAGTATAATGGTGCAGAAAAGTGTACTCCCATATATGTTTTGTAAAAAAAGTGAAGTTGAATATGGTGGTATATACCTGTAACCCCCAAACTCTGAGAATAGCAAGTTCAAGGCCAGGAGATTGAAAAGGATATCAGAAAATGGAAAGAGATCCCTTGTTCTTGAGTAGGAAGAATTAAAATAATGAAAATGACCATACTTCCAAAATTGCTATACAGATTTAATGCAATACCAATCAAAATACCAACAACATACCTCACAGAATTATATAACAATCCTAAAATTCATTTGGATCCAGAAGAGACTTGGAATAGTAAAGGCAGTTCTGAGCGACAAAGGCAAGGAAGGGGGCATCACAATTCCAGACTTGAAATTATACTACAGAGCTACTATGATAAAAACAGAGTGGTACTGAAAAAAAAAATAGACCTGAGGACCAATGGAGAACAGAAGTTTCAGAAACAACTCCAAATACACTCAGCCATCTTATCTTTGAAAAACAAGTCAAACACATTTACTGGAAGAAAGATAGCCTGTTTAATAATAGTACTGGAAAAACTAGCTTTCCACATGCTGAAGATTAAAACTAGATCCATATCTCTTGCCAAGTACTAAACTAAAATCAAAGACCTAAATATTAAAACAGAAACATTGAATCTTCTGGAAGATAGAATAAGTAGAACTCTTGAATACACTGCTGTAGGCAAAGAGTGCATGGACAAAACTCTGATCACACAGGAACTGTTACAAAGAACCAACAAGTGAGATCTCATATTAAAAAGCTTTCAGGCAGCAAGAGAAACCATTAACAGAGTGAAGAAATAAACCATAGAATGAGAAAAAAGTTTTTGACAGCTGTTCCTCAGACAAAGGACTAATATCTAAAATACATAAAGTACTAAAAAAAAAAATCAGAACCCCTAAATTTAAAGACCCAATCAAAGAAATGGGCATCTGAAATGAACAGACACTTCTAAGATAAAGAAGTACAAACAATAGACAAATATATGAAAAATTTTTCAACATACTGGTCATTCAAGAAATGCAAATCTAAACGACATGAATTCCATCTCCAGAAAGAATGGCTGTTATCAAGAAATCAACTAATAGCAAATGCTGACAGTGCTGTGGGGAAAAAAGAACCCTTCTCCACTGTTGGTGGGAACATAGACTGGTATAACCACTGTGAAAATCGGTGTGGAGATTCTTCAAAAAACTAAGCCTAGAAGCTCCATTTGACCCAGCTATTCCCCTTCTTGATATCTTCCTGAAAGAATTAAAAGCATCATACCACAGCAATATATGTACACTCATGTTGATAGCAGCACAGTTTGTAATAGCTAAATCTTGAAAACAGCCCAAATACCCATCAACCTATGAATGTAAAAAGAACATGTGGGGTTTTTTATACAATGGAGTACTGCTCTGCCATAAAGAAGGATAAACTTGAGACATTTTTAGGTAAATGGATGCACCTTGGTACCATACTCTTAAATGAAATAAATCAGATGCACATGTTTAAATACCATATTGTTTCTCTGGTGTGAGAAACCAAAAGTGTAAATAAAGACCAAAATGTATAATAGATATTGGGAAATGGGAAGAAAATGTTCAAATGGGAAGGGGGAAGTGGCGGTGGGGCAGAGTTTTAAAAGCCCCTTTCTGCAAAGGTCTTGAGTTAAATCCTAGTGTATAGGGGGTTCAGGAGGTGGGATATAATTTGGCATAAGAAAAAGAGCTTTTTGGAAGCTACAACTTAACCTCCAGGACATAGAAAGGAAGCAGGTCATATCAGATCATTTTATTTTCATCTTCTGTAAAGTTTGAGTTTCTTTTATTTCATTTCATCAGAAAGTAGGAGACCCAGCTATCAGCAGCAACTGCTCTGGAAGGAGTTTTTCCAAGATGAGAGGCTCATTTGTCCTGAGCTCACTGAGGACCCCTACAGAGTGGGAGGTTTCATACCAAGAGCAAGATCTCTCTCTCTTTCTCATTCACATTCACAAGAACACACGTGTATTATAAAATTAGGATCATACCGTAAATCAATTTTTTCCTTTTTTCCAGTTGACACACTGAGCCTGCACTCCCATTTTAATAAATTCCCTTCAAAATAGTGATTTTAATAACTGCATGATGTTCTATTACATTTGTGTATGACATCCATCCCTGAGGAAGCCTCTGTGGATCACGTGAAACGGAGAATCAGTTCAGCATAGCTACGTGATTGCCCTGCAGGACATCCTCAGCCAGCCTTTTCATTTTTCCCTTTTGTGACATTCACTCCTCCTTTTTATAAAAATACAGGCAAGCATCTGCAAGCTTCTTCATTCTAATTTATTTTAATACACAAATTACCAATATGGAGAAAAATCAATACCAATACTGACACTGATGGGGGAAAATGCTGTGTATTTATCAAGTCATCCATATGAAGATTAATTTCTAATGGTAGATTTTCACAAATCAGCATGAAGGGAAGCCCTGAGTAGGATGGAAGAAACTTTTACACTTAGCATTTGCAGTTGAGCCTCCATAAACATTGGATGGATGGAAATATTTAGAGGCCTTCGCTAGCTCTTCCCTTCATTGTTGGAAATTGCCATGGCACTCAAAACACGGGAAATCCAGTGAGTCACAACAGGAAGCCATAGAAATCTTTAGAATATAAAATACTAGTTTCCCAGTTTTACTCACTCGCGGTTTCTGGCTTTACTAATACCTCGGGCAAGTTTACTTAACTTTTCTGTTTGCTATTGTCACACAGTGTGATCTGCTCTGGAGGACAGTGAGCACAGTCATTAGTCAAAATGCACAGTCCTGTACTTTCGGTGTTCTCCCTTCCCCAGGCTCTTTGAGGGGAAAGCTGGGTGCCAAGGTAGGTGGCACAGAGCACTCTTGTCACACATCACCTTGAATTTTGCCTCCAGTGCAGCTGTCTAGGTGGGGAACTAGATCTCATTTTGTCGATAGATATTTAAAATACAGAGTCAGATTTTAACTTAATTGAATTTTAGTGCCTACTGTGCCCACTGCCTGACACTTTTATTGTCATTGAGAGCAGAAACAGAAGGACAAAATCACCTGTGACATTTTGAGACCATAAGAAGAGTTAGGTTTTTGGTTGATTACCTCCTTTAATCCTCAAAATACCTGTCTAAGGCGCATCTTCTCTGCATAGATACTGCAGTTGCGATCTCAACCAAATGCATATGATTCAAAAGCGGTACATTTGGAATTAAGATACTGAAATTCCTACTTGTTGCTGTACACCGTCTTGTGATCTCCAGAGCTCTGTAGAGGCTCAGGCAAATAAAGCGCTACTATTATCATATTACTAAAAAGGTTATGAAACCAAAGTGGCATGAATCACAGGGGGTGATTCACCAGCATCTCTATTGTGAGGACTTTTTGTTCTGCAAATCTTTCCTCAATATTGAAGGAAGTAATTTGAGAAGTGTTTCGTAAAATCAAACCATCATATGTCAATGTCTCTAAGTGTAGATGCCAGCAATAGCTGAATTTCAGGCACAAACGATTAAACTGCTTGGTGACATATAAAGCATACTATGCATTTGTACCTATATATGTAAATATCACATAAACAGAATTAGATGCATGTATGTATTTATGAAAGGTGTACAGTTGGATTATATAACTGAATGGCAAAGGTTGAGTAGATCATTTGAAAAAGAGGCACACTCAATTCCTTTTGCTTTGTCAAGGGACCTACAAGTCTTAATTACTTTTTTCTTGTTGCTGAGACAAAACACCTAATGCCCAAGATAAGGGAAGGAAAGATTTATTTCTTACAGTTCTTGGAGGTTTCAGTCCTTACTCAGCTGTCTCCAAGGCAGCGTGGCATGATGGGGGAAGGCAGCCATTCATAACAGCCACAAAACAGCAAAGTGCAAACCAGCAAGAGAGAGAAGACACACCTTCTTCCCCCCTACACTGTAAGTCAGCTCCAACCTTGAGCGGGTGCCACACTCACATCACCAATCCCAGCGCTAAACAACAAACCAATCATGAACACTAGACTCAGCCCTGTCCATGATTACATGAGCCTTAAGTGAGGGCCATCAGACCACACTATAACAACACCCTTCAGCTACTTTCCTGGTGAATTACTTTAGCATTAAGTACATGGTATTATTTTGTCTTTTCCATTCATATCATTTCCACAGAAACTGGAGAAGTAACATTGCACAGGTGTTCTCTCTTCTCCCTTGAACTTGACCAACTGTCCTAACACTCATTCAGCAAATATTTCTCTCCTCCTGCCACTCGCTGTTGGTGACGAGGTGATGACAGTAAGGCTGGAGGAGGGAAAGTCCTCTTCTGAAGGTGCGGTTAGAGGAAAGGTCAATGCTGGCTTTCGAGAGTGTGAGAAAGCTGGTCAGGAAGTACAGAGAAGACACCAGTGGAAAATGAGACTAAAGGATGTAAAGCCATGTGGTTTTGTGACATTCTTCCTCTGGGTTTACAAAAAAAGGGATTAGGGAAAAGCATTTCTGTAGAGGAGAAAAGCAGAGCATGATGATGTTTCCCCACCTTGTCACGGACACCTCCCTCCCCTCCTATGTTCCTGAAAATCTCAGCCAGCTTGTGTTGCAAGTGCTGTGTCCTGCTTCGTGTGGTCACGCCAAGTCTGGGGGAGGATCACACAGCTTCTGTCTCCTCCGGTGTGCACCTGAGCTGTGCAGTGATACATGAGAGCTGATCGTGCAAGCCAGACACACTCCCCGCCCTTCCCTCATCTTGGGACCTCACTAGTTGGCCAGAATGGCCTGGTCCTTGCGCTGCTCATAGGCATAATGAACAGTATAATACCTGGCATTTTTGTGATGAGTAAAGAAAAACTATAGAGAGCTTATATAAAAAATTTAGCCTAGTGCCTATGTTCAAAAATTGTACTTAATATTTTGTGGCTACCCACATGCCACCCCCCCCCCGCCGGCTCCTCCCTTTCTGTTCCTAATATCCAAGGCTTCTCATTTAGTCCCCTTTCTGCCACCTTACTCTTATCTCTCTTCTGTTTATAACTGGTTCCTAAATCTTCATATTGCAGAGGACCATATGTCCTATAGTCAGATGTCATCCTCTCTTGGGTTCCTAGCCTAAAAGTCTCTGTGTGGGTGGACTGTGTTTGCCCAACTCCATAACCCTAGTTCTAAACTTGTCCCCAGGTTTTGTGTACCTCCCCACTCTGTGACTGGTAAGAAAGCACAGAATGCTTACCATTAATACCCTAACAAAGCAGAATGCCTATCATTAATACCCTAACAAAGCAGAATGCCTACCATTAATACCCTAACAAAATAGGACACCTATCATTAATACCCTAACAAAGCAGTATGTCTACTATACAGTAATGAAAATGGAGAGGCACTGTCCAGGGTGAAAGGTATAGACTCATTTTTGATAAAAAAATTTGTTGTTTAAAAATTTTTACAGTGTAAAGTTTTTGATAAGCATAAACTACTTTTGATGGTTACTTTTATATGTCAGCTTGATGAGACTGAGGCATGACTAAGGGCAAAACATTGTTTCTGGGTATGTTAGTGAAACTAATCCAAAAGAGATTATTATTTGAATGTGTAATAGATCTCCCTTAGCAATGTGGGTGGGATTCATCCAGTCCACTGAGGCCCCAAATAGAGCAAATTTGCACACTCCCGCCAAACAAGGACATCCATCTACTCTTGCCCCTGGATTTGACACCCCTAGTACTTGGCTCAGACTGGGGTATATAGTATCACCTCACCACCCCACTTCTGATTACAGACTAGGACTACACTAGTGGCTTTCTTGGTTTGGTTCACAAGCATTCAGGCTTGGACTAAAACTATACCACCTTGTAGACTGTCACCCTCAGCCTCCATAGTCATGAGCCAGTCCCTCATCATAAATCTCTTCCTGTATTTCTCTCTGTATATGTATATTGTTGTGGTTTAACATAGATGTTTCCCCCAAACCCCCATGCACAAAAGTGGACCTTTTGAAAAATGATTGGATTATAGACAATGTAGCTGACTTCCTGTTAGGAGGTTGAGTTTGACTATAAGAGGCTGGTCATGGTGGGTTTGAGCTGGAAGGGTTTATCTTCTAGCTCTTCCCTTGGCTCTCTGCTTCCTGTTTGACATGAGAGGAGCTGCTTCCTCTGCCCAAGGCTTTCATCATGCAATGCTTCCTTCAAGTCAACCACATAAGAGTTACCAGATGGGGAGGAGCTCAGTGGTCCTTTCCAGGCTCTTGTCCTGCTGAAAGATTTGGATGGGACAACTGATGAATATAAAAGAAGTGGAACCAGAAGTGAAAAAGTACAAAGAGGCGTGCTCAAGAAGAAGTGCTCCAAAGAAAAGACAAGATAAGCCTGAGTGCAGAGTGGGCCACTGCATGCACAAGAGGAAAGTGGTAAGGAGATCAAAGGCCACTGTCTTTATCCTTCTTCTGATGTCATATCTGGGCTGTCCCACATAGGGCTCCAAGGCTGCTCTGTGCTTGCACCCTCGCTGTGATTTGACAGACCTCTATGATTGACAAGTCACCACTGATGGTCCAGCCATCTTGCCGTGTCCTAAACTCCTGCCTCACAAGGTTTGAAACTTGTAAAACATGAGCCAAAATAAGCCTTTTCTTCCTTGATTTGTGTCGGTTACTTTGTCCCAGCAAGGAAGAAAGTAACTAAGACACGCATCCTATCCATTTTGTTTCTCAGAAGAAGCATGACTAGCACACTATGTTTACCTCTGTGTGAGTGTGTGTATTTTAACAGAAACCAGTATAACTTGCAGGCTTCATGGAGACTCTGGTGAAATGAAAAACACAGGTTAAAACAGGATGATGGTGGTGAGGAGTCCATCAAGTGTAGTGTTTTCCAAAGTAGCCATAGAAAGCTAGTTTAGTGGAATGCAAATGGCCTTCTTATAGAAAAACAAAGATCATTTGGTCAAATGCAAGAAGAATGTGGAGAATGATAAAATGAACGTTTCAATTTTTAGCAAATAATGCTAGGATGTTTTCTGGATGTGGAGTTTTGTTTTACTTTCAATGTTGCTTGGCAAAATAAAGACCCACAGTGCCTAAATTCAGTAGTTTATCATGTCATGTTTTGGCTTTCAGAAACCTAGTGAGACACTAGGTTAAGTGAAGATAAACAGGATCATTTCTTCATGGAGGCTCCAATGTGCCTCAGTGAGCACATTGTGGGAAGGGTGGTCCTCAAAGTTGAGAAATGTTGACCATGTAGACCATCTATTTCTCACCTTAAAAGTCTCAACTTTTACCTCTGCTACTTTAGTCTCTCCCTACCAAGTACAAAGACTGTTCTCACTAAGCTCAAAATATAATTTAATAACTGTATATTTACTAGCTATTTATTCAAATCTCACTGACCAGTGAACTTCAAATACAAATAACTCCGAGCTGTTTACACTTAGCCCAAAACAAAAACCATCCAGCGAAAATAATTACCCCCTGTATTTGGCAGAAATAGTACCCTTGCTTTGGAGAGAAAATTTCACTTGAAATTTGAAGAAAATATTTTAAAATTTGATTCTTAATTCTGAAACAACTGTCATTTTTATTTCAACCTCTTGTTCAGAGATTGAACAGATTTTCTTCATCATTGAGTTCTGTTTAAGGCACATGGTTATCACTGACCTTATTATAAAGCTCATTATCATCTAAGCCCTTCCCTGTTAGCTTAGCCATTGATTCATTCCTTCACTTGCTACCTTTTATATCCGTTTTTAAATTTTGCCTGTCCCTCCCCTAGTCATTCTAATATATGCATGTATTAAGTATACAATTGGGAAATTTTAAGAATTTTTCTGTAAAAAGTGGAATGTTATTTTATATTTGTGATTATTATTATTCCCATCTTGCTGCCCAGACTTTTGTGAGATTTTGACTGTACAACAATTTTTAATAAAATATTAAAATTAAAATCTGGCTACCAGGTAACACTGATTAACTCTGTAGGTTTCTGAAAGCCAAAACATGACATGATAAACTACTGAATTTAGACACTGTGGGTCTTTATTTTGCCAAGCAACATTGAAAGTAAAACAAAACTCCACATCCAGAAAACATCCTAGCATTACTTGCTAAAAATTGAAACGTTCATTTTATCATTCTCCACATTCTTCTTGCAACAGGAAATGACTTCTGAAAACACTGCCGCATTTGTCATTGTCAAGGATTAAATATGACTCAAATTGGCAAGGTATTTTTTTTAAGTTTGCTAGAGCAGAATAATGTCATTGTCAACACTTTTAAACATTTTATGACTTTGGAATCTTTCCTTTAAAAAGCGCTTTGCCAAACTAATTAAAATTGGTCATGAATATTAATGTTTGAATTGAAAACAACTGCCACTAGGTGGCAAACAATCTACACATAGACTTATACAAAAGAGAAAATTGTAAAAATACAGTATATTATAAGCATGCTAAACTAGATAGTGCAAATACGTGGCTAACACTGCGTCTTCTACGTATTGCTAACAAGACCACCATTTGGAAACATTAGACTAACATTTTAAACAGTGACAAATGTGCTTTTGAAAAGCAGAGCCTTCTTTTGTCTTAAGTCAATCTTTTCTTTTTCTCTTGTAAACAGAATGAGGGTGGCAGACATGCAGCCTGGAGTTTTGACATTTGTCACCTGTAGAACTGGGATATGGACATTTATTATTTATCTCACCGAGGAAGGCATCTCTCTGGGACTGAAGATACACTGATGACAGCACCACAGCCCTGGGACACTTTAAGCTCCTTGCCCGAGGGCTTTTGTCCTGCTCCATGAATTTTATATGGTCACCAATTGCTACACATGTTGGGTAGAAAGAGAGAAAAGCAGTGCTGAGATTTATCATTCTCAATTTGATTCAAACCTCCTGAGAATGGGAAATGCAATGTTGTGGTGAAGAGGGGAGACCCTGGTGCTAGACTGCCAGGTTTGATTATTAGCACAACTACTTCTGATTGATATAACTGTGGCTGATATTACTATCATCCCAAATAACAATTTCCCCTTCTTATGTAAGAGGATGGCAAAATTTGCTCAAGATATACAGTGAACATTTAAATTTTTGAAAATGTTTTATAGTAAAATACACATGGCCACTACTCCCCCTCAAAATACTCTCTTACTTCAAACACACTTGTCCCATTATTCTTTCCATTTTCTGGAGCATTTCTGGCAGTCCTCTTTCATGAGTGTTGTTATGTGGTGTGATAGAAAAAACTACGGTGAATGCTGCTGCCCAGTGCATCCAACAGAGGGGGAGGCTGTTCAGACATTATAGTTCGTACACTATCTCCAGCAGATCTGGCACTGTGTACTGATAGCTTTTCCTCAAAGTCAAAGTGATTAAGAAAGGTAACTACTTTGAATTGATTAAGGACATCATGGCAGCCAGGAAGACACAAATAAAGTCACTCACAAAAGAGCATTTCCAGAACTGCTTCAGAAAATGACAAAAACAATGGGCTATGTGTTCACATTTACAAAGAATAGTTGAGGGGGCAGTTAATGCCAATATGTCTTTATTACAGTAAGTTTATTTTTTATCTTGTTTCTTAGACAGACTCACACTATGTTGTTCAGACTGGTCTTGAACTTGTTTATGTAACCTAGACTGGTCTTGAACTCATGGTGATCCTTCTGCCTTAGCCTCTTGAGTGCTGGGATTATAGGTATGCACCGCCAAGTCCTGCTGCAGTAATTTTTAAAATGTTAAGCATTCACCATATTTTTCATTCATACCGCATACACATTTCCACCTTGACCATGGCTAGTCGCATATCAGTGACACGCTGCATGCTTCATTCAACAGGCTGCTTCATGAACTGTTGTTGTGAGTTCTCTCCATCTCTCTTGCACTTTCCATCATTGGAGAAAATGGTATGTTCCTAGGACGAGCTGACTACTCCTGCAGTCTCTGCCTTGGAATAAGAACACTCACAGAGAAGAGCTAAAGTAAATGGTATGCAACCACCAGAACATAAAACAAATAAGAAATATATATGTGGTGTAAGAAGCCAATAGAAGTTGGAGTTTCTTTGTCATCACAACATCACCTAGTAAAATCTTACTGTTGCCATGGGACTTGCATTCTTTGCCTATCAAATGAAGCTAAATATATAACCCATTTCACAGGACTTAGATGTTGGAGTGAATTAATACATACAAAGAATGCAGAGTAGTACATGACTTCATAGAAGATAGATGGCATTACTAAAATGTCTAAATGGAGCTAGACATGGTAGCATGTGGTTATATGTCCCAACTACTTGGGATGCTGAGACAGGGAGATCTCTTATGATCGATCCAAGCCCAGTCAGGGACACATAGCAGGACCTTATCTTTAAAAAAAAATGTCTAACTGTATATGTAGTAACAATTTGCACTTATTCAACAGCTATTAAGAATGTTATACTCATGATTTTATTTAATTATACAGTATCTTTCAAAAAGTATTGACATTCTTAAGCACAACGTGGTGAGTTTGATCCCTGGTACCCCCCCAAAAAAATTCTCTTTTGAAAACAGTATTGATGTTCTTGTTTTATAGAACAGGCCAGAAAGTCTCCTAGTTCAATGATTTTCAAATCATCTGAGGCTAAGAATCAATTTTGTGTGTATCTTTTGCCCTGAATCAGTCATGAATTAGTACTTTTGGAAAATACAAATAAAAGTTATTTATTAGAAATCAGATTAAATAAACAAATTAAAAGACACAAAAGTAGAATTCCAATTTGTATTATTAGATTTAATACACATAAAATTCTATTTTAATTAATATAATTGCAATAAATATAACACTAAAAAATTGCAGAAGCTGTTCACATTCTGTGAAAGTATGTACACAGACAACTAATACAGAAAATAACTATTTTACTTGAACTTTTTGTCATTTCGTATTTACAACTAAACAAAAATATGAGTGAAAAGAAATTTCCCAACTTAAACATCAGTATATATTTTAACCACTCACAGTTTGTAATATGACAAATAATTTTACTTCTTGCTTGCAAATTTATTTAATCTTCTTGTATTTTAATAACAACTCATAGTAGAGATAGAAATCTCACTGTGCTACAATGATAGGAAAGGCAGAAGTGACTTCAAAGTAATTATAGCAATCTCAGGATATTCATTTTTAACTTTTATTCAGAATGAACAGGATGATGCTGAGCATTCAGAATTTAGGTTCTATCAGAGATCAAGTCTAGTAATGTCATCTGTATAATGATAAATTTAAATTATTTTTAATGAGAGAAATAACGTTTAGATTTAAAACTTTGAATTAGTAGGCAAGTTAAATATGATGAAAATGAATTGAAATACAATGTTGTAGGCCTTGCTGTGCAAAATGAGTAGGTGCCTTTGAGTTCCTGGGGTCTGGGTCCCCTCGGGGCTTGTCACGTGATCTTAAGAACACTCAAAATGTCCTATGCTCTGCTGTATGAGATGAGGAAACAGACTATGCATGAATATTCCAGCAGCTCTCTAAACCTTAATACTTTTTTGCCCTCCTGTCTTTGGGGGGGAATGTATTGGGAATTGAACCCAAGTCTTGCTAAGTCTCAAAATTGCCCAAAATGCGCTCAAACTTGTGATCCTCCTGCCTCGGCCTCCTGGACAGCTAGAATTACAGGCATGCATCATCAGACCCACTCCGAGGCTCAGTTGCAGGATTTGTCTTTGTGGACCAACAAAAACCAACATGCTAATCACACTGTTTCATGGAACACACCTTGAAAAGCACTGTGCTAGCAAGTAAGTGACAGTGTAGGTTTGATTGGCTGGTGCCTTCGCTCTTCAAGGTTGCTAATTTGCACACAGATCATTGGCATGATGGGTTATTGCTCTGCACTGCCTGGTGGTGAAACCAGCTGTCTATCAACAGCCTGGAGCCATAGAGATGATAATTTATTATAATACAGTTTTTAATGAAGGTATGTGTATGTATATCTTCATAATAACATATCTTTTTAATAAGGTGCAGGTATCTTCTGTATACCTATAAGTTAACATGTATACTGAACTGAATAAATAAACATTGTCTATATTTCAAACTCAGATTTTTAGACCTGACTTCATTGAGTCATAAGTATAATTGCCATACTGTATTATATGCTTTTTGATGATAGAAATAAAATTTTAAGTGCTTCTGGAAATCCACACACATCTATAATAAACAGAGTGGACAGTTGGGTGGCCAAGCAAGGTTTGGCTGATTATAATATTAAAATATTTATTGGCAATCTGCTTTAAATAAGTTCAAATCATGACTTCATTTTCAGCATGGCTAAAAATAAAAGTGAAATTTCTTAAAGGAAGACTTGAAACCTATGTGATTCTAGAAATCAAACTGGAGGCATGGGCAGAACTCAAAGATTTAAAATATGTTATCAACAATTAGGATTCGAGCATTGTATTAAACATGTCAGTTCTATTTACTTTGTATCCTGTTTGTAAAACCAAGACCTTTTCATTGCAAATGTAAAGTCATCAGATTTAAATAAAATTTCTATTCCTCCATTGACATATATATGTCAAGGGTGTTTGCTTAATTTGGTTGTACACTCTTTCACTTGCCAGCTAATAGAGTCACTACCAAGGTACCCATCAATGTAAATAATATATTTATTAGTCGACTGAAACTACAAATAACACTTTGCTCCACTTTAAATTTGTATTTGTTTTTAAACATCAAGTTATATAGAGCCTTACCTGTGTTACAAAAATATTTCTAGTGCTAAACATTGAAAGCCCCAAACTGTAGTATTGAATCTTTTTAGCCTGGACTAGTAGGACAGCTTTGAAGAATATATCATCTTTTCTCTTTCTGTCAGTCACAGAAATAGACAGCTGCCCCAAGCAGGACTTAAATCCCACCTTGATGAATAAGTCATTCCTTCACCCCTTTGTTTTTTCCTGGGAGCTCTTGCATGATCTAAAAAATAAAACACAAGTACTTCATTCACTAAGAGAAGAGGTTTTGCATGCTGCACATGTGAGGCTCACGACTGTCATCTGTACACAGCATTTAGTGCTGGTACCAGAAAGCTTGGTTTTCTCAAGGCGCAATCTGGAGTATGTCAGGACCCATCCCCCCCTTCCAAGGACCCCTAGGTTTTGACTCAGGTCCCTCCATTCCCAAAGACAAAAATCGTGCATCCTTTCAAATATTTTTCTTCTATCAGCCATAGTAGGATTTTTTAAATGCAGAGTTTATAATATTGGCTATAATAATTGTCATATATTATTTTATTACTTCATATTAAGTTCCAAAAAATGTAGAGTTCAAAATATCCATATATTAATGATATTGACATTTTAATATACAATTTTGGCAATTATATCTATCCATGCAAATGTTTTGTATATGTATGCAGGCACATATACACATATATATGCAGTCTTTTCCTTAACAATAGGAATTTTAAAGTCTTCTAATTTTCTCCTTTCACACGTAATTCCAGTGTATTCCTTCATAGCATATATATTTGTAATATATTTTTATGCTCAAAAGTCTCTTGTTGTCTAATAATACTTTCTCCATCTAATTTGAAATTTGTTGACTTTTGTGAGCATAAGACTCTAAGTGTTAAAAATTCCATCTGGATTGAGTTATCAACAGTATTAGTGCACAACTGATCAAAACATCACTTACTAAAACTTTGATAAATATGCAGTAAACATTTTAAAAGGTGGCGATGCACCTTTTAATGAGAAAAACAGGACTGCATCTGTGTATAAATATTACATATTACTGAAGTTAAAGTTCATGTTTCCATTTTCTTTTTTTATAAACGTAAACAGTAAATGACACACATCACCTGAGTAACTAGATGGAACTGCATAGAATTTGCTGTGGCCCCATTACTCAGTTTGTTACTCAATTCTTTGAACTTCTGAGCTATATAACAAAAATTCCATAGCGATTTATGATCAAAAACTAGTTGATCTATTGGTTAAGAAGTCTTTTAGATCATCTGTTTTTGATTAAAAAATATTAAAAAGGAAAACTATAAACAATAAGGATTTGTTGGCGAATTGTTTGAGTTACTCACTTTCTCACTGTGGCCACCAATATCATATTTGAAACTACCCCTCCTCCTCTTTATGGTCTCCTTGGAAGCAGTTTTTCCCCCACAAGAAGAATATGACGCAGTGAAATTCGACTCAGGAAAAGTGAGTCACTTATTTTTATTCTATAAGGGTTGAGAAGAGAGATTATAAAATGAGCTAAGGGGAAAAACATTGAAGACAAGCAGTTTTCAGAACATGCACTTCTGCAAGTAGAAGAGTAGGATTGATTTCCTTAGGATCGCAATGTTGGAGACATTCTGGGTGCTCCTGAAAGTCCCCAAACAGCAGTCTGAAGCTCATGTGTTCTACTCCCAAGGCAGTGATGCTCTCCTGAGACAGCTGGAGCGGGAGTTAGCTTTCAGGAGTGTCACAGTCACCTCCCAATGCACAGACCCAGCGAGGCACTGCTGTACCGAGTTATTCTTTTGAGACAGGGTGGAGCACTGTTCATTAGCTATTGTGGGCAAAGAAAAAGAAAGGATTAGCTATTGTGGGCCAAATTAGACACTAGAAATGATTATGTTCTTGCTAATGGACAAACCAGTTTTACCTCTAAAGTGACCTCTTTTTATATAATTAAATATTGAGTTTTTATTAAAACTGCAAGATATTTTAAAATAATTACCATAATGGCTGAACTAAAAATATCATTATGTTCTTGGAAGTTTTTAAATGCCATATTTAAAAATAGTATGGAGTAAGATAAAAGATATCCTTGGATAATGTAACTATTAAATAGAAGAATTGGGAGCACTTACCATTGGCAAAGTTTAATTTAATACAAGTTTCAGTCATCTTGCCAGTAGAATGTTTGCATCTACAGCTCTAAATCCACTCACCTGTCACACATGCACCCCGCATTTATGATACACATTCCATGGTTTAATGAAAACTAGAAATCATACTACATTGGGATAAAATTGCCTTTTCTGACACCCTGTTCAATCAAGGCAAAGTTTTCCCTAAACTATAGATACATTAAATTTCGCAGACAAACTCAGAAAAGGTACTGAGAAAGCCCCCTCAGGATCCCAGCCTCTGTTAAACTATCCTCTCCGGGATCCCCATAACTTTCTGCATGTCTTTATCTAACAAAAAGATATTAAAAGATACTAAAATTGTATTCTTACCTTCTGTCTATGCTACCAAACTGTAAGTCCCTGAGGCAAAGGGTTCATGTCATACTTACCTTCTTATTCTTCTACCAGTACTTGATATACAGAGATGCTTAATCAATACTTAACACACCGAGTGATGTAGAAATAGTTATACTTTCACGGAGTGATATGAGAGGCAGAGGAATAACTCTTGTGGCCTGAAATATTCCCTCTCGAAGTCATTCTTAAGTCCTTTGGTAAAGCCTTTTGTATCTCTCAGACTCTTAATATTTAAAAGTGAACTATGACTATGATTTGGTTTGGAAGCTGTAAGAGAGGAGAGAAGTCATTCCCTGCAGTGGAAACAATTGTGAGAGAATGACAAGGAGCTGAGCGTGCAAGGGACAGGATATTCCAGGAGGGGCAACAAGACCTCGACCCAGGTGGGGTCGCAGGGAAAGGGGTGGGACTCGGGATGTGATTCTCAGCATAACAAGGAGCCACGAGAAAGCATCAGGCAAAGTACGGCCGCGACCTGATAGAGTTATTAAAAGATTGTCTTGGCAGAGACTTCTCTTCTTAGGAAAACCAGGCAAGGCTAATTACAGCACTTCTCCCACTGAAAATGATCAGAATATCTAGAAAAGTAATTTTTATAAAGTATCTCTAATGCACTGGAAGCCAAAAGTAAACAAGGAATTTTCAGGCCAAAATCAAATAGAAAATAGGAACCCTAACAGATCCAAGAAACCAAATGAATTCCTAGCAGGATAAATCAGAAATGCACGCTCAAATATATCATAAGGGAGCTGAAGAACATCAAAAACAAAGAAAAATAACTCTTTAGGAAGTCAGAAAGATAAAAGATAGTGTCCCAGTTTTCTCAGGCTGTCATTAACAAATGGCTACAAACTAGGTGACTTAAAACAACGAAGGCTTATTCTCACAGTTCTAGAAGACTTAAGTCCAAAACAACAACCACGATGATGACGACAATAATAATAACATTGGGAAGATGCCAGTCTGTGCCTCCGTCCCCGCTTCTCTGGGTTGCTGGCTGTGTGACGTCATGTAGCATTCTGTGTTTCTCTGTGTCCTCTCCTCTTATAAATACACAAAATCTCTGGATTTCACCCAACCTACATCCAGGATAACTTTATCTTAAAATATTTATCTAATCTGGAGTCATTCTTTTATTTGGATATTTCCAATTAAGATCACACTCTGAGGTTCCAGATGGACATGTGTTTTGGCGCAACGCTGTTCAGCCCACTACAGTTCTCCTTCTGGGCGCCCACATTTATGTCCTTTCCATGTGCAAAATGTACCCACTTCATCCCCCTCCCAAATCTTAACTCATTCCAGCATCACCTCTAAATCTTAAATCTCGTCATATTTTAAAAGTCCCCAATATAATCATCCAAATGAGATGTGGGTGAGATGTTGCGGATGATCCACTCAAGGACAAAATTACTCTCCTTCTGTGAATGTGTGATCTAGAAAATAAATTATCTGCCTCCCAAATACAAGGATGAGATAGGCATTTGCCATTCCCAAGGGAGAAAGCAGAAGGGATAAATGTGTCTCTGATCTTGACAAGCTCTTAACCAGGCAAGATCTGCTAGCCTTCAATATCTGTGGCTGTGGCTGTGCCTCAGTCTACTCTCTGGGCCTACAGAGTTCTAGGTCTACTTCTCTGGCCACTGCCTCTGTGCCCAGAGCTGTGTTGTCAGAATCTCTTTTAAGAGGTTTCACATGTTTATAGTTGAACAGTTCTACTAACTGTATCCTGCACACAGAACCTCAGAAATCTAGCCAGCTGCCTTCATTTTTCCCAGTCTCTGTCCCTCTCTGTCTAAGCCAGCAGCATTTCTGTATGTACAAGATTCTCAAGAGCCTTGTGGACCACCCATATATTTCAAGAAGCTGCACACTATTAGACATGAGTATTTCCCATGGGTCCTTATAATCCCATCTCCATTCCTGGTTTCTGCTGAGATTGTATTCTTTTGCTTTTTATAACAAACAACAAGCAAGCAGGTTACACCTTCTACACTTTGCTTGGAAACTTTCTCAGCTAAATATTCAAATTTGTCACTTACAAATTCTGCTTTCTTTATAGCCACAGGACATTTTTCTGTGCTTTACAACCAGGATTGCTTTTCACCTGGTTTCCAATAGCATCTTTTTCCTTTCCATCTAATATCTCACCAGAAGTATGTTGAACATTCCTATGTCTGCCAACAGTCTATTCAAAGCAGTCTATTATGTTTTACATTAAACACCTTAAAATGCTTCCATTCTCTTTCCATTGCCCAGCCTGCACTTTAAGATATCTGATTACACTATTTTGGAACATGGGAATGGTGCAGTCACAAGCCAAGCATTACCTGGGTTTGCCAGCAATCACCATTAGCCAGGGGAGAGGCCTGGTACAGGTTTTCCCTTGGTGCCTCTAGAAACAAATTGCACATACAAGTTATCAATAATTTTTGGATTTATACCTTCATAAAGCTGCATAAAAAATATCTGGTAAGGCTGGTTCCTCCCCATTTCTTTGTTTTAGGATTCTTTCATTTCAATATTTCTTTTTCTATACAAACTCATCTATATCAGCTTGCTAGTGTTTTGCTGTAACATTTACCACAACATGTGTGACTTAAGAGACAGAAATTTGCTGTCTCATGTTTACTGAATGCCAGGGTTCTGAACTCGAGAGCTGGCAGGCTCATGTTTCTTAGGCTCAAAGAAAATATAATTTTAAAACTTAGGTCAAAATAAAGCCATTTTTAGGGTAATTACAAAACAAGTAATAGATGTTCACTAATGAAAATTCTGAAGTATGTACTTCAACAGGAGGAAAGTAGGTCTAGATGCTAAAGAGAATGAAGGGTTCAGAAAAGGTAAATATGCAGTAAAGCTGACTGGACATTGACAGCATAAAATAGTAAAAATAATGAAACTGTAACAATATACACAAAGAACTTCCGGGAAGAGGTGGAGTGGCGAGCAGCAAAGAAAGAGCCTCTCCAAGATTTGGTGTCCAGACACTGGAATATAACACTGTGAAGAAAAGAAGGAGGAGGGAAGCGGGTCCTTGGGACCCAGGGGTGATCTGAAGTGAGAATTAAAGTCCACAAGCAAGTGAAGAGAGAAACTTCAACAAATTAAAAATAACATATAGTGACTTACACACAAAAATAATCCAAAAGAAAAGTGAAAATAATAAATAGAATAGAATAGTTGGAACAAATAAAAAGTACAAAATAAGATGCTAAATTTACATCAGATGTACCTACAATATTCATGGTTGGTATAGATAGATTAAAAGAACTAATAAGGGACAAAGATTGTCACAAAAAATAAAAATGCAGTGGTACAATATTTGTATCAAACATAACTCAAATAAATGTATACAAAAGATTGAAAATGAAGGGATAGAAAAAGAATACTATAGAGACAAACATTTTTAGGAAAAGTATGTTGCTATAGAAAGATAATTACTCTATGTTAAGAGATTTCACTTAACAAGAAAATACAACAATATTGTAGTTGTTTTCATATGAAAATATAACTTGAAATTTTATTCTTCAAAACTGTAGTGAAATGAAATAAAAATAGAAAAATCAGTTATAGTTAGAGATTTTAACACACTTAGCAATTGATAAAGAAAAAGATCACATTACATAAATTGTTTATGATTTGAAATTTGTAAGATTATGTAATATTTGAAAAATAAAGTTAATCCAGCTGGTATAAGGAGCAAATTCATCCCCTGTTGAATACATAGCTTCAAAGTACAAATGAAATAGTTTTCAAAACTTGGTCATATGTAAAATAACTTTTATCATATTTCAAATGGCTAAAGTAATATAAAGCATGTTTCCTGATCACATTCAATTAAACTATTTTTAAAGGTAACTAAAATAGATCGATGCTTGTAAATTAAGGAGTTTGACTTCTGACAACCCGTGAATCAGTTCTAACTAACCCTGGCGAAATGTAGTTACAGCACTCCACAGATGTGTGTATATTTGAAAAATAAGAACTAAAATTTAATATAGTTAGCATTCATTCCATTAGACAAATACCAACAAAACAATTTTAAATAATAAAGAAGGAAAAAATAAAGATAATTAAATAGAAAACATACAATAGAGAGCACCAACTCTAGCCAATGTCAACTCTTTGAAAAGTTTTATAAGCCAGCCCTGGAGGCATCAATCTGTAATCCCAGCACTCTAGGAGGCTGATGCAGGAGGATCACAAGCTTGAGCTCAGACTGGGTAAGTTAGTGACTTACCAAGACCCTGTTTCAAAATATAAAACAAAAAATAAAAAATAACTGGGGAAGCAACATAGCAGGAAGGCCTTCAATTCAATCTCCAGGAGAGAAAGAGAAAGAGAGAGAGAGTGTGTGTGTGTGAGAGAGAGAGAGAGAGAGAGAGAGAGCGACAGAGAGACAGAGAGACAGAGAGAGAGAGAGGAAAGGAAGGAAACAAGAGGGGAAAGGTTTACTTGCTTACAAAATTCTGGAATGAGTATTTGCATGTGTATGTACGTGGGGAAGGGGTAAAATGAGAACTAAGAAGTAATTCCTTTCAGAAATGAGGAAAGAAACATTAATGAAATCATATAGAAAATTAAAGTATAAACAACTTTTACCAGTGCAGTATATTTGAAATTTTATGCAAATAGATAACTTTCTAGAAAAAAAATCATCTCACTAAATTTGACTAGAAAAGAAATAGAAAAGCCACTTTATAACATTTAAGGAATTTAAATTAGCAAAGATCTTCTCACACACACACACAAAATCTCAAGATCCATATGACTCCCATTGTGAGTGCTATTGAATAAATGTTCAAAGAATAAATTGGTCCAGTCTTACACATAGATTTGCATTAGTAAGGGAAAACACATTTCAAATCATTTTAGTAGATTGACATAACCTTTATATAAAGATCTGACAAGTATACTACCAGAAAGGAAAATTAAAGGTCAATTTTTCTCATGAATATGTTTACAAAAGTTTTTGGAAAATGAGTTGGGCATTGTAGCATATGTCTATAATCTCAGCACTCAGGAAGCTGAGGCAGGAGGATCATTGTAAATTTAAGGCCAGCCTGGGTTGCATTGAGACTTTGTTGCAATAAAACAACAAAAGATAATAAAACAAAGATAATATCATGATGGCTTCAATACTGATATAGTTTATCATAAATAATAGACTGAAGGATGAAAATCATGTGATCATTTCAAAAGATTCAGAAAGCATTTAATTGAATTCATCATCTATTCATAATTTTTTTTAAAAAGACTGTCCTAACAAACTAATAGTAAAAGTAAAATTCATTAATCCAATAGCAGTATATCCAAATCCTATAGCAAACATTCTGAATGATGCAATGTTAAGATCCTTCTCTTTAATGTTGGGGAGGAAATGAGAGCACCTGCTAGCACTGCTTGTATTTAACACTTTATAACAGATTTCAACCAGTATGGTTAGGCAAAAATGAAATGAAATAGACAAGTGTTACAAAAAGGGACACCACTGCCATTATCAAATGATATGACTCGGTAAACTAAAAATCCAAAATAACCTAGATAAAAATTATTAAAATTGATAATCAAATGTAGCAAGATTGATGAATATAAAATAGATATGCAAACTGTGTAACATAATAATATACCAGCAATTAACATATTAAAGTGATATTAAAAGGTGCTATTTTTCATACAATAAAAAAAATTAAATATATTAAAAGATATGTAAGTGACTGATGGGAAACCAGCTGGTTTGAAGGTGTACCACCTGCTGAATTCTGACAAAGTAAGGACCTGCATGAGGCATGAGTTAATGGATTGTAATACATGGCATCCCACAAGTAAAATCCAAGAAAGCATGCTAGTAATGAACACAATAAACAGGAAAGTAAGGAGTGTGAACTGCGCTCTACGAAACAAAATGAAATGGCACTTAATAAAAGTTAAACAGAGGGCCAAGGCTGTAGTACGTGCAAGGTCCTAGGCTTGCACCCTAGCACTGCAAAAAACAAAATAAATGAAAATAAATGTTTTTTTTAAAAAAGCGTCTGCTACCATATCCACCACTTCCACCACTGGTTCAGGCCTGTCATAGCCACAGTTTGCAAAAAGCGCAGCTATTGATTCATGCAATGTAGTGTCAGTTAGATGTACATTCCTGAGGTCTTTTATCTGTTGTAGCCTTGTCTTTATCTTTCTTTTCATTATATCAGATATATTGCACTGTAAATTGTGGTAGTGGTACCAGGAATAAAAAATTAAGGTATTTTTAACTTTTCAAAATAAATAAATACATAAAGTAAATGTAAAAGGGCTGGAGAGATTTTAAATCACTCTTGTAACTTCTATAGTAAAAATTGATTGTCAAAATATTTTTACATCACTAGGTAAAATAATACTATGTAATAGAATGTGCACATGATTTTATAATATCACCAGGTTGGTTATTGAATTCAAAGGAGATAGAGGTGGAAATCTGGCAGATGCCACTTTAAAAAGACATCTGACTTCATGTTAGCAATAATGAGACAAACTAAAATTAAGTGTGGCTTCAAGTAAGCACAGAGGAGAAAAGCAGCACCCTCATACAGAAAACCTCAACCAAAATCAAACCGTTAAAAAACCTCAACCAAAATCAAATCATTAAAAACCAATAACATGCCCAAGTTGAGGATTCACAAAACAATTGGTTCAGGTTTGTAAAAAATGCCCATGTCATGAAAGGCAAAAAGAGATGTCAAATGGCTAAAGAGCTGCTCTAAACAGTTAAGATGAAAGGTACAGTGCGACAAAAGATTTGCATAATCCAAGATTATTTGAAAGAAGAGAAGGAGCAAGAAGAAAAGAGGAAGAATGGAGGAGAAACACAAAGAGGAAGAGGAGGAGGTCAAGACAGTTATGTGTGCATTTATTCATTCCCATCATTTACTGAATGTTAGGAGAGTACCAGTTCCTGGGGCAGGGACAGCGTGGACTAAGACACTTCTTGATTTTCAAACCCCACATCGGGGCTCAGCAGCTTGCTTCCTTCAGAGACTCTGGGGTCTGGGAAGATGATATAGGGTCTTTTCCTCTGTGTCCACAGCTGCTAGATCAGAACCTATGAGAGAGACAGTACAGGCAGTAGCTGGCATTTATTGAGTAAATGCTTTTCAGTGCTTCATGAATGGATGAATTAATGAATTACCAGATTAAGCCTAGTAAATGAGCTAATGAATTTCCAGCCTAGCACAAGTAACCCAAGGTCTCACCAAGGAATAAAAATTTTATGTCAAATTCAACTTTATTGCCCTCTGCAAAATATTTAGAAATAATTATTTTTCAAGGGTACTTTTCTTTCTTGATGTGTCAGTTACTATTATTATTTACTCCTTCTAGCTGTTGAAGTTCTGACCTGTCTGAATGGAGTGCTATCTCTAAGGTATCTAGAACTACTGGGGTGGCTTCTAATAACTGTTTGTTGGGAGAAAACAATAGCAGATCAAGCAAATCACTTACCACGACTAGTAATATCAGCTTGGCTACGATATAGGTGATTGACCTCGAGGATTTTCTTGGTGGTGAATACATGTACCATGTGCACTACTTGTCACCTGAAACCTTGCTTATCTTGATGACTTTGTACTAAAGGAGTATGATTCCTAAGCCCTGCATGTTGTTTATGCATCATTCTAAAATGTTTTGTAAGAAAGTTTAAAATAATTGTTTTGAAAAAGTAAATGAAATAAAATCAAGATGGAAAGAAAGAAGAGGCATAGGAGGAAGAAGAGGAGAAGGTGGAAAAGGAGTAAGAGGAGGATAAATGCCTCCTAGGCAGATAAGGTACATGGTTCTGATCCCAATCAGAGAAACAGGACCTCTGTGGAAGAGAAGAATTGTGGAAGCTAGGGAAGTAGTCCATGCAGAACATTACCTCTCTGGGGTCAAGTGAAAGATTACTTTAGGTCAGCTACACTAATGGTCAGGAAGGAAAGCAGGATAGGCACAAGAACAAAGGTAATCTGAAACCTGAGATTGAGTCTCACCAGCTCCAACCTCGTGCTATCTGTAAAAGAAGACAGCGCCCTCGTCATGAAGTGGTGCTAAGGTTCACACCAGTGCTGGGGGAAGTGGAAGAGGGAGCATTGCCAGGAGCCAGGACAGCAGGGCTGGGTGTTAACCTCACACCCACAAGGTGTACAAACAGAAGAGCGGTGATGCGTGTGAGTTGCCACAGTGCCAGGTGAAGCAGACCAGCCTTCAGAAGGGTAGCATCAGATGGCTGCAGTTGCAGGACAGGGTTTTTCAGAGGTGGCTGAATCTGGAATGTGTGACACTAGGATTGATTCACAGTGCAATGCTAGGATCAAAGGCACTAGGATTAAGGATGTGAGTGCTACCCACCCTGAGTAGTTTGAAAAAGACAAAAGGGACAGAAAGATAATGTTAGGTCACTTCCCTGATGCTTTGGCTCTCTTCTGCCTGCCATGAACTATTTCCTCTCTGTGATGTCCTCTGCCATGCCACCCTGCCTTGGAACCCATCAGTTAAGGACTGAACCCCTACAGATTATCAGCTAAATAAACCTTCCCCCTTTAACTTTGGGTGTCGAGTATTTTGTTTCAGCAATGATGAGAGAAAAATAACTAAGCCACCCACCAAAACAGTAACCTCAGACCCTGAGATTAATCTGCATCAGTGACACAGAGATGTCAGCAAGAACAGTACTGACAGGTTGTTACGGGTGCAAGCACTAAGGAGTGGGCAGAGGTAGAAGAAATGGAGCCAATGTATATAGAGAAGTGGTGATGAATCTATGGCAAGCATGTTGCTTTTTTTTTTTAAGACAAGAGATGTTAATGTACTAGTATTTTCTTCTTTCTAAATTAAAACCTCAATATTCAGGTTTAATTACAGTTTTGGCACTTTGCAATAAATAAATGGGTTGGTGGTTGAAGTTTGGGCTCTTGTCTGTAAAAGGTTTGCCTTCACTGATGTAGACTATTTTAAGAAGTTCAGTGAGATGGGACAGAAAAAGATAGAGCCATAACTGGAGAAAGATATCAGGCTAAGGGATATTGGAGCATGTATGTAGGAGTTTCTAAATGGAAATTTTTTAAAATGTTATTTTATTTTTTATAGTACTTGGAATTGAACCCTGGGTCTTAGGGTAAGTACTTTAACCCTGAGCTACATCCCTAGTCTTTATTTTTATGTTTTCTTAATTTTATTTTGAAACAGTGTCTTGCTAGGTAACTTGGGATGCCCTTGATCCTGTGATCCTCCTGTGTCAACCATCTGAGTAGCTGGGCTTATAGGTATGCACCACCACACAGGTCTTCAATAGGAATCCTTGTTCCTCTTCTAGCTCAAGAAGTGGCAAAACCATGCACTCACTTGTTTAAACCCAGGGCTTCAACATGATGCAAATGTGCTTCTTTTCTTCCATTCCCCATGTGCAATCTACCAGCGAGCCCTGACGTCTGTCCCTCAAACTATATCCACACACAACCCCACTTAACCAAATTGTTTACCATCTAACTTGCCAGCATTCTCCACCTGGACAGCAGCTATAGCCTCCTAGCTTGTCTCCTTTCTTCCATTCTTGCCTCCCTTCTCTCTCTTCTACCATGCTCACCCTCTCCAGTCCGTTTACAACACAGAATATAAACAAGAGCAGAACCCTCTACTGTAATTAGTGTCATAGTAGCTTTCCATTTCACTTATCTGTATGGCCTGCAGGCATTTCTCAACTAGGCCCCAGGACCAAGCCTGTCTTCTACCTCCATGCTCCAGCGATTATCCCTTTCTCTGACCTTTGGGCATAACAAACACATTCCTCTTTCTGAGTCTTAACCCTTTTTTCTCTGCCTGGAATGCCTTTGCCCCACTCCTTTCTTGCGTGGCCGGCTCGCCTCTTCTCACCTACTCTCAGTCAGATTGCTCTTCTTTAGAGATGAACCACTACTCTCCCCTCCCAGTGATATGGTCTTGTTTCTTTGCCTTTGCAGCCTTTGGCACCATCTAAAATTATCTTGCACCTATCATTTAGTATTTGTTCATTTTCAATGGAAAACTGACTAATATAAGTCAGAATCATTTATATTGTTCAGTGTCTGCTAATTATTCTTCACTAGATGCACTGTCCACCCCTCCTGGTATTGTTCTGTGTCTTAGGAGGCTGACCTCTGTGAGCTTCAACACTCTGATCTCATCCTGGTTGGGTCAACATGGGGGCACTGAAGAACAGGAGAATGATAGTACCTATTTCCTTGTTATTTGAAAACTGCACCACTGAAAGGGACCGAATTTCTTCAAAATGATTCTTTCACCTGCCTAGTGCCTGGCCTAGCCCCTATACAGCTGCATGTCTCCCAGAACTTTAGTAACACTACTTTAGTCATTTGTACCTTCACTTCTAGGGCAATAATTCCTCTTGTTAGCTAGTTCCTGGGTGCTCTAACATCTTCCTTAGCTCTCTAGCCCTGCCCAGATCTTGGTAAATGGTCTTTCACTCAAATCTTTCCATTAGAACCATTTGGAATACACTGGATGTCTTCAGCCTGCAACTCAAGATCTACTCTTCCCTTTTTCCACCATGTCTTCTGCTCCAGAAAGCTGGGCCGCATGAACTTTACCAATGTGTACCTTGTCAATGGCCTCAGTAGGGTCCAGCAGTAGGAAATCAGAAAGTAGACAAATGAAGTCTGGCTATTTATTCCCTCTCTCTCATTTCCCTGTTGTCTCAAACTCAGTGCCTTTTCTCCCAGTTTTCTCAGTTTCAACTGGAAATCTTGTTTCTACACCCAGACTATTCTCTTGACCCTTGTCCCTTTAGACATCGAAGTGGTGATAGCTCCTGGCTTCAGGATGGTGTTCCATCTCTTTTTGTTTTCCCTAAGCCTTGTGTATATCTCCATATATAGTCTCTTTATTAAGCTCGCTTCCAATTACTCAATTTGATTGTGCCATATGTTACCTGCCAGGCCCCTGACTGGTAAATGAGATGAGGCTCCACCATTCCTGTACCAGATGATACCTCTCCAGTTGAGCTGTCAGTGCATATTAATTTATTTTAGTGCAAAGTCTTGTGCTTGTTACTCCAACAGATTCTCTCTCACTGAGCAAGAGTGACTTGATAAAACTCAGAGAGCACACACCTGTGAGAAGAACAAGGGACAGGCAGCTCTGTCTCGCCTGAGATTCTCCTAAGGCAGCTTCTGTCCTGCAGTGTCCACTGATCCCTGCATGTCGCACTGTGCTCTTCTTGCTACCTCTGCTCTACTGTGCTGAAAGGAGCTACAGACCATGGGTCTGTGCTGGATTCTTGCAACTGCACTGAGAAACTTAATCTCAGTTTACACCTGATGCAAGTCCCTCTTTAACATCCTCATTAACCGGAAAATGAAGCCCTGAAAATTGGTGAAAGCATGGAGTCATACAGAGCTGGGTCCAAGTCCTGATACTCTCACTTGTTGTGAATGTAGTAACAACCCCACGCCAGCACAAATGCCAGCTCTGCTGAAATAGGAGGATATCCACTCTTTGAAAGGCAAACCACAGATGACTTCTCTCTTGTAGCAATTGCTCTGCACTGTTCGTGTGTGTGTATGTGTGTGTGTGTGTGTGTGTGTAGTTTTTTTTGTTGTTGTTGTTGTTGTGTTTTTTTTTTTTTTATGCTAACGGGAAGAATTTTCCAGGACCAGGTTGAACTTTAGGATGGAAAAGACAGTTTTCAGGTAAAGTAGTCTTTGAAAGCATTGCCTCCTCTTGGCATAAATCACAGATTTACTTCCTGTGTTACATTGTTCAGCAATATCTGCTTCCCAATGCAGCCTAAACCATTGGTGATTAACATTCATACACGCAATCCAAGGGATGGACTTAGACATCGACCTCGGGTGTAAAGAATGCATCTCACATATGAAAACCTTTAATGTTCGTGTTTTTTATATTAAAAAACAGACATAAGTACAGCAGGTCCTGGTGACATTCTAAAACTGAGTCCATGAAGCTAAATAAATGTATGATGAAAGGTGACATCAGAGTGACCTGTTTCAGTTGTCTTCTGAACTTTGACCTTGTCTGTTTTATGCCAAGGTTTGAAAAAGATGTCTTTTCCTCTAATCACCATCAGACATAACTAGTAGTTAGTGTGCATTAGTTAGGATTTGTTTGCCAGCCAAAAAAGGAGAAAATTCTTTCATATACAAGAACTCAGGTTGTTTTGTTTTGTTCCATTTTACCTTACAGGAAGGAAGCACAGCTACTTGATGAGCCTAGAGTCTGGTGAGAACCTAAGCTTACACACCTCTGTCCTGGCCTGCTTAGCTTGTAATTTTTCATGAAGATATTCAAAACATGAGAGTCCACATTCCTGTCAGTAAGAAGGTAAATTATCAGGGACCCGGCCTAGATCCCCAATCTCTCGAACGAGTGTATGGCAAAAGCTTAAATAAATGAGATAAGTGGTATGATTTTAGGGCTCCAGGAGGATCAAAGCCCTTTTCAGGGTTTTTAACTCTGAGGTTATGATGAGCGCTAAGACAAAAAGCTTCTCTGGGCCACCTGTATTTATTGCCATTGCAAACAAAGAGAGGGGATACTGAGGAAAGTGCAGGAAATGAGCAGGACCTTGGAAGTCACTTTAAAGACTTCTCCAAGTAGTAAATTGTGCCAGTTATGGAGAACTGTCTTATCTCCACAATGACATTTATGGTGGGAATGAGACTGCAGGGATGAGATGCTTGCAGCTGCAGTCTCTGTCTACTTAATTGATCATGCAGCCAAAGTGTCTTCAGCTGCAGCCTTATCTTGTCATTTGAGGTATCTCTGGCCTCACAGGCTACTACAGGCCTCAGCCAGGGCCAGTGATTCGTAGAGGTTCACTTACTATGAATCAGCTCCCAATGCCAGGCAAGGAGCCTAGGCCTAGGACAGGCTCACAGATAAACATAGAAAGCCAATTAGTTAATTTTAAATCCTGCTCAGAGCCGCTTCGTAGTGGTCTCCAATAGCAAATGGGGCAAAAGAGCAAAAGAACAGGCTGAGTCTCTCCTGATGACTCTTGGTTATATTTCATAGGTCAGATTGGGTCATGTGGGCCATCATAGCTGCAAGAGACTCGGAAAGGTATTTTTAACAAGCATTATGCACCATGACAACATTGGGGTTCTGTTACTAAAGAAGAAAAGAGACCGATAAGTCAACTAGCATTATCTGATCAAGGGCAGATATTTACTTTTCCTTTTCTTCCTCTCTATATCCTCTGCTATCTTATGATATAGTTGGCTCCATAGAAACACACCTTACATACTTGGCCTGAGTTTTCTTTCAGTTGCAGCTAAATATGTAGAGTACTTGTGTGTTGGGGGTGGAGTGTGCATGGGGTGGACACTTGATTATAACCTGAATTAAGGTGACTCATTATTTTGACAATTTACTTCTTCATTTCTAACTCTCATCAAGTTTATTATGTTTACTTTATTGTCATTACAAAGTTACTAAAATGTTAAAATGTTTGGGAAATAAGAAATGAACAACAAGTAATACTTTATGCCAATACTTCCAGTATTAATGTGCTTATGTATTTCTTTCTGGTATTTTTCCCAGAGGTTTTTTAAAATTATAGCACACATTGACCTTTATATGTCTACTTTACAAATATCATACCAAAGCATTTTATGTTATTATAATTTATATCATATATTACATAAAATTAATAAATTTCATAGTAGATGATTATTGATAATGAAATAAGATCAGAATAGTATCCATCACTTAATGAGTGCTTACTGTGTGTCAGGCATGGTGTTTGACACATTGTTAAATATATTATCTCACTTATTCCTACAACACCCTAAAAGCTAGGTATTACTATTGGTATCCTCGTGAACAGGTAAGGAGATTGAGATTCTGAGATGGTTAACTAATCATTCTAAAGTCACACAGTTATTTCATATTTTATTTTTTAAAATAATGGGTATAATAGTAAAGTAATAAAGTATAATTCTGATAAAATAACATTAATATAAAATTTCTCTCTAACTCTGACCACAATCTTCTCCTGATTCAATTTTATTATAAAAATCTTATTTTGAAGCAAGATTCATAAATCTACTTGAAAAGTCTGATTTTTGAGGAACAAGCTATATCTATGTAAAATGAAGATTTGAAAATTATCTTGTCACATTAATGAGTTAAGTCTGTTTTATCCAATCTGAATAATCAAAGCATAACTGTACCACTCAAAGAAGCTTTTAAATTTTTAAAAACTGAATTTGACATTTCTCTGCATCGTAACCTAATCATGTCACATTTTCTGCTCTTGTTTGTGGTTCCTATTAAAATAATGATTATCCATATCAAAATGTTAAGAGCTTTACCATTTCCCCCTCCAACTCAGCATGGGCCCACTTGGCTTGGGAGATCTGGATGGTCTATGACTCTTTTCAGAGAAGTCAGGAAAGTGAGAAATGTCTCTGTTGTTGAGGATTTTCTTAGACATCTTATGCCAGAAAGTGGCAAGTTACTAAATTATTGTTGAGTGAAGTTATCGGTAGAGCGATTTAATCCTCATTTTTCTCTTTTTTATTAAAGGAAGAGGACACATCCAAGAAGATAACTCACTGTTCCTATTCAAAATGATTAAACCAGGAAGGATTTAAGTGTACTCTTTTTTCTAGTCCACAACTGAATAAGAATAAGAAACTAAAACTACGCCTTCCAAAATTTTATTTAGTTATTTTATAAGTTACATATGGAAGTGATTTTTTTTTCTTTTGGAAACTTAAAAAATAACACTTAACCCAGTACATTATGGTTGCAAATACTCATTCACCTCTTACAACTGTCTGCATCTTTTCTCACTGTCTCCCTGGTTAGCCACTTGTATTAGTCTCTGTATTTCTTATATAAAAAGCAGTTTGTCTCATACTTCATTCTGCATCTTGCACTTTACCCTTAACAATATTTCCTAGAGATCTTTCCTTGTCAATATATCACATTCTCTTTCATTGTTTTTTTATAGCTACCTAATATTCCATTGTGTGCATGTTACCATAATTGAACTGATCACTCCTCTTCAGATGTCTTGCTTTTACAAACAGTGTAATAAGTGAATAACCTTGGACAAAAGTCATTTTGATGTGTATACATGTGCCAGTATGATGCATTCCCAGAAGTGAGACTGCTGGGTCAAAAGGCAAATATATTTGTAACTATTAAAAATATCAACAAAAATGACCTTCATGGAGGTTGTATCACTGCATTTCGCCACCAGCAATGTTGGTGAGTACCTAGTACCCCATGACCTCACAAGCAGAATTTTGTGAAACTTTTTGGTTTTTGCCAATCTGATGCAGAAAATAAATAGCATTGGTTAGTAAGTCTCACTTTAATTCATAGGGGTAGTGTGCTGTCTTCAGTAGAGAGGTTTTTGTTTTATTTGCTTAATGCAATCTGTATCTTTGCCATATACTGTCTTCAGTCTCATGTCAAAAATCAGTGCTGTAAGTGGAACTGTGTCACTGAGACTTTCAGGATTTATGCTGTGGGTCCCTTCATATAACTTAATAGATGTACTGGAAAGAGCCTTTCACAAAAGCCAGGAGGAAAATGCAAGAGAAAGGGGTCAAGTCCTGGTTCTGCCTGTAGCAGATCATGTGCTGTGACCTTGGCAATGATTGCCAGGGGTTCTGATCCCCTCATGGAGAGAGAATGTCAAGAAGCAAAATAATGAGGAAAGAGAGAAAACTGTAATAACTATTTTTTTTTAAGAAAGAAAGGTATAGGAAAAAACACTAATTTAAGGCAGTAAGAATGCTGTGCCTTACTGATACTATGGATTGGAAATATTGGGCTGGTGATGGTCCAGGAAAATAAATAACTACACCCTAGAGTCCGTTTCTGTTCCAGTGTAGTGTGACCTTCATATGGGCTCAGGAAATACTAAGTTCCATTTACGGTAGGTCAAGCCGATGCTGAATCACAGGAGTTGATGTTAGCACTTTGTTTAAAAACCTACAATTGGAAACAAATTAAATGTGCTTTATTTCAAAGGTAATACCTATTTTAGTACCATAATTTGAATTAAGTTTAAATTGCATGGTAATCATTTTAAAATTATGTGTTAGATGGCTTGTCATTGATATTTACTAGCTAATGATTCCCTGATTGTTAAATACTTAACTAAAAACATACTGGGGACACATTTCTTTAACATTTACCTAAATATATAGCAAAGTCTTATATTTTGAAGATTTGTTTGTTTTTTGGCAGATATTTGTGTGGAAAAATAGTGGAGAGATTATACAGTAAAGTATACAGTCTTCTAAACCAGTCTGTCTAGATTGAATTTCAGAAATTTTATTTTTGGGTTGCTGATGCATATTTTTATAATTCTTCCTTCCATACTAAACATTTATTAGCTTCAAAAAATAATTTTGTAAAATCAAGAAAAAGCAATTTTGATAAAATGGAACAGAAAGGAGGCTGTCATTATCAAAAGTTCAGTTGAAGTGGCTTTTAAATTAGTTAATGCAGTCCAACCAGCCAGAAATATTTTAAATGCAATAGAATAACAAGTTGTTAGGGTTTTTTTTTCAGTATTAGGTATCTGTCTGAAGATTTTCTGTAGTATCATTCTTTCCTTATTTTACATTTTTTACTTGAACTCAAAATAGAGAAAATCATGGTGCTTGAAGGTGAAAAAACTTTCAGTATGCTATTTGTCCTGTAAACATAATTTCTCAACCGCTTTGTTTTATGCCTCTCATGATCTCCAAAAGACACAACAGGTCTTAGTTCCATTTTCTATTGTACTATACTGGTTATTTTCACAGGGTGCTGTTCACAGTATCTTTTTCACTGGTCTCTGGGTAATCCATCTGACATACAACCAGTTTAATATGTTCCTAAAACACCACTTTCCTTATGTAACTTCTCTGCCCAGAAACCTTCAATAGTGTTTCTTATTTATAGTCATGATTTTTAAGCATTTAAGCAGTAGAATATTTTCCCCCAAAGGAAACTTTATGTGGAATCCCTGTATATAAAACAGATTAAGGTAGTATTTTATTAGAACTTACAATAAAGCCAAACAATAAAAGCTATGAGACTATTTTGATGCACTCAAAAAGAGAATCGAGTGTTATGGTTGACACTGAAAGTCTTTAGCTTCCAATGGCTTTCTGTATTTTATCTTGTTCTCAGAGATTCAATTTATAAAATAAGTAGATGCTGTTAATAAAATCTTTTTAATAGCTGAGCTTACAACCACAAGTCACAAATTACATCAAAAGTTTCCTCCAAGGTTTGCAGTGAAAGTTAATATGTTGGTGGAATTCGCTGTGTTAAAATGTGATAAATCACACAGTGAGGGAAGGTACTGATTTGCTTATCTGGTTCCTTGTTTCTCTTAGCTATAGGACTTAATAATAATCAGAAAAAAACATTTAAAGATCAGGTTTGTTCTATAAAATTTCTTAATTCATGGAAAGATTTCACAACTCAGAGTCAGTTGGCTTTTCATAATTTCAAAGTAGACATAGGATCCTTTTTGGTTTTAAGCATACTGTTAAACATATTTCCCCTCACTTAAAAAAAAAAAAACCCTGTTTTGTCTCCTGAAAAGTCTGCTGAAGTGGGAAACTTTGCTGTATGCTGATATCTCTGCAAATGTTCTAGTGAAGTGTTTCTATGGTCTTCACACTCTTTTCAGTTTGTTGCTGGGCCGGTTTTAGGAGGACTTGCACCTCTACAAATACACCCTCCACCAAGAGTTTTAAGATCATCCTTTCTCGGTAGTTGGTCTTCAACTCCTGATGGCCTAATCATCATGTCCTCAATAAACACTCAGCTGAGAGACAGAAGGCCCTGCAATTGCCCCGGTAGCCTCACACCTATTTTTTCATTGTTTTATTTTTATATTTTGGCTGTTTGTTATTGCCAATTTCACATGTTGGACAATTCATTCTTAGTTCCTTATAACCAACCCTTCTAACAATCTACCCTCTACCCACAAATAAGAAGGATGTCTTCATATCACTTTCAGTTTTTAAAATTACTTTTACTTGTTGTTATAACCACGCTCTGCCTTTTGCTACTTAATACATTTACCACTCTTACTGCTTTTCGGTGATTGCTGGGTTTTGATTGGGCAGTCACTACTTGACAAGACTTTCAGACTGAGCTCACATTCAGCTCACACACAGTAACCTCACACATCCAGAGGTCAAGAATAAAGTGGACAACACAGCTGTGGACCCCATCCGTGGGCGGCAAGCTGGACAGATGTTCCATGACCATAGAGAGCAACTCCGCGCTACTTATGACATTGTGGAAGCTGAAAGCTTGAAAACTGAACTGTCCTGAAGAGTTTCTGCAGCTGAGAAGTACATGTTTAGAAAAGTTCTTTACATCAAGCATGAGCAGGATGGAACTACATTTTAAAGCAAGGGTTAGCAAACTTAGTCGATAAAAGATCAGATACTCTAGTAAATATTTTAGATTGCAAAGTTACCAATCTCAGAGGCAGCTACTCAACTCTGTGATTGTAGCATAAAAACAGTCATTGACATCATGTAAATGAATGGGCATGACTATATCCCAATTAAACACTAAATCAGGCAGTAAGCTAAATTTGGCTATCGTTTGCAGACTACTGTGTTAGAGCATAAGCAATTCTTGTTTATATTACTCAGAGCACATAAATAAATAAATAACCATCAGAATAAATTAAAGATGCTTACAAAGCCCTTGCTACTTTTTCCATTGAGAGATAGAGCCCAAATCCCCTCCCCTTGAATAGTGGTTGTCCTCTGTGACTTTCATGACCAAGAAACACTGTGTGACATTTGCGGATTTTTTTTTTTTTGTTCTATAATTTGCAGTACGTAGTGATTACAGTCCTGGTGGGGCATTGGTATATAAACACATGGATATAACACATCTTAAATCTTTTTACGTCCCCTTCCCTTCCCCTTTTTCCACCAGTCTCTCCACTTCTTGGTCCTCTTCCTATTTGTATAAGATCTACCTCTGGTTTCCTGTGTCTATCTTTTATTTTGCTCTTTAATTAATTTGTACTTTGCGTTTCTCATATAAATCATATGGTATTTAATCTTGTGTGTCTCACTTACTTCATTGGCAATTTCTGAGATTCTATGAGCCTCTTGTTCCTGTGCCATCTTGGCACTTGTTTTACAGAAACCCTACCGTGCACAAGACTGACAACTCTGCGATACCATGTGGTAAAGAAGCCCAAGCCATACTGCAAGGCCCTAGAGGATGAGACACTGCAAAGGCATTTGGGCAGGGAGAGAGGAGCATCAAGGCTCCATTATGTGAAAGAGGCCACCCCCTTGGAAGAGCATCTCAGTTTGAGCCTCTCCAGTTGGTGCCCAAGAAGAGCAGAGATAAGTCATTCCCACAACACTCTGTCCGAAGTGAAAATTGATCCAAATAATGTTGTTTTTATTGTTTTAGGCCATTAAGCTTTGGGGTATTGCTATTGGTTCAAGGATTCAGGGTTCCTCAAGGAGAAAACAAGACCATGAGGTGGCAATAGCACACTCTGAGCATCATGCGGAAAGTGCTCAGACGTGATTGCATGTGAGGTGAGGTCCCGAAGAGACAGTGAGGGTCTGTCATCAGAGGGGAACGAGGACACAAGAACATCCAGAGGACTGGGGGTTGGAGAGAAGACTATCATGTGTCGGGGTGATGTTCCTCAGTAGCAATGTGGGTCAGTGACATAATAAGGGCAATAACAAAGTGGGGTCATTCATAGCCCCAGAGTTGCTTTATATTGGCCTTGTGTGTAGGGATATATAAGGGGCCTGCAAAGCAACTAGTCTCAGAGTGGCTCAAAATGCTTATTTAGGCTATATATTTTTAAACCGTATGTGTAAAAATATGAGTTCAGGTCTTGACAGTCTTTAAGCTAACAGTCAACCCACCGTGAAAAAGTAAACAACATAAGGGACAATGTACAGAAGCATCTTTGGCCCATTTATGACAGGTGGCTTATTATGCAGCAATAGATAACCAGAACGATCGTACAGCTGTGCTATGTTGTAGTAATCTCAACTATCTATATTTTGTTTTTCCAGTTAGATTCCACACTTGTTTAGTACACAGCAAATATCTTAAATGTTTTGTGTTCTCCACAGGATTTAACTTAACGCTTTGTAAGCAGTTGTTAGGTAATAAAAATTTCTTAAATGGTACAAATAGCTTGATAGTCAAAGAAGTCACTAACCAGATTGGTAGGCACAAAATAAAGAGGTCTGTTAGCATGCAGAGTGCAAATGTGAAAGTTCTGGATTCAGTCACATGGGTCAAATTTTGCAAAGTTTTGATAGGGTATCTGGAATTTGCCTTTGCTCTGTTAGTCAGAGCACATTCTTTGAAATCTACTCTTGTTTTCTGACAGTTCCACATACTTTTGAAAGCCTGATTATGATGTACTGATAAGACGAGGATTTTTTCCTCAGTAATATTTGAAGTTTTGACCATACTCTGAAAGTCTTGTGCTTTAACTAACATTAACTGGTGTGCTCCTTCCATTAAGCAATGAGACCCCAGAGACGGTACGTCAACTCCATGAACTAGCAATGTGTCATCCAGGCACACAACTATTTGATCAATGTGGAACAAAAACCTAAATCACAAGTCATTTATTACTGTGCTGGATGGAGAACTATGTTAGGTATTCCAAGAGCCAGCATTAGGAATAGAATGCAAGGCTTGCCTTCTCAGGGATTATAGTCTAGAAGAGGTAGGGCAACTGTGAAAGTAAGTGTGAGATAAAGAAGTTTGGACTAGATCTCATGAGAAAAGAAGAAACAAGGGGATTTAGTAGGTAGTCGGGGCTGACTGCTTGAATAAGGAAAGTCTCAAAAACTAGTTAAATTTTAGGATGAGTTTTATAAATAGTGTCTCAAAAGACAGAGATAATATTAAACTTTCAAATGGGAAATTTGAATAAGCATTTAAATATATTTCCAATCAACTTTTCAAGATTTTGACTACTCTAAGAATAGTGATTTAGACAAAATATATGGATGTCATTTGATATAAATGAAACATTTCAGTGTGCTCTTGGAAAATAAGAAAGTAATACAAGGGGCTTCAGGAGATATAAAAAAGCAATGAGCATGTATATCATACAGTCTGGGCCAGATCCACAAGAGTGTACCTTGAGAGTTGTACACACACATATGCATGCACACTCATACCCTAGATATCTATGTTTATGAGAGAGACAGAGAGAGAACAATTCTTCATGTAGTTAGAAATCAAACATCCTTACCCATGTTTATAGCAGCACAATTCATAAGGGCTAAATCTTGGAAACAGCCTGTATATCCATCAATAGAAGGTTGGCTAAAGAAAATGTGATATTTATATACAGTGCAATACTACCCTGCCATAAAGAAGGATAAACTTGAGTCATTTATAGAAAATACATGCACCTTGATACCATAATGAAGTAACAGTGAAGTACTTCAGACACACAAGCTTAAATATTCCATGATTTCTCTTACATGAAAAAAAATGCGTATATATATATATATATATATATATATATATATATATATGACAGATAATAGGAAAAAAGAAAAATGTATTGTAATCCAGTGTGGACAATGTATCTAAAAGTGTACTTTGACTTAGTACGATTGTCTGACATGTTTTATATGTTCTTCGGCCTAGTAGTCTGGTTTTCAATCTGTATGCATGATAATTAACTTTATAAGGTCATATAAGATGAATAAATTAATCTGATGCTGGAAAAATAAAAGGAGGATGAAGGGAAGGGGAAAGAAAATAATTGGGATGTGTTATGTACATGTGCCAATTCCTTTCATTATATACTGCAAACATGTAATAAAAGTCAAAAAGAAAGAAAAAAGAAAGAAAGAAAGAAAGAAAGAAAGAAAGAAAGAAAGAAAGAAAGAACAAGTCAAAACTGCAGGATAATTTGGCCCAGAAAGACAGTATTTTGTGCATCATTTGCTAGACAGTAGCTAGTTATGGAAGATTTCTGAACAGGAAAGTAATGCATTGAAACTGGGTTTCAGAAGATTATTCAGGCAGTGAGATGCAGGCAGTTGGATATATGGAGCTCCTAGACTGTAGAATAGTGCTGACATTATTACAGTAGTTTGGCAAAGGGGCGTGGTCTGGAAGGATTTAATCTCCCTCCCTGGCTCCTCCCTCCCCGTCCCCCTCTCCGTCCTTCCCTCTCTTCCCCTGTCTCCCTCTCTCCTTCTCTCCCTTCTTCCCTCCCTCTCTCTCTGTTCCCCTACTCCACCATGAGCAGCTTCTCCCTGACCTTCACCCCTCTGTCATGCCACCCTGCCTTGGAGCCAGCCAACTATGGGCTAAAACCTCAGCAAACTGTGAGTCAAAATTAGCCTCCCCTCCTTTAAATTGTGGGAGTTTGGTATGGTGTCTCCACCATGAGGAAAGTGACTGACACACCATATGAGCTCTCTGCTTTAGCTTCTCTGCTTTACTGGCAATAATCTCTCAGCTTTCTACTTCAAAATCTCTGTAAGAGGCAAATGGTTGGCTAGCAAGGTCTTTTCCTCCCAAATCACTGGCCAAGCTGTGAGTGGATTGCTCATGATGGGGTGGACCACACTCCTCCAAGCAGCTGCAGTCAGTGACAGGTGGGAAATCAGGAAGAATACAAGGTACACGACACAGGACAAGACAACTGAGACCTGTCCTTTAACTAGAGCGTGCAATGGATTCAAATTCACCTTACCAGTCATGGTTTATTGTCGACTTGGCAACTGGCTATGTGAGAGACAAAAATTCGCATCTAGAAATCTGGAAGATATGTGACGACGTTAGCCAAAATGGTGAAGGTGCACGGGGAAACACATTTTGTGGGATATGGCGAGCTAGAATATTGATCATCAGAGGAGAATGTAAAGCTATTTTTTGTCTGGATTTCCTTGCAAATGGAGAGAGTTCTTGAGGGAAAACTAAATTATAAATGTGGCTCTCAGGACAGTTTTCATTTCTTTGCATAGGTTAGAGTTACTGAAAAGGTTATGTATTCACTAAATTTCAAATGTGAATAAATAAAACCCTTTTCATGACTAAGTAGCATCAGGTGAAATATGCCCTGTTTCTGTTCATTAACCTCAAAATTTTGTTCGCAGTACAAACATGGCAAGTAGTGCTGAGCACATCCTTGAACTTGCAGTATTGAACTCGTCAATGGTGTTATCTAGGCATCTGTCAGGTCCAAGAAGTAAATTAAACTTACAAGAGACAACCATTTGCTTTGTTGCTAAACTGTGATCATTCTAAATACTTTGACTTGTAAAATGAGGTAACAGAGTAAAAAACTTTGGGGAGGGAGTGGACTTTATTTTTTATTCATTTGTCAAAACAGATAGTGTCCTCCCTCGCTTACTCTCCGAAAAGAAAAGACTGTAAATGGCAGTCGCAAGGATTTTATTTTTAAAGCCTTGTTCAAAAGTAAAATACCAAGGGCTGAAGATCTCTCCAGTGTGCATGGTTATTTCTTACTGTAATAGGACTGGAATGAGCCATCCACAGAAGAAACGTTCAAATTCCAATAAAAGAGTCTAGTAGGTTTTCAAACTGTTCTCATTGCTGGAAATGCCTCCCTTAAAAATAAGGCAGATTCTGTTTCCTGTAACTCCATTCATTGGTCGTAGCTCTTCTGCTGATGCTGAACACAGTAAAAATCTGTTTCTTCCATCATTTCTCATCTGCCGCAGTTTTCCATCCTTTGCCACCTTCTCACCCTTCTGAGTATCGTGATGACCCATTTTAATGTGGCCTGAAGGAGATTCAGGAAATCTTCAGATTCAGTGGGCTCAAGTTAGGTAGCTTGAGAGAAGATGGGAACAACCTTTTAAAATAAAAGATCAGGTTATAAAATAATAGGCCATCAGATATGTCATCAAAGATTAATAATGGTGACAATGGCAACTAACACAAGTGTGGATCTCCAGGGTCTCCAAATTCTTTGGTAGTTAGCACTTTTTCCCCATCTCTAGCAATACCAGTCTTTTTCCTGATGGTAATTCCTGAGGTCCTAAAGAAAAGAAGACAATTGCAACATGTCGATTGACCAAATGACAACAGAAAAAAAAATCTCTTCTATTTACCAATATCAATCTGATCTGCTTTTGAATGCCTTCAAAAATCTATGGTTAGATGCTGAGGATGTAGATCCACTCAATAGTGCCTACATGTGAGAGGTCCTAGGTTTGAACAAAGTGACACAACATAAATATAAATAAATAAACAAATAATCCACCATTAGGGCTGGATAAATCAATTTTTAATATGTAACTTATAGACTTAATGCAAAATTCAAAAGATGCCAAATAATCATCTTGGAGAACAATTCTGCATCAGATCTCAACCCTTTAACCTCTCAGGATTCTCCCGAAGGCTTTGACAAGAAACCAGTTTCTTTCGTAGACTTCCAGGGGTATTCCATGAATTCGTGATCATGTATAAAAATTTCTTTACATACGCTTAGGAAACCTTTTGCACCCAAATGGCAGCAGTCTATTTTGGAGATGGGTTCTTGACAGGATGCAGAATTGTCTCATTCTGTTCAAATACCCTGGTGCTCTGGTGTTACCATTTATTGAACAGTCCACCTTTGTTAAGCATTTGTTTCCAATCCTTTCCTAGTAAAAACAATGCTGCAGTGGATAACTTGGTGCATATTTTTGCCCATATGTACAAGTAGACTTGCAAAATTAATTACTAGAAATGAAAATGATGTGCCAAAGAGCATGCACATTTTTTAAAATTTTAATGAATGCCAATTAACCTCCAGCAAGTTGAGCATGCCAGTTCCTCCATACCCTTGCCAAAACAGTGTGTTGTCAAATCTGTTGATCTTTGACAGAATAAAGACGAGATGTGGTGAAATTTATCTCACTTTTAATGGGCAATTTTCTTACAGTGCTAGTCAATATCTTTTCAAATGTTTAATAGCTGTATTTCTTTTCTCATTTCTAGACTATAATCATTTTCTATTGCTCTAGTGGCCTTTTAAAAATTTTTGTTCATAGCAACTTTTGTACTTGAAAACTATCAACATGAAGTATATAACATGATATAAATATTTTTGCCTACCTCATATATATCTTTGAACTTTAGCTAAAGGATTCTGATATACAAATTTTGAAACTATACTTAAATTTAGAAGTTTTATCTGAGTTTACATAAAAGTCTCTTCTATTCTTCTAGTAATGTCATAGTGTTATGTTCTAATTTTTGAATGTTTGATCCAACTGGAATTTATTCTAATGTAGGGTATGTGGAAATTCAACTATGCTTTTTTAGTAATTCAGTTATTCCAAAATTATTTACTGAACATTGAATTTTTTCCCCAGTGATATGAACTCTCACCAATATCATTGCTAAATTTTATTTAGTGATTTTGTATAAATCCATTCCACTCTTTGATCTGTAGGTACCTGTGCCAAGGCAACATGGTTTTAAATAGTATATTTTCAGGGCTAATTTTTTCTCATGGCTAAATTTCTTTTCACAGATTTTTTTTCTTTCTTTCTTTTTTGTTCTTTATTTTTTCATACTATGGTTCCAAGCTTGAATGGTTAAAAAGATCTATTTGGTTATTATTGAGATCATGGAAAAAAATACAGGTTAACTTAGGCACAATGAAAATATTTGTAATGGCCCATTCTCTTTTAGACTAAAGTACAACCTGCACTGATTGGTCTTTTTTAATTTTCTCATTGTGTTTAAAATTTGCCTATAAAAAATAATAATAAATAAATAAATAAAATTAGCCTATAGAAAGTTCTGCACATTTCTTGTTAACTTTATTCTCAGGTGGTATATCTTTTAATTAAATTACTATTACATTTATCCTTTTATATTTTCTGTTTTCAATACTGTATGTACTAGTATTCCATATTAATTTTATAAAATACTGGATTTCATTGCAGATCTTTTGCATTTTCAAATCAGTTACTGATTGTATTATAGAAATTATATCCTAGTGATTTTACTAAATGATCTCTTTAGGCAAAACTTTTCATTGTTAAGAACTTTTAACAAGGTAAGTATTATTTTATCGAATATCTTTTCAGCATCTGTGAATATGAGTATACTGTTGTGCTCCTTTTCTTTATTAATGAAATAACATACTTTATTAAATTTCCAAAGGTTAGAACATTCTTGGGTCTCCAATATGACCTCTAAAGTCAAAGTCTATTTTTCTTTTAAAACGTGAATGATATAACTTGCTCACTTTTTAGATAGTTTAAAACCAAGTCTCAAAAGTAAAATGTATTTGATTTCTTTTCTGTTTTTCAAATATCTTTGTTGTATTTAGTATGGATGTTATTATTTTACCCTTTTAAAAAGAATTTTGCAATTTTCCCTATCTGTGTTCTGACAAATAAATTAGTGTTAGAGTTAATTAGTATTAACTATTACAGTTAATACTAATAATTAGTACTACAGTTAATTAGTATTAGAGTCCTCTACTCTTTGAATTTTCAGAAAATGCACTTGTGAAATACTTGGGCCTTGTACAGTTTCAGAGAGAGGTGCAGAGATGAGATGACTTCTTGTCAATCTTCACTATTTTTATTCACATTTTCTTCTGTAATTAGCGTGGGTAATTTATCATTTCCTATAGACTGATCTATCTCACAGAGCTTTTCAAATTATTTTGATACAGTTGATTGAAATAGTCTCTCACAGTTATTTAAATTTACTCCATGTTTACGTTACTTTCCCACTCTCACTCCTAATTGGCATGTTTCTTCCTTGTTATAGTATGATGGAACTACTGGCATCTCTGTTTTATTGTTTTCTTGATTTAAAATGATCAACAACTCTTAGATTTACTTAGTATTTCTACTACCTTTTCTGTTTCCTGATGCTTTTTTTTTTTTTTTTTTTTTTTTTTTTTTTTTTTTTTTTTTTTTTTTTTTTTTTTTTTTTTTTTTTTTTTTTTTTTTTTTTTTTTTTTTTTTTTTTTTTTTTTTTTTTTTTTTTTTTTTTTTTTT
>RJWM01000484.1:0-117348 GCA_004363535.1 Dasyprocta punctata | reverse complement strand
TAACATTCTTGGGAAAAGTCATATACATAGGTCTAAGGGTCAGAAGTAGACATTTACATCTGAGAACAAATGAATTTCAGATTCTTTTCTTGGTAGGTTTTAGAAACGAGAAAGAAGAGTTATTCACCAAGCAAGTATTCTAGTCCTAAAGAACAGGGTAGGGTGACAGTTACAGTCATAGCTTTGGGACTGGGTAGCAGAGATCGCCCTGATCAGTCTCTTATCCACACACACATATCAGAATATAGTCCTGTGATCCTGACATAAAGGCCTGATGTCCCAAGGAAGCAAAGTAAATGACCATCTATTGAAAGCTTGCTTAAATAAAAAACACTGGATTCAGCTACATAAATTATTTAACAAAGTTTTGTTACATTTTATTTCCCATTAGTATAAATAAAACAAAATTAGGCAAATGCCTTCATAGAGAGGCATATAACTAGACAATTAAAATTCCCAGTGAGGCTATTTCGTTCTCCCAAAGTGCCAAACAGGACAAGAAAGATGGGTGACATCTATGACATCACACAACTGCCTAAGACAGCACCCCACATACTACCTTACCTCCTCCACTCTCTGACTTTCAAACACTGTATTTTCCATGTTTTTGCATAATTTCCTTTATGTGGTCTTTATAATAACCCCGAGTCTGAGACTTTGTTACCTGTCTAACCTCTCACATCCAACCAGACACAAGCCTTGCTGATTCTTACTTTGGAATGTCTCTCACGCTTTCCCATCTTTTTCTCAGTGGTTCCCTCTGAGTTCAGGTCTTTATCATCTCATGCTCGTATTTCTGCAGCTGTCTCCCCCCAGCTTGCTGGAGGCTGGCCGAGCTAGCTGCTGCAAAACAAACAACTTGAAATCCCAGTTGCACAACATAATAAAGGTTTATTTCATAGTCACATCATAGTTTAAAAACAATAAAGGTTTATTTTACATTCACATTATAGTTTAATAATAAAAGTTTATTTCACATTCCTATCATAGTTTACTATAGTGTGTGGGTGAGGGTAGGGTCAAAATTGTTGTGCTTTTTATCAGGAACCCAGACTGCCTTCAGCTGCAGCACCAACCACTCTGGAGCCTCCGAGAACTCCACTGTACTTGCCTCTGGCTGGTAAATGAAGGAGGAGTGTGTGGATGACTCTTTTGAAGATTTTTGGGAACAAACGTGAAGGTAGCACACATGAATTCTGTGTCTATTCTACTGGTGGGAGACCAGTCACATCGCTGCCCCTAACTACAAGAGATGCTGAAAATGTAGTCTAGTTTGTACCCACAGGGAAAAGGAAATACGTATTGGTGAAAATATTTCATATGTGGCCATAGTCAGCTTTTCTCTATCTGTCTATGCTGCACAGTATTGCCAGATTTGTTTTCACTCACTTGGTCATTGATTATATATTTACTAAGCACCACAATATATCAGCCACTCTGCTATGCACCATGGATGAAAAACAATGAATTCTAATTTTGCCTTCTTTGGTGTTCACAAGCTAGCAGGAAAAAATAATAATGAAATAAAAATATCTTTATAGTGACTTCAGTACAGTGGCACACTAGCCAACCAGACTGTTTTGGTAGTTCAAAGGGAAATGCAAGAGTTAGGAATCAATAGAGCTATTTGTAACAAATACTTAAAAGTCATCAGTTTGTATAAGGCAGAGTTTTATTTCCATTATTTCCATTCTCTAGGGCAGTGATAGGAGGCCGTTTAGAGACTGAGTGCCAAACTGCAACCCAAAACCCACTTATTTATCACAAAGCGCCAACACTGCAATTAGACCTGAATACTGAGGTTTTAGTTTAGAGAAAACAACTTACACATTAACGTCATCTTTTGTCTTAAAAGGAAAACACGACAACAGAGCTTTCAGTGATACAGCTTGTTGCTGAAAGGCGGAAGCTCGCATTCGGTGTGCTTTTCTGTGCCATCGTCGGATGCTTGGCTGCTGGAGTGATGCTAGGGTGACTTGCGTTGTAGGTGCACATGCCACAGATTTGCCACCACTGCTGTAAGGTCATTCAACCTAGCCAGGACCCAGAGTCTGACATTTCCCTGATATCAAGGAACCAGGCTCTCTTTCTTGTATCTTTGCCACCCTTTAAATCCTTTCCAGGGTCGCTTTAAGATTCCAGATGGCCGTTGTGCTCCGACCAACATATCACCCTTCCAAACAGAAAGGAGAAGTGAGGGGAAGTGAGTTATCGCCCTCTTCCGAGGGGATAACCCATTCTCCTGCTTGTACCTCAAAAACCAGAACTGAATAACATGACCACAGACACCTACCAGTGAATCACGCAAAGTAGCCTTTTTAACTTGATGTCAGGTGACTGACTAAACATTCAGTGATGTAAGACTGGAGAAGATAGATTTGGAGAGATATGTAGTCTTTGCCAGACAAAGGAACTGACTGGAACAGAAGGAAACAAAATGGAACAAACTCTATTCTCCAGGAAGAAATCTGAACTGACTCAAATGTGATTAAGATGTCATCTGCTACCTTAAGAAACATACTGAGAGAAGCCTAAGGGCAGATGTCCATTTCTGCGTGGTTCCAATGAGCCGACGTCACCTCCCATCTCACTTCACTGTCTCCTCTTTGCTGTGTGAACCAAAACTGTATGAGAAGGGGGACCTCAAATGGATGTCATTCACACTTTGGCTCCTGAGCTACGCTTCTCCAACCCTGTGCTCATCTTGTTCTCATCCCCACTTTGAATTTGTTGGCCAGCAATCTTGCCACTTATCCCTGCAAGTTTATCCTTACTCATTTCTTTTGGGTTTGACCTCATCTCCATTTTCTCATTAGGGACTTGGTTCTTCTGACTACATTCAGCTTTGCTGTCTTACCAGACGATCATCTATTGAAGCAGGTAAATGTCTTGACTCACTTTAGTTTGGATCACTTCCATTCCCAGTGAATCTTTGAGCCAAAAGACAGTATCTTAGTGTGAACCAGCATGCTGGTTTACGAAGTCTGGACTTATCCTTTTACTTTGCTCCTGACACAAATAATTACATGTCCCATCCAACTATGGGGGTTTTAATTTGACTTAGCTGAGTCTAGATAGTGGTTCACTCTAAACCACCAAGGACTTTTATCTAATGGTATCAACTCCAAAGTTCCACCAGACGCTTGACAGTCAGCTTGGAAATGACCTTCTGGTGCTTACTTTTGGGACAAATCATCACACAAGACTTTATGCTTCAACAATGACATAGGAAAGCCTATAAGACCACTTTTTCTCATCAGCAAATGACTCCACAAGTCTATCACAAGATCTGTCCTTGAGAAATGTCTTGGAAGCCGTGGGTCATAGGACTCATTTTGGTTTACAGTCACCAGCACTGTCCAAGTGGCATGAAGGAAGCCTTTCAGGCTGTCCTGTCACTCCCACTAGAATCCCTGCAGACAAGCAGCCAGAAAGATGGCCCTTCTATCTAGATAATAAACTGACATTCAACCGCATGACCAGAACAGGCTATAGCAGCCTCAAGAACTTCAAGTCAACCCAAATAAAATGGGCATATGGCAATCCAGTCTTCCAAATGGTCAAGGTGAGGGTTTCCAATAGTCAATAGTTTGACCACCGACACCACAAAATCGAGGTTTTAATCTGTGCGAGTGAATATCTAGTGCTGTTAAAAACCAACAGGTCCGGGAGAATCTCTCTGCCTGGAAAGCTGTTGGCCATCTAGGGAGGTACAGACCCACAAATGTCTATAATGCACGGCTCCTTAGAGGACCAGGGAGTCTCCTGACTTGACACCTAAATAAAACGGGTGTTAAAGGCATTTCCGTGATCGAGAGAACTTCCCTAGTAGCTGAATCCCAACCCAGCTTCTTCAACTCTCCCAGTCTTAGATCTCCAGTTTAGCGTCCTGCACAACACACAGAAGCAGTTACTGATTGTACTCGAAGATAAGCTGTAAAGTATTAAGCAGTGAGACACAGCCCCAAAAGCCTATGGAGAATTTAGAATGGAATTCTGAAAAATATTTAATGGTCTAAAAAGGAGAAAGGAAAGCAAGAACTTTTTTTTAAAGGGAGGAAAGTGAGCGAAACTGAAATAGTATGTTACAGTGAATCTTTCCCATACATTCATCACTTCACTAGCTGTTCCTAATAAAAGATAGACTCAAAAGAATGGAGGAAAAAGACCCATCTGTGTGCCACCTATCTGTGATATGTTTGAAATGGAAAGAGAGAGACGGATTTAAAGTGCTTTCTCAAGGAATTAGTAAAGGGCCCAAATTGGTAAGATATCAACAGACAAACTTAGGAAAAAAATAATAAAGGTTAAATCTAGTTCTTTGGAAAGACAAGGTTGATAAAGCTATAGCCAACCTCCCTAAAGGAAAAAGAAATTATTAGAGTTTTGGGAAAGTAAGAGGTAAACTCATTATTCTAGATCCTCAGACATTAAGAATGATAAAGAGAGTTATGAACAACCTTAGGCCAATAAAATCCACAATTTAGATGGAATGGACAAACTCCACCAAGAGCATCAAAAGCTTACCCAAATTGACACAATATGAAATTGAATCTTTTAAAATACATATAGTAAGTATAGGGTAATAATAATTGTAATAATAATTTCTGAGTAGCTGAGTGGTCCTGTGATGATGAAAAAAAAAATTAAACTATAAAATTTTCCAAAACAGTCCAGATAGTTTCATTGATGAATTTTATGAAACATCTAAATAAGGAATGACAACGCTGTCACACAAACTGTTGAGAAATGAAAGATGAAATACTTCCCAACTTGTTTTAGATTAGAGCTGTGAAAGATGTTTGGAGAGAGACAAGGAGGAGTACAAGAAAGAAAGAAAGCGAATATGAAAGAAATTACAGATCTGTATGCCTATGTACATAGACAAACTGTATTAGCAAAATACAGGCACAACAAATTCCGAAACTTATAAAGAATGATACACTGTAACCAAGTAGGGAATTATCCCAGAAAAGGAAAAATAATGTTAAAACCATAAAATATAATCAAACCAAAAGCATTCAATAAGACAGTAAAAATGAACTCAAATATAAATATATGTAAATAAATTGAATGTTTAAAAACTCAGATTCCCAGAATTAATTAAGGAATATATTTTCTGTACATAACAAAATGGGTAAGTTTTGGTACAAAAATATACTATGCAGCTAAAATGAAAAGTTAGTGTAACACTACAAATATCAGTGATTATAGAGTTTAAGGCAAAAGACATTTGTAGCGTTCAGAATGAGAAAGCTTCAACTCACCTGGAATGTACAATTTCAAATTTGTATCCATTTATTTATAGGGCCTCTGAGTACATAGGGCAAAAATTAACAGAAAGTCCAAGGCGTAATAAAAAGTAATGTATGATTGCCTCACTTTCTTATTTATTTCTAACCTGTTGAGCCATAGTCTATTTTGGAACTTTTTGTTAGTTGGTTTAAAGTCTTTTCAGAACAACGAGGGATTTGGCTTAATTATTTTATCTCAAAACCCCAGTAGTGGAGCCTCACTCAGACTGCTTAAAGGGAAGGTCGTGACCCCGAACTCCCTGGTGAGGAGGGTCTGCAGGGTGTTCTCCCTGGAAGGAGATCCCTCCCCGGGGCCTCGTTCTCCCACCGATTGTCACTCTAATGAGTCTTTTCTCCTCTGGTCACTCAGTTACCTCTACAATTAATTGAAGCCGTAGGCTTAGATACAAAATAGGTGATTTAACTTCATTAAAATATGAAAATTAAAGTGGCGATCTTTGAAGTACAACGCATTAACAACATCTCTTGTTCTTGTTTTTTTCATTTTTGTTCATTTTATTTATTATTTGCCTCTGCAGCCTTGAAGTTTGTTGAATGGTAACACATGTATGAGATAAAAGGTGCAAAACACACACACAGAAATACTAGCAAAATCCATCTTTTCTGTCTTCGTTTCCCAGATCCCAGCTCAAACTGTGGCGATGACCCGTGTCACCCAAAGGCGGGCTAGCGGACTCATGCTCTCTGCCTGCTGGTTTTGCTCCCTCTAGCGCTTATGCTTGGTACTATGCCGTATCAGCACCAGGCCCTGTTTAACCCCTGTGTAAGATCCTCTGTGTAGGTGAATCACAATTTGCCCAACCATCCCTTTCTAAAAGTTGTTTCTAGTCGTAAGTTTAAAACCAGAACTGCCCCTATAATCCAGCTATAGCACTCCTGGGTTTCTACCAGAAGGAAATGAAATCAGCATACATCAGAGGTGCCAGCAACCCCGTGACTATCTTAGCACCACCTCACAATAGCCAAGCTAAGGAGTCAGCCTAGGAGCCTGTCAACACATAAGTGGATAAAGAAAATATATCCTAATACACACTGGAGTATTATTCAGCCATAAAGAAGAGCAAAATCATGTCATTTGCAAGAAAGTAAATGGAACTAGAGGTTGTCATGTTAATCAGAAGTCAGATGCAGAAAGTCAAGTATCACATGCTGTCTGTCAAATGCTGAAGCTAAAATTTAAAAATCAGAGAGAGAGAGAGAGAGAGAGATCCTGAAGGTAGAAGGGGGGATTTTAGGGAAGGGTCAAGGGATGCGGTGGATATAAAAGAGGGAAGGTAAGAGACGGTAGTTGGGAGGGAATCTGATATATGCATGTGTGGAAATTCCACAATGAACTCCATTAACATGCACAATTAATGGATATGAATAATATGATAAAATACAATTTGAAAAGTGAATGAATTAGGTCAAATGGTATGTGTGCATATTTAATTTTGATAAACACTGCCAAGTTGTCTCATCTATAGGTATAAGTTCTACACATGCAGTTGGCTACAGTTACCAAGAGTGCTTGTGCCCCAAGTCCTGGGTGAAACAGTTTATTAAAATGTTCATTTTAAGCCAAATGTGGTGGTACACAACTATAATCCCAGCACTTGGGAGGCTGAGGCAGGAGGATTGTTAAGAGTTCAAGGCCAGCCTGGGTGACAAAGTAAGTTCAAGGCCAGCGTGAACTACATGGGAAACCCTGTCTCAAAAGATACATAAACAAATAAAATGTACATTAGCATTCTGGAAGGTAAAAAATTTTTCCACTGTCATCTTAATAAGTATTTCTCTTATGAGGGGTTGAGAATCTTTTTAAAAATACTTTAAAATAGTAGCAGTAAATAATGTAAGTACAATAAATATACTAACATAATAATTATAAGCATAAGAAATGCAATATAAATATGATAACAATAAATTATATGAGTGTATGTCATTTGGATAAAAAGTTAAATTACCAATTATATTAAAACTACTCTATCCCTTTCCCTAGTTAAATTTTTGTTTCTTCTTTTCAGAAGTATTTGCTACCCTGAATTTAATATTTACAAATTCCAGGTATGTATTTATATCTCACAATGCATATATGTATTCCAAAATTATGTATGTGTGTGCATATAGTTTGTGTGCCTTAGAATTTCACATAAATGTGTCACGTTGTATGTATTCTTCAGCTGTGTGCTCTTTGTCCTCAATATTATTTTGTGTGAATTCATTCATGTTATTTACGGATCTCAAATTCATTCATTTACCTAATTGTGCAGTAACCTATTGGTTGATTCTATTGCCACTTACTAATTCTACTACTGACCTCCATTTAGGTGGTCTCCAGTCCCTGCTTTTGCAGACCACGCTGCTGTGAGTGTTCTTGCAAACGTGTCCCCACAAGCACAAGTCAGCCTCTGCCTGGGGGTGTGCGCAGGGAGTCACGGCCTGGGTTCTTGAATCTCATCACGTATTGGCAAATTGCATCCAAAAGTAATCGTCCCACTTCATACCTTCAACGGCAGTACTGAAAAAAAGACCTTTCCTTTCATGTCCTGGTCAAAACTTGGCACTTGAGCATACTAGGTTTTTGCCAATATGACAAATTCAAAACAACGTTTCACTGTGCCTTTAATTCCCCTTATTGTAGATAAAAATAAGCATATTTACAGATGTGTAAAAGCAGTTTGTATTTCCATTATGCAAACTGTCCGTTTGTGGACTTAGTCCATTTTTTTTTCTATTAGGTTATTATTTTCATCTTACTTTTCATTACTTTGCAGGAATTTTTCTTTTCTCTACTTTTTTGAATTAGCTGCTTGCTATGTTAGATGTCATTTTTATCAGCTTCATGCAGGTTTTTATATGTCTTTCGTCCTTATTTACACTGTCTGTAAAACAAAGGATTTATATTTATATGTTTACATACACATTGACATAAACATAATCTTATATAAATATGATCATATATCAGGACTGTGTTTGTACAACTGTCTTGCTATTTTTGTTAACTTTTTCCTCATTCTGTTTCACTTTCTCCTTCATGTGACCCTTTCTCTTCCTCTACAAAAGCAACTCATCTTAAGGGTTTAATATTTCATGCTTTTGAGCTGGACATGGTGGCACACGCCTTTAATCCCAGCACTGGGGAGGTTGAGGCAGGAGGATCGTTGTGAGTTCGAAACCAGCCTGGGCTACAAAGTGAGCTCAAGGCCAGCCTGAACTACATAGTGAGACCCTGTCTCAAAAAACAGGGCTGGGGATCTAGCTCAGCGGCCTAAGTGCCAGTCTGGCAGGACCAAGGTTGTGAGTTTAATCCCTGGTCCCCCCCTCAAAAAAAAATTTCATGCTTTTCACTACATTCAAATATTTCTATACAGATATATGCATCTATATACATATTATATAAGGCATTCTAGTTTTGTCATTTAGTTTATAAATATAAGATTATGCTAATATTATCATTTTTGCTCTTTGTATTTTCACTTAATGCTTTGTGAAAATATTTTCAAATCAGCTTGTATAATTCAAATGCATTCTTCAAGTGGTTCAGAAATTTTGTTGCAAAAGTTTTGCTAAGGGAAAGCTACAGAGAGAAACTTTAAAGTACAGAGAAAGCTAATTGTACTTAATCAAGATTTTAATATATATTTTAGCTATTTATTGATATGCATGAATTTTAAGTGATATTACAGTGCACATTTTTCTCTCCAAAGGAATTTATGATAGAAATGTTTATATATTCAGCTATGGAAATTCATATATGTATATGGAAAGCAAGAGAAAGAGAGAAGGGGATAGAGGGTTTCACAGAACCAAGTGACAGGAAGTGTAATGTACTCCTGGCTCAGTAGCAGACCTCTGTGTGGACTAGAAGTTACAATTTAAATATCTGGATTTCAGTTTTCCTACCTGTGAAATGGAGGATAGAACCGGGCATGCACTGCATTTGATGCGATCAGACAGTTCTCAACAATTAGGACTAATCCAAGTTTGCCAGTTTTATGTTCACCAGCCGTCATGGCGCCACCATGTGGTCATAGTGAAAACAGCTTAAAATGCATTTGATCCACTAGTTCTTCATCCATTCTTTAATTTGAAGAATTAACATTATTGTAAATATTGTGCATACATAGAAACTTTAGCAATATGTGTATTTTTCACTATTTTAAATTTGCATAAAATGTAATTATAACTTTTTGATCAGAGAAGTTTTAAAACCCAACATTGCTTCTGAACCATACAGCTGTAGTCAACCACATGAGAAAGTGGGAATAAGTATGATAATCAGAAAAATGTATTCCTACCATGGAAGTATATTTTAAACAAAGATACAGCATAATTAAAGGCCTTATGGTTAGAAGTTTCAGAATGCCTGAAGTCTCTGAAGGAGGGCGATAGGGAATGGAGTTGGGTAAAGGTAAAGACCCACCAAGAATAATAACTATTTTTGTTATCGTATGATTGTCCAGTTCTCAAAATATATGGGTTGTACACCAAACTGAAGCTTATTACACAGTCCAGTAATGAGATAGTAAATAGAATCAAACTATAATGCAAACTTTTATTGGTTAGTATAGCATTGACTGAAAGTAAACATGTTAACCCTTACTGGTTTTAGATATTTGAATTTTTTGTTGCTTTCCAAGGAAACTCATAATTTTATGATAGTTTTAGATTTACAGAAAATTCACAAAGAGGAGAGTTCCCAGATACTCTGTACCAAATTCCTATGTTAATTACTAACTTAGTATGGCCTGTTTATCACAACAAAAAAAGCAAAAATAATTGTTATTATTAACCTACATTCATAGTTTAGTCAAATTTCTTCAGTCTTTATGCAGTATCTTCTTTCTTTTTGATGATCCCACCCAGGGTGACACAGTACAGTTAGTCATTGCATCTTCTCCTCTTGGATGTGATGTTTCTCAGATACACCTTATTTTTGAGGACTTCGGCAGTTTTGAGGAGCACTGTCCAGATATTTTACTGACTCCCTCTCAGTTTTCTTTAGTCTTGTGTTTTTCTCATGATTAGCTCAGGGTTATGGTTTTGGGGAGAGGGAAAGTGACATTCTCTTCACACGACATCAAGTATTCATAGGACCAATACGACTTACCACACTTGATAGCCTTGCTCGACTGGTCAAGGTAATGTTTTCTGGGTTTCTCTACCTAAAAGCTAGTCTTCCGCTCTCCTTCCAGCTAGCTGGTAGTCTTTGGAAGGAATTTACTAGACAAAGCTTATGAGGGGGAGAGAGTTATACTCACCTCGTTCAGCAGGAACTGTGCAACAAATCATTTGGGGTTTTTTATTTATTTGTCTTTTTTCCATTTGTATATTCAGTCAGTGATTTGGGCACTTACATTTTGCATTACAATCTATTACTACATTTTAAGAATTCTGACGCTTCCATTGTTCTAGTTGAACCACGGGGAAGTCCTTCAGGTTGGCTGCTGCATCTCTGTGTCAGGTTCCTGTTCTTTTGTTTTCAGAGCATTTCTTTTCTCTCTGTGCTCCAGGCTCATCTTGTATATTTCTCTCCCCAGTCTTAGAATCAACTTCTCCAAGGTTCTTTTTATTGGAGAGTGGATTGGGAATCCAAACCCAGACACTAGGTGTGACTTTCATTTACACTGAATTCTTCCTCTGTATATATTTACACGACTATTTCCCCCTCCCACACTTTATGTCCAGAATTAATATCTTTTAAAAGCGTTGCAAATGTCAGAAATAGTGTGGTTTATAAGACTCATGGAGCTCGTTAACTATGGTTTTGATAATTGCTGCTGTAAATATGGCTGTGCAGTTGTTTGTAAGGTTTATCATCCCCAAATATGAGTTCAGGATAAACACTTCTTACAGAAAATATAACTATATATATATATATATATATAATACATTTTATATATATAGAGAGAGAGAGAGACACTTTTCTGCACTACATACCTTTCACTAAATCAGCAGCCAACAATTTTTCTGTAAGTGAATTCACAGAGCAGTATGTATGTGTGCATACAGGTGTTTCCCTTTAGGCTTCTCACCGAAGCACAAATGTGCCAAAATCGCCAGCCTGTGTGTGACTCGCTTGGAAGCAGTGCCCGTGTGTTCTCTTCACCCGTGCATTTCCAGGCCTCACTCAGCTCAGTGCTTGATTGGATCCAGCAGTTTCCAAAAGGTTTCTAAATAATCTGCAGAGTTCCTGAAACATGCTGAAGTTTACCATCAGTAATTTAAATGAGTTTGTACTCTTCCGTATTTTGTGGTTCTCTGCATGTTTTTTGTTTTGGGAAGGCTTCAAGCCACTGACTAAAAGAACAGTGGTCACCCTGACAATATTTTATGCACACTAGTATTACCCCTCTGATGCTGATTTTAATCACAAAGCGTGGTAAATTAATCACACTTTTAGGCTTCTTCTCCACTGGTGAAACAAGGCCCAAATGCTCCTTTTGGAGAAAACAGTTGCCTAAAATAAGTAATGGAAAAGCACTTCTGAGTATCAAGTGGAATAAGCTATTCTTCCACTGGGTGGTATTGAATTCAATTAGAAGAGAATATCTTCATGAGAATAAGGCCTTAATGATATACAGTTTCATTTTAAGACTGTAAGTCATCCTTTCCTCTAAACGTTGGAATAATGATGTTGAAACAAAACACTATAGAAGAAAGTTATTCATTTGGTCTTCAGTCTTTCTGTAGAAAACGTGTGCATCTTTGTGCTTTATGGTCCTGCTTCTTACTTCCAATTCCCCATTTATAAGATTCTCTTGTCTGATCTATTTTAATTTCTTTCTCAATTCAGTACAATTGCTATAAAGTGACATTCATTTAAATATCATTCAGGAACCGAGCAGTAGTGAATAAAAGTGCTTGGAGACAGCACTTGCAACTTCGATGGAAACCCCACCACTGTCCACCCATTCAGCCACTTGTCATGACCGCCACGCAGTCGCTGCCATCCTGGAGCTGGGACGGGTGAGTGGGAAAGACACGGAGGCCTCAGTGGCCTCCGTGGAGAGGAGCAGAAGCCAGGGGTCATGTGCAGGCCGGTCCTAGCTAAGCAAAGGAGACCGCAGGACCTGATGCCTGGTTATGTAAAGGTCGCATGCAGTGCACAATAAATGGGTAGGTGAGGCCTGCGACTACCTCCAAGTCGTCCCTAACACTAGCTTCTTTCTTTTGTTTTTTTCCTTTTGTAAATAACCATTAACACTCCTTGAATGTTTGCCCAAGGCTGGACACAGTTCTGGGGATTTCGTGTGGACTGAATCCACAATTCCTTCTTCCCATCCACTCATCCCATCCACGGGCTGTGTGGAGATAGGTCCGAGCAGGCCTCACCACTCCCCATGCCTTCTGCGGATGAGGGACAGTGCCACAGGATGCTTCCACAATTTGGCTAGGAAGGTGCTGTCTTAGTTACTTTTCGCTCATTGCCGAGAAGAAATACCTGACACCCAAAATTAGGGAAGGAAAGGTTTATTCTTACAGTTTCTCGGGAGTTTCAGTCCATACTTAAGTTGGCTCCAATGCAGCGTGGCGGGGCAGGGCTGCCTCTCATGGCAGCCACGAGCAGCAAAAGCAAGCTGGCGAGAGAGAGAGAGAGAGAGAGAGAGAGAGAGAGAGGCGGAAGAGCAAGCAAACAAGAGGAAGACCCACCTTCCATTACATTGTATGTTGGCTCCACCCCTGGGCGGGTACAGCAAACCAAACACAAGCAAGTGCCAAACTTAGTCCCATCAAAAGTATGTGAGGACTTGGGGGGACATAGCATACCCCATACATTCCACCCCTGGACCCCCAAGGACTCATTTATATTCTTAATTCAAAAACCATTTAGTCCATCTCTAAAGGTTGCCAAAGTCCTAACAGTTTCAGCATTGCTGAAATGTCCAAGTCCCAAATGTCTTCCGAGATCTATGGCAAACTCTTAACTGTAACCCCCTGTACAAATGAAAACAAGGTTAAGCACTTCCAACATATAAAGGCACAAGGTAAACATTACTATTCCAAAAGTTACAAACAGGGGAATACAAAGCATTGGAACCAAAGCAAGTCCAAAATCCAGCAGGGCAAACATCAAGTCCTGGAGTTCTCTGCTCAGCATGTGAAGTAATCTGGTTACAAGCTCCAACAGGCTTGAGTGACTCCACCCCTGCGGCACTTCTAGGGGTTTTAACTTCCAAAGCCTTCCTTGGATGATCCATGTTCCTTGGCTCCACCCTTACATTTTTACACATTGTTCTCTGCAGGCGAGGCAGAAGCTGCCTTAGCCTTTTCTTGTACTTAAAACCAGCGCCATGTGGATGCCGCCAAGGTCCACTGCAGGCTGGAGCAGTAGCCAGGCTTTCCTCTCTCTTGGCTGTAGGGGTTAACTGCCTGGATCGCTGAGCTCTCTGAACTTGATTGTGAGGAACAGCTTCTCTATGCCGCCATTTTGGAATCCAGCGTGGCCACTGCCATTCTGGGACATGGCGTGGCCTCTGTTGCCACTCCGGGACAAGGCACTCTGTGACTTTTTGTTGCCACTCTGGGACAGGGCACTCCGTGGCTTTTTGTCGCCACTTTGGGACAGGGCACTCTGCGGCTTTTTCCTCCAAGCAAACTCTTTCACTTTTGAAGGCCTGAGGCTGCAAAGGGCAGAGGCCTGCTGCTTCCCAGGATGCCCCCAGGCCATCTTTTTTACTCTTTTGTTCCTTCTCAGCAATCAAGGTCTCAGCTCCATCTTTACAGTCCACAGCTTCCTGGCCAAACTCATGTTTTAAATCGCCATGCTGGGCTCCGTGCTCTTTATCCACAACATAAATCTGGCTAAGAGCCCCCAACAAAAGCCAGGCCACCAGTTCAATGTTTGGCTGCCTCATAATTTCTGTCTGTAGAGTAATTAATCCTCTGCCCTTAATCTCAGTCTCAGGCAAAGTCTCTGGGCATGGGCAGAACATAGACAAACTTTCTGCCAAACCATAACACACATTGTGTGGAGTCCAACACCCAATGTCGTTCTTCTTCCTAGCAGAAATCTCCTGAGCCTGGTCTTTACCAGCAGGCTTTCTATCAGCCTTCTGGTCTCCTGATCTCTGACCAGAAACTCCCATACAGAACAACCTAAGCCGTTCTAGCTCTATGCATGCAGACGGCATCTCTGAACCTTTCCAAACTTTCCCCACAAGCCACTTCCAAAGGCTCTCAAACCACATGGTCAGGAATAGTCACAGCAACGGCCCCACTCCTGGTACCAAATTCTGTCTTAGTTACTTTTCGCTCGTTGCCGAGAAGAAATACCTGACACCCAAAATTAGGGAAGGAAAGATTTATTCTTACAGTTTCTTGGGAGTGTCAATCCATACTTAAGTTGGCTCCAATGCAGCGTGGTGGAGCAGGGCTGCCTCTCATGGCAGCCATGAGCAGCAAAAGCAAGCTGGTGAGAGAGAGAGAGAGAGAGAGAGAGAGAGAGAGAGAGAGGCAGAAGAGCAAGCAAACAAGAGGAAGATCCACCTTCCCTTACATTGTATGTTGGCTCCACCCCTGGGCGGGTACAGCAAACCAAACACAAGCAAGCGCCAGACTTAGCCCCATCAAAAGTATGTGAGGACTTAGAGGGACATAGCATACCCCATACAGGTGCGGTCCCCAGGCGCCGAAGTGCAGGCCGGCACACCCTGGTCTGTCACCGTGGCCTGCGCGGCCTGTGGAGCCCACCAGGCGCAGCAGGCGGAAGCTGGTTTTCCAGAGGGCTCCAGGAGTGAAGGGGAAACAAGAGACGACCACTGATCTGGAGTCCCAGAGAGTGAACCTTGACCTGCCTCTGGAGACTGGTGGGGCTGGGAGCCCGGAAGTGGCCATCTCGACATGGGTGCTATGCTCATGTGGGATCCCAGCATCCTCTAGGAAATGCAGAAGACAAGAGGGGAGAGGTGTTGGGGAAATTGCACTGTGGTGGGTGGATCAAGAGGAGCCGTGTGGCCTACAAGCTCCACGGGGACTGTTCACCAAACTGGACATGTCCATGCGGCTTAGGTGGCTTCAACATCGGGACGTTTGGGCGGCCCTGTCCCCGTCATGGGCTCTTTCTCGGTTTGTTATGGATGTGTTTCCCAAGCACTGCACGTGCCGTCCCTGCACCTTTCTCTGCTCTCAGGCACACCGGGATTGCAGGAGATTTGCCCTCGGCACATGCATGTCATAGAGTGTGTTTTGTCAGTTTATGGGTTTGCATTACTTTGTAAACTGGAAAAAATTTTCTCATAATTTGAAAGAGTTGGGCTAGCTTCTAAAGAAATAATATTTCTGTCCTCCTAAGTGATCATTATCAATAAAGCTTTATAATGCTAATTATAATTGATTAACATTGTTACTGAGGAGAAACATCCAAAATTTAATTGAACACTGTCATGCAGTCTAAATAACAAGGAACCATACATAAAGACCATGTATTCTCTGCCCTGTCTTTAGCTTTAAGGGATGTTGTTATGTTTATATCTAGATCTCCCCCCAAGAACCTCGTGTGGTCATAGTTGGGACTCTTGGGGAAGGTAATTGCTTGGTGGGGAGCTGACTTCCTGTTAGGAGGCAGGGCCCGGTCAGAGAGTGGGTCACTTAGGGCATGGTCTGGAAGGGTGTACCTCCCTGCCCAGCTTCTGCTTTCTCTCTGCTTCCTGGACATCATGAGGTGAGCCGCTTTCCTCCACCCAGGCCCTGGCCCCATGCCTTCCTGCCTTAGAACCAGCTGACTGTGGACTGAAATCTTTACAAACTATGAGCCAAAATAAGCTTTCCCTCTTTTAAACTGTGGATGTTGTGCATTGTGTTCCAGCACTGAGCAAAGTAACTCAGACAGGAGAGATGAGAGAATTTTTATGTGGCTTACTCAAGATACAAGTGAACTATCAAAGATGACCAGCGTTACTGCTTGGAATGACCAGTGGCCCCTTCCAAGAAAAGCCAGTGCAGTAAACAAATTTCATGACCATGTTTTTGCTAGAGACCTCAGTCTGTTCCTCCCATCTCTGATCATCCTCCATGGGCCACCATGCTATCTATGGGCAGAGGTAAAAAGTGAGATGTTTATCTGAGGCTGGGGCAAAGTGGCTCATTTTCCACATTACCTTGTAACCCAACTGCTAAAAAGAAAAAGAAAATACCACACTAAAACTTTATCCAAACATCTCATCCAAACATCCCTGCTGTAGAAAATGCAATGCCAAAGTGTTTCAAATTCACCAAAGTGGAAACAGCTGCATCCTGGTGGTGATATCAAAATGACTGTCAAAATTGCCCCATCAAAATGTCGCATGCCTAGAGTCCATATGAGATGCTCTTTAGACACTTCTAGGAAGGAGCAGCCAGGATCACATCATGAGTCCTCTCCCTCCAGACTCCCTGAGCCTTCAGGGCCTCATGTTAAGATGATCACATCACCTATGTCAGAGAAAAAAAAAAAAAAAACAGAAGCTTGTGGTGGGAGGAAGCCCCAGAAGGAGAAAGTTTCCTGTGGTGTGGGGGTAATGGTCTTGGGGATTGGAGAGGTGGAGTACCTGGGAAAAGGGATCACAGGGAAGGGAAAGTTGTTCCACACAGAAAAGGAAGGTGAATGCAGACACAAGGATGGGTATTGGGAGTTGATCAGACTTCGGGTCTCCTAAAATGAGTGCACAAAGAAGGTTTAAATTAAAGAGACAATGTAATATGGTTTGGAGGTCCAGGAAGGTCAGAACCCTCTTGAAGCTAAAACAAAAACTTCCCTGGACTGCCAGTGTTTATTGAGTTTTCAACAGAATTGCAGGTTTTCAAACAAATGTGGGCAGCATGCAGGAAAATGCAGGGAAGGGCTGAGGTAAAGGTGGGAAATTGAACAGGACCTTGAGAAGTTAAAACAAAGACCTTCCAAGCATTAAATCCTGATAATTAGGACAGCTGTCTTATCTCTAAGGTTGGCAGTTCATTGCTTTTGAATTCTGAGTGAGATTCAGCTCTGCAGCTGTAGTATTATCTTGTCTTCAGAGACTACGAATATGAGCTTTCTCAATACAGCCAGACAGCGCTGCTGTCAGCACCTCAACCCTTACACAGCCTGGCCCCCAACAGATGAGCAGCCCGGTAAGACAATGGTCATGATCTGCGTGCATCTCAGGAGCTTGCCACCTAACCCTTATGAGCACCTACCTCATGCTTTACTGCATTGTCCCCATCCTTTGAGAGGACATAGTTAAACCACTACGTGATTTGATCTTTTTTTGCTTCCTCTTAACAATAACCACAACAAAATGCATCTAGTTCCTAAGTCAATTTCAAAATTTGTTTGAGCCGGGCGTGGTGGCGCACGCCTTTAATCCCAGCACTCGGGAGGCTGAGGTAGGCGGAGCGTTGTGAGTTCGAGGCCGGCTTGGGCTACAGCGCGAGTGCAAGGCCTGCCTGAGCTACATAGTGCGACCCTGCCTCAAAAACACCAGGGCCGGGAGTTTGGCTCAGTGGCTTAAGCGCCTGTCTGGCAGGTGCGAGCCTGTGAGTTCAATCCCTGGTGCCGCAAAAAAAAAAAAAAAAAAAAATTTGTTTGATTTCAGTGCATTATAGTTTTTCTTCAATTATTTCAAAAATAAATTTTTAACTCATTTTGGTCTGTAATGGGTAAGTCAGAAAAATATTTATTTTTGAAATCATCTTAATCTAAATGAAAAACAGATAAACTACTTGGTTTATTCTGAATCACACATTTATATTAGAAATACAAAAACAAAAAAAAAATCACTGACCAATTAAGTAGTAAGCTTTCACTTGCTATGCAATAACTTTCTGAAAAGAAAATATCAGTAATTGTTTAATTTTAATAATCATACTTTGTGTTCAGTACAAGTGTGCTGAAACATTTGAAATGCTACATGTCAATATTCTTAAAAACAAAGCTTACATATAAATTAAGTACAGATTATTTTTCTGTAACATCATTATTAACCTGAATGTTCCCATAGTAACAAGACATCTAACAGAATATAAAGTGTATCTTTGAATATTTAAATCATAATACATAAATAAAACCATATTTTCAGTTGTATGAAAGTTACACATTAGTCCTATTTATCAGACATGCAGAAATCTTACAAATTCTGTGTAAAATTTATGTTAATTTTATTAACTAATTTCTGTTTGCAACAATAATTCATTATTTATGTGAAAAGCTGTATCCAAAGAATTAAATGGATCCTGAGATGAGTACTACTAATATTTGTTTTAAGCATTTTTTATATAAAATATAATTATTTAAAATAAAATTTGGATTGGTATATAAATTTAGTTTTGTATCTATCCTTCATGTTTGTTTGTTTTGTTGCTTGTTTGCTTACTTGTTTGTTTTGTTTGTTTTTGAGACAGGGTCTTGCTATGTAGTGCAGGCTGGCCTTGAACTTATAGCAATCCTCCTGCCTCAGCCTCCCAAGTGCTGGGATCACAGCTTTTATTTGTTTTTCTTCCCATACCATTAATTACCTTTTGAATTTCTCATACGGGTAAGTTTGTGATATCTCAACAATGTACCATTTATTTTCTGCTTAAGTAGTTTTTGTTAGTCTTGTCCACAGTAAATCTAATACTCCCTCAAAAATAATGACTAAAATGGTCTATGACATTTTATGATTTAATCAGGTGATCTCTATAAACCTCTGAAATTGAGGATGTTTCAGATTCATTAGCCTTCGCAAAACATGCTTTTTGCCTCTCAAACAGTAATTGAGGGTTTTCATAGGAACACGATCCTGAAACTTCTGAAAGAGAATTTGGGGTAGAAAGGGGAACACCCTTGTATACACTTGTATTTGAGCATGTAATAGTAATATCGTTGGAAGACTATAGCAGGCAATTTAAAATATTGTTTACTACTTTGGAAAACAAGAAAAAAAATGCTAGCCTGAAAATAACTTACACACAGACCTTTGTTGTTATTAAATATAGGTACAGTTCCATTATTTTAACTTTGAAATTGTGTCAAATACAAAAACATGCCATATATATCTATATCTAAATCTATATCTGCATATTTTTCATGGTCCATTTAATAGCACAGGAGCCATGAAACGTGACAACCCACTTTACTGGAACACCTCCCTATCTATGGTCAGATGGAAAAGGATAACATTACCAACAGAAGCAAGGAGTGAAATTCGCAGTGGGTTAGAGTGGACCCAACGCCAGAGAAGCCTGCTGAGAACCAGGAACTGTGGGAACTGCGGGCCGCAGGGAATGGGAAGGAGGAAGTTCGGATAACTCCCAGAAGATTCATCTCATTCACTGTGCCCGCTGGATTTGTGTTTCCTCCTCTTCTAAGAGAGCCTTCCCTGCTCCTCAGCACCTCCGCCCCCAGACTCACAGGTGACCTGGAATCTCTCAGCCCCATTCACCAGTTAACTCCACTCAGAGCCTGGGTCCTGTGCCCAGGGCTGGGACCAGGGTGCAGAGTCACCTGGTAAAGTCTGGGAGCTCGGGTTCCCCACTCAGATTTGAGGACAGTGACCAGCCCACACTTGTAATTTGGTCTGCTGCAACAAGAGTGGCTGAAGAGCAGGCTCTGAACTCCTCCCAAGTGGGATTTTCATTTTACTGTTTTTGCTTTGAGAATTGTATTAATAGTACATGAATACATTGTTTGTATCCACTGTGTAAATTTCCAGACAGATTTCTCTTGGGGAAATCTCACTGAAGATATTGTTCTGCAATTTGTTTTTATTTTGTCACGTAGCAATGCATCTCATATATTAGAGTTATATATTTTTAATGATTCATTTTTAAAGATACACAAGCAATACACAAATACATTTTTATTGTTAGGGAAATAAAGTAGTACAGATCATACAAGATGGGGACGTGAAAGTCAGGTTTCATGCAACTATTGAATTATCATTTTTTACCCTTTCTTAGATGATAGTTTATATACATTGTTCTACAACTTGAATCAATGCATAAATATATATTTATTATTAAAAATATGTTACTTTATAAAATATTGGAAATGCATATAGAGTAGAAAATAAGATTCCTTTTTAATACCTGCCACCTACACTAATTCTACTTGCTTTCTCACTAACAATTTGTTAAGTATCTTTCTGGGTATTTTTCAGTCTATTTACATAAGCACATAGATAAAAAAATATAATTAGGATTTCTACATTAAAACATAATTGAGATCAAAATATAGAGATTAAACACAATTTGGAAGCAGGGTGTGGTGCTGAACGTCTGTAATCCTAGCACTCTGGAGGCTGAGGCAGGATGATCATTCCCAATTCAAGACCAGCCTGGGCTACAAAGTGAGCTCAAGGCCAACCTGAACTACATAGTGAGACCCTGTCTCAAAAAGACAAAAAAAATTTAAAAATAAAAAATAAATGCAACTTGGCATTTTATAAAATTTCCTGATATGTGTTGCAGATGGTTTTATGTCAGTCTATGTAGATTTCTTAGAAAGTTTTGCATTGTATCCCATATTTAGACACATCAAAGTTTAACTATTTCTCTATTGGTGGATATTTACTGTTTTAACTTCTCACTATTAAAAAAAATATTATAAAGGAGCTGGTGGTGTAGCTCAGTGGTAGAGCACCCAGCAAAAGTGTGATTTTTTTTACATATCTCTTTATGCTCTTAAAAGGGTATGTCCTCTGTGTCAAAGGAACACAAGTATCACCAAAAGGTCTTACAGAAAATCCTGTAATAATGTCATTCTCACCAATAGCATACGAGAACATATGTTTTCACACAACTGTGCCAATACTAGATGTTATGGCTTATATCTAGATGCCCCCCCAAAGCGCAGTGTGCTCATAGATGGGGAGTTTTAAAGGTGGCTGAATTAGGTTGTGTGAATGTGGATAAAGGGTGTGATACTGGGACTGAGGGAGTAGATAATGGAATCCCTATCCTAGGTATGGGTGGCACCAATCAATAGGTTTGTAACCTGGATGGAACATTTATATTGCTTGCTGGTGATGGCTCGTGCCTGCCCTGCCATGGACTGTTTCTCCTCAGCCATGCCCCTCTGCCATTCCACCCCGCCTTGGAACCTGTCAACTATGGAGTGAAACCTCTACAAACTGTGAGCCAAAATAAATCTTTGCTCTCTTAACTTTTGGGTGTTGGACATTCTGTCTCAGCAATGAGAAAAATATTCAAGACACTAGATATCAGCCCTCTCTTTGAATTTTGCATGTCTGAAGGGTTAAAAGTTTTCCTTCCTATTATACTTTTTCTTTCCTGGTGAGAATGAGTATCTCTTTATATGTTCACTGCTCATTTGTATTTCTTCTTTGGATAGTTTGTTGATGTATGTTCTTCCTTTTTTCTGCTGGAGTTTTTACCCTATTCTTAAAAATCAATGTAGGAACACTGTTGATTTGTCATTAAATATATTGAAAATATTGCCCAATTTTAACTTTGTTCATGGCATTTCTGTCACTGAATTTTAATCTTTTAAGCAGTAAACATGGTGAGTCATTCTCTTTATGGTTTCTAGATATTGTGTGATATTTAGAAAGATTTGTATTAACTTGCAAAAACAAGAGGTCCCATGGTGATGGGCTGCATCCAACAAAGGCTTAAGTAATCTAGAATTATTTGTATATATCTCTGTTGTAAGTTGGAGAGTATTTTTTTCTTTCTGGTGGAGTAACCAACTGCCTTATTTATGGAATTGACAAATACTTACCCACTGACTAAAAAGAAACTATCTTTCTTATAAATTTAGTTTTCATATATAGTCTATTTCCCAATCTTAGTTTTTACTTGTGCTCTTCAAATCTTATGACAATGCTAGACTGCTTTATTTATTATAACTTTATATTACATTTTGATTACGTGTTTTTTAAAACTTTTCCTGGCAGGCATGGTGGCAAACCTCTGTGATACCAGCACTCCGAAGTCTGAAGCAGGAGGATCACTGTGGGTTCAAGGCCAGCCTGGGCTACAAAGTGAGTTCAAGGCCAGTCTGAACTGCATAGTGTAACACTGTCTCAAAAATGCAAAAATAAATAAAATAAAATAAAATAAAAATTTTCCTGGCGTCTTAAACATATTTTTTCTTTCAAATTAACTTACATATCTTCCAGTCAAATTCCATAAGGCATCTTTTTTGAATAGCTTTCCAATTTTTCTTCCAATCTTTTATAGGAAAAGTTCCTACAGAGGGCATGGAGGACTCACCTATAAAACCGCCTGGGACTTGTGCCTTTCTAAGACTGCTCTTGACTACCTCCCTATGGTTATTGGCCTATGCAGACTGGATATTTCCTTATCAATCAAATGCAGTCATTTGTATTTCCCAGGAATCTTTACCTTTCATGTAGACTTTTCAAATTGGTTCGCATGGTTTTCTTTGCTCATTTTTTAATGCTGTAGTTTTGCCCTTTAATTTTATTTTAATCAGACATGACAAAGATTTTGCTGACTCCTATTTAGGCAGGGGAATACAGTCTCCTCTGAAGGGTGACTTTCCTGCCTTAACGAGCCCCTCCTCTGAAGTTAGACCTAACTGTGTACTGTGCCAAGTTGGCAGGGCTTTCTGACTGCCACGTTTCATTCTCAGTAGAAAGAAGCCAAGAAGACTGGGGACTCTCCACTAGTTGCCAAAATCGAGAGGGCTTTCACTTGGAGTGGATCCCATGAATATCATTAAACATATGTCCCCGTTTGGTCCTCTGTGCCTGAGCTGCCGGACTTCCAGGGGAGTCGGCCCAGCTCTGCTCAACTTTTCCAAGGCATGGAAATTCCCTGAGGCAGGTCATTCACCTCCCCCTCAGGAAGGTTTCACTGATTTTATCTGCGGACACATACTGCTGCTAATGCCTGCCGCTCAGAATAAGTGGGAGGGGAGATGGAGTAAGACGCCCTACTGATCGGGCTATTTCAAGAATGTGTTGACTCTGGGCTTTGGTAATCACTGAAATTCCTTCAACCCTGTACAATTTTCTCTTACCTGGGTTTTAGCCTGAGGTTTTTCTCTAACCTTGTTTTTTCACCAACCTGATTCCATTTTGTTTCATTTTCTGGGAATCTGTTCTCATTTTCTAGCACCAATATAGATTTTTTTTTTGTTTTTCCTGGAGAAACAAATAAACAACACTGTTCCTGTCATTTCCTTAAGAGACTGGAAGCGAGCAAGAATGCATACTAGTGTGCTTTTTCAGCATTCGGAGCCCAGCTCTTGTTTTAAATTTGGTTTACACCGAACCTAAGTGTCTAATCCAAACAGGCAAATGACAACATGAGGCCTACACGTCGGCCTCTGGCGATGCTCTTTGGGAGTGCGTGGCCTTCCTCCAGCGCTTCCGCGGTTCCACCTGCGGGACGTGTGCGTGGGTCACGTGAGCACAGGGGCCCGGCCCTTCTTGGGCACCATTTGTACGCACATTACACAGCATTGCCTCAAACACGGAGAAGGTTCCACAAGCACTGGAGAGACGCATACACGAGCAAATTGTTTCAAGCACAAGCCAGAACTGCAGAAAAGCATTGATAAGATCTCTGACTTGCTCAGTGCAAGTGTGTACAGCAAGTGGCAGAACCAGGTCCAGGACCAGTCTTGAGTGCTCCTTCCCCTGACTTTCTCAGCTCTGTGCTTTGATTTTTTGTTTTGTTTTGTTTTAAAAATTTTTATGAGTCCACGTATGCAGTGCACACTGTTTACCTTGACCTTAAGTATAGGTCCATGTACTTCACATATGTTTATTCTTTTTGTTTCTGGATTCCCTACCCATTTGCAAAAGATTTATCTCCCTGGTCCCTATTGTCCCTTATTTTTTAATTACTTACAGTTTGCGCTTCTCATAAAAGAGAAACTATCGAATATTTAAACTGCGTGTCTGATTTATTTCACTTCACAGTACGATCTAAGGTGTATCCGTTTACCTACAAATGACTCAGATGTACCATTCTTTTTGTTGTTGTTACTTTTTTCCCCCAAATCCATTTTATTTCAAGGAGAAAAAGAAGAAACAAAAACTATAATATAATTTTAAAACATGTCGATTGGGGGATAACAATGGTACATACATTGCGCATTATTATCCCTGAATCATTCACCCAGAGCACAAGGTATCTGTGTTCAATTGTCCGAACAATACCAGTGCAAGTCTTTTTCTTCAACGAATTCAGAGAAATCTGCAGTAAAACTATCTTAACTATTTTTATACACATAAACATGTAAGATGTGCCATTCTTTCTGATAGAGTAGTACTCCATTAAGTGTCAATACCATATTTTTTTTCTCCATTCATCCACTGATGTACATAGAGGCAGCTTCTAGGATTCAGCTCTTATGAGTCGTGCTGCTGTAAACGTGAGTGTGCACGTATCACTGCGGTATAATGTTTTCAACACTTTCAGGAAGATGCCAAGAAGGGGATATGTGCTTTGCTACTACCTTTCTTCTAATTGTCACTTTGACAGAGACAAGCAAAAAGAGGTTCAACTTTAGTTGACAACAGCAGAAAGTGTCACCCTGCCTAATAACTAACATACACATCACTTCTTACATCCGTGCTCCACAGTACCACAGCAGCTTCTTCCCCTGCTATTGTGTCTCTTATTAGAATCTTAAACTGAAGCGCATGTCTTCTGATTGTGCTATAAACTTGATTTGCATTTCTGTCCTTCGATACTTGAGCAAAGCAGGAGGGAGCACGTGACCCCTGTGTGGGGTGTGAGGTTGGGCGGTGTGGACACGAGAAGGTGGTTGTGTAGGGTTTGCTGTTTCAAAATTCAACAGCTGAGTCAAGGAGAGTAGTGAACTAGCAAGCCACTTGGTTTCCTAGAATATGATGGTTTCTTCCCAGAGCAGAGTAAAATGGCCCTTTTTTATTTTGTTCAAACAACATAGTAACTGTGGGTCTTTGACCCTACTAACTGAGTGGTGGCGAACTCAGAAGCCCTTTCTAAAATGTACTTTGATATCATGCCATTTGTTTGCCATCTGCTACTCTGAGTAAATGCATTACATTTTTCCTGTAAATGATTATGTTACTTGTACATCTAATGTGGTTAATAGTCTGGGTGTAGAAAAAATATTTTTGTTTTCTTACTCTTTTTATAAATTTGTAAGTTAAAAGTTTGTGTTTAAATGTTTGTGTGTTTATTTTGTTTGTTTGTTTGTTTGTTTGTTTTGAGACAAGGTTTCATTTATGTAGTTCAGATTGACTTGACTGCATGGTGATCTTCCTGCCTCTGCCTTCTGAGTGCTGGTATTAAGGGTGTGTGCCACCATACCCAGTTTAATTTTTTTTTTTTTACTAATTAATATGAGACTATCTCCACAGAATTGTTCACTAAAATATTTCATATGCTATTGATAAGACTTTTTCATGAAAAGGTTTATTACCTTAAGGATAGTTTTATTTGATACGGTCTCCTGTCACTACTAAAAGGAATCTGGAATATTTTCAGGTGTGGGTTCTGATAAAATCAGATTTATTCACCTTAAGTAAACAGTTGTCAACTGGATGTTAAAAATTATTTTAAGAATTGACTTTCACCAGTTTTTAATTAGAATGATTATTCTTGGGGGAGAAAAACGAACAGCTATTTTGAAGTAGCGCTGGTAGTTCCAGTTTACCCAGAAATTACTACTACAGAAAACAGGACAACAGGACATGTAGACTGATGATTGATCAAGCAACTGGGCCCCACGTGTGGCTGTGAAGGTTTACCTCGGAGGTAATTAATCCTTAAATCAGTAGACTTTGAATAAAGCAGAATACCCACCATAAGGTACTTAGTCCTCACTCTACCAGTTGAAAACTTTAGAAGCAAAAACTATGACTTCCCAAAGAGGAACCAGTTCCACCTGAGGATTACAACACAGAAATCTTGCCTAAGTTTCCAGCCTGCAGACCCTGGACTCCAGACTGCAAGCCCAGACTGGTACAACCACTGTGGAAATCAGTGAGGAGATTCCTCAAAAAACTAGAACTAGAGGTCCCATTCAACCCAGCTGTTCCCCTTCTGGGTATTTTCCCAAAAGAATTAAAGACATCATACTACAGCAATACATGTGTACCCATGTTTATAACAGCACAATTTGTAATAGCTAGATCTTGGAAACAACCCAAATGCCCATCAACTAAGTTATGGATAAAAAAGATGTGGTATTTTTATATAATAGAGTACTACTCAGCCATAAAGAAGGATAAACTGGAGACTTTCATAACTAAATGGATGCAACCTGAGAACCTACTCATTAGTGAAATAAATAAGACACATACATGTAATGTAAACATTGAATTGTCTCATTAGTGTGAGAAGCTGAAAGAAACAGCATTTGTATATATATATGTATATGCATACCTGTATGTATATGTATATGTACTTAAAAAATAGTTAAGATAGTTCTACTACTGAGTTCTCTGTGTTCACCAAAGAGAAAGATTTGTGCTGGTATTATTTGGACAACTAAATGCAGATGTCTTGTTCTCTGGATGAATGATTTGGGGATGACAATTTGCAATATGTATACCATTGCTGTCCTGATTGACGTGTTTTGAAATTTTGTTTTAGTTTTGTTTTCTTCTTTCTTTTTCTTTTTCTCCTAGAAATAACATGGATTTGGGGGGTAGGGGAAGGACTGCAATCTCATCCCTGCCCTATGTTAATGGGTTACTCATCTGTTCTACAAACTTAACCCCCGCCCCCATCATACAAACCAGTTTCTTAATAGAAATCTCCCCTGGTTCTGTTTCCTGGAGAACCCTGATGAATTCGTTCCCCTGTACGTGCCCCATTCAAGGTTGAAACACTTCACTGCTTACCGCAGCTTCTGTAGCTGGTGGGGGCGAACCTATGGCACACGGGCCACAGTGGGGTGTTTGTATCATTGAAAGCTCTACAAGGTTCGCCATCCCTGCTGTATAGTGTCCAGTACCCACTGCGATGCTTGCTTTGTCGTGACGGCCACACCGGGGTCTCATCACTCTTCCGCCCTCTCAGCCAGCTGGAGATGCAGCTCTGCCCCAGGCTTGCGTGAAACCCTCAACCACCACCTTGACATCTAAGCGTCAGAATCCATCCTTCCCTGCCCACTTGGGCATTGGCACCCCATGGGCAAAAGATGACTACCTACTGCCACAGATCTGGGTGGGGATAGGGTTCAAGAAGGCTTTTAAATGCAGAGCATTTTAAAACACAGAAAGGCTATTTGTTTCTTTTGGGGAACAAACTTGGTGCACAAAAGTTTGGCCTTACATATTTAGAAATTACTCCTTAATTCTTTTGATTACCCTCTATGAGAAAGAATGATATGAGCTTATGTCTTATTAAATCATTCGAATTTATGTATGAGGAGCGAAGACCCAGGAATAAAAGTGTCTCCCCCAAGTTTCCCAGAACACTTCTCTAAAAAGAGCAAGATGCCAGCTGATGCCGTCTCCCTTCCCCTCTCCGTTCCTTCACCTTCCATCAGGCTGCCAGTGGCCGCGTATTTGCCCACGAATTCACAGAGACCTAGCCTTGAAACCGCCCTGCCGCTTCAATATGAAATGTCAGGTCGGAATTTGATTCTGAAATGTATCACAGTCTTTGTGGCTATTGGCAGCCACCACTTCCTACAAATAATTTAGCCACAAGCTTCAGGGAGAAGCGAGTCCCTTCTCAACTGTGTAACTTAGTCCAAGCTTGAAATCCAGTGGGTACCACCTGGCCTCTGCGGTTAGACAGCTCTGCAGAGTATAACTGCTGGGTCCTCCCTCCTAGTGCATAATCTCCCTCTATTTTTTTTTTAACTTTAGTTTAGTTTAGTTTGGTTTAGCAGCTTACTGATGAAGAACAGGGGGCTCTGGCTGCAACATGAGACTGGCTTTTCCTATTGATCTCAGGGACTCATCATGTAAGCTTCTTTCTTCTACTGATACCGGAGCATAAAAAGGCTGACTTGTGACTTTTTTTTTCTGTGATGTTAAGTTGTCTAAACACACTCAGACATTCAACAGTACATGAATAGCCAGTCATTTGGTCTTTCAGCCAAGAAGGCTGTGGCTGGGCATTGCTTGAGAAAATATCTGCTTTTGATCAAAATGAAATTCAAACTGTAAACCAATACAGTTCATCACCTATAATAGGCCTTGTCCCTTAGGGTCATAATAAAACTGTCAGCTTCCTATGTCACCAGCTGCCTCCTTTCTCTTTTTCTTTCTCCTTATTCTCCCTCTTGCTCTCTTTATTTATCTCCTTTTGCAACTAATGGTTTCTGTATTTTCCATGCTTTTTCTAGAAACTGTTCTCTCTACAGATTAACATATTATATCCTTGAGTTTTACCTTCATCTCTAAGAGAAGGATATGTGTAGAAACAGGCAGGGAAACATAGAATTGTTTGAAATCAGAATATGTCCCTCTGGCCTGGTACCATTAAATACATCTGTCAGGCATAGAGAGCTCAAGATTTCTCCAAAATCTGTGTCTGCCAAATCAACACTCCTGGTGCTGGAACCTTGCATTGCAATTACTAGAAGAGGCACATTTTAGCAGAGACTAAACCTAGGCCACTGAAGCTCAAACTCTAGCTCTACTGACTACACAGCTTATTGGCCACATAAAAGTTACTCTCTCTATGCCTCAGTTTCTTCATCCATAAGGTGAGATGTAAAACAAAGAAGCAATGTGGCAGAGTTTCTGGGGGGCTCTGGTAAATTAAGACCTGCTCTACAGATTGCACTTGGCTCCTCAGTCACACTGAATTGGAGTTAGTTATTATTGGGGCCCAGGATATAGCTCAGTGGCACGGCTCCTGCCTGGCAAGTATGAAGTCTTGAAGTCGATTCCCAGTACCCACAAAAAAAAAAAAAAAAAAGGTTAGTTTTAGTAACCAGGCTTTTCAGAGATTTCTATTCTGTTTTACTGATGACTAATAGTTTATAAGAAAAAAGGAGTAGTCCTTCCTTGGTACTCACAGGAGATTGGTTCAGCCATGCCCCATGCCCACCAGGATGTTCAGATCCCTTAGATAAAATGGCATAGAGGCTGTGTATAACCTATGCACACCTTCTCATAGACTTTAGCTCATCCGTAAATTCGTATGCCTGGTACCATGTAAGTACTATGGAATTATCTGTGTTGTATTACTTAGAGAATGATGATAAGAAAAAATGGTCTATATATGCTCAAACGCAATAGTTTTTCAAATATTTTTGATTCAAAATTGGTTGATTCTAAGAATGCAGGTCCTGAGGGTACAGAGGGCCAGGTGTCCATTTCGTATTTGGTTCTGTTATGAGTACTGATGGAGAATGCGGTAACACTCCTTCTGCTTCTTGGATTAAAAGGGCACATTTATCTGAGGATGTAGTCTTTCCTTTGGGGCTGGATTATCTGAGACTGGTCTGAAGCAATCGGTTTTTGAGATCACTGTAGTTTTAAAACTTACATCATTTAGATTCATAACCTTTCCTTGCGATTTGGAAAGAAAAAACAGGGCAGTTAAGAATCAGGGCCTTGGTTTGTGAGACCTAGGCAGTTTAAATTCTAGACTTTGTGTTTAAAAAAAAAGAACAACTGGAGAATCAGTTTCCTCATCTGAAAATTGAGGGTATTTTTACAAATAAGCTATTTTAGAAATAATTCTATTGGAATGCTAATTTGTAACGTATAATTTTAAGTCCTAGATACATGAAGTTAAATATTCAGACAAAACTAAGTATCAGTATCAAGTGTACGTGAATAGCTGATATTGGGGTGAGAAAGGTCTTGGTAAGAAACATTTTTAAAAGGGAGACATTTTGAGTTGATCATTAAAATTTTCTTTAAAGTTTCTCCAAACATAAAGCTTAAGCAACTATAAAGCAAACAACACAACAGTATTTCAACAGTACAAAAGGGAAATACGTATACTACATCAATAATCCTTAAGAATCAGTAAAAACAAGTAAGAGCCGCAATGCATGAACTTTATTGAAATCTTGACACCAATAAGCAAATGCAAAATGATTAGAGATAGATGACAATGAAATTTTCACTTGATATTTAGTAATAAAAAAGTATGACCTTTGAGTGTGATATTAGTGTGGTGAGGTTTCAAAATGTCCTTTTTATTTTTATTAGTGCGCATAGCAACACATAACGATCACGTTCCTCACAGGAGGTTGGTCTGTGGGCCTAACACACCTCATTCTTTTTTACTTCCCTTTCCCTTTCCTCCCTTCCCACTCCTTCTAGCTCATGGTCCCCTTCCCCTCTCCAAAAAATCTATCTTCCTGTTTCCTATTATCTATCTTTTATTTTGCTCATTAAATCATTTATCCTTTGGGTTTCTCATATAAGAGAAACCACATGATATTTAAGCTTGTGTGTTTGATTTTATTTCAGTTAATATTATGGTCTTGAGGTGCATACATTAACCTACAAATGACCTTCTTTATGGCAGAGTAGTAGTCCACTGTGCATAAATACTACATCTTCTTTGTCCATTCATCTAGTGGTCAACATATAGGCCACTTCCTAGATTTCAGGATTATGAATCATGCCACTGTAAATATTGGTATGCATGTATCACTCCAATATGATGTCTTTAACTTAAAAGAGTCTGTGTTTTTTAAATGATACATTCTGAGACATTCACAGAGGAAGTAGTATGAGTTCTAGAATTTGCTTTGAAATTACAAAGGGTGAGTGGATGGCAGGTACCCCTGAAGCAACACCAGCAGTGAACTGGTGGTTGTTAGAGGAGTGCAAGGGGCTCTTTATTCTATCAGGTTTGGTCATTGTTTGAAATTTTCCATAGCTAGAACATATAAAGTATAATACTGTTTAGGATAATGAATGTACAATTTCAAAAAATATGTTTATGTAGACACGTGAATGAGTTCTATGCATGTGTGTGAGTGTGTTTGTAAGTGTGTGAGTGTGTGTCTTTATGTGTGTGTAAAGCTTATGTCTGGGGGGCAGAGAATAAGAGTGTGATTAGGTCGGAGTCCCTAGGGACATCAATTCTACTGCTAATGTTTATTTTTCAAGCTGGCTAAAGCATAACACAGTAGATGTTACATTAGTTTTTATTTAGTACAGTAGGCCTTAGTTATTTCTTTAAATTTGAAGCCTATTGTTTCAAATGGGTTGTTTGTTTGAGATTTTTGTTGTTTTTTTGTTTTTGTTTGTTCGTTTGTTCTGAGAGAGGGTCTTGCTCTATAATTCAGGCTAGACTCAAACTCACTATGTAGCCCAGGCTGGTCTCCAACTCATGGCAATCCTCCTGCCTCAGCCTCCCAAGTGCTGGGATTACAGGCGTGTGCCACTATGGCTGGCTCTGAAATATTTTTTAAGTACAAAAACAGGTTTTTTAACAAGAGAGAAAATAAAACCTATCATTAGGTATCAGGAAAAATATTCAAACTCGCTTCTACTAAAAGGAATACAAATTTAGATAAGGTATCATTTTTCCCCCCAGTAAACCGAAAAAGCTTAAATCACTGTGATGATAAGTGTTTGCATCATGAATGAGAAGCTCTCACACTACGCTGGAAATAAAAATTACTTAGAACTTTCTAGGCTTCTTGGTGTACAAACCAAGACAATGTAATTCCTACCCTCTTGTGTAGAACTAAGCGGAGAGGAGGCTAACGTGGTTATTATTAAAGGCTGTGTGTCGCAAGTCTGTTTCACAGAGAGCTGGGGACTTCGGTGTCTAATGACAGGCACGCAGGTGACGAGGTCCACGCGGGAGCAGGGCCGCGGGCTGCCGTGGCGGGGAGAGCGCGCACGGCGCCGGGTCAGGCCAAGGACCCAGAGCGCGCCAGGACCGCGCTGTGCCCGCCCTGCCCAGCCGGGCCGCAGGAGGCCGGGGGCGCTGGGCGGGCCTGGGCGCCGGGCGGGTCGGGGCGGCTCGGGCGCCTGTCAGGCCCCGGGGCTCTGCAGGGGGCGCCGGATCCGGCCGCGCGGAGCCCGGGGCACTGCATGCTCTGCCCCGGGCTCCGGAGACGGCAGGCAGAGGGGGCGCCAGCCGGGACCTCCCCGCTCCGACCGCGGGGCTCGGGGAGCCGGGACCGCGCGGGCGTCCGCAGCTCCAGCGCGAGAGCGGAGCACACCCGCCGCTGCCGCTCTTTCCGCCAGGGGCGCGCGTCCCCTCCGCCGTGCGCGCTGCGCTGCCAGCGGGGAGCACCGCGCCCTAGACAGGGAGCACCGCAACCCCAACAGGGAGCACCGCGCCCCCGACAGGGAGCATCACGCCTGCCTGGGTGCTGAGCGCTCTGCAGAGTAGACTCCCGGACAGCGGCAGAGGGCAGAGCAGGGGCCTGGGGTTCATCTCTAGCCTCGAAAGGAAGACGGTGAAGACCAGGCCGAGGGGACAGGAAGAGAGGACGGAAGGAGGGGAGGAAGGAATAAAGGAAGCAAGAATGGAAGGAAGAAAGGAAGGAAACGAAGGAGAAGAAGAGAAGGAAGGAAAGAAAGGAAAGTTTATTCTAAGAGAAGAGAAAACACATTACATCTTTCCCCGTTGTTACTGGGAAACTACTGCGTGTAATACTGCGTTCCCTTTATGTCACTCATTCCACACGATTTTACAGTTCCGTGAAATATCCGTAAGTCTGTGAGTGCATACCTTTGGCTCAGGTAGGAATGTGAGTATATAACAAACAACTTATGTTCTACAGGTTGTGTTTTGGTCAAATAAAATTTAATTTATCTACGGTGGAATTCAAAAAAAAATAGGGAGACCACTTAAATACATTCATAAGACACCTGACAGCTAAAAATGTCTGCAGTAATAAAAAACAAAATGAGAATTTGCTAAAATTGTGTTTATATCTGTATTCATCTTTTCAGCCTCTTGTAGATGTGGCCAGGGTTCTGTCTGTATTCTTGACCTGTCAATATATTCAATTGTCTTGTATTTCTTGACCTGGAAGATGAAAATGATGGTTTTGCTTTTCTCTGAGCCAAGTTTCCTGCAGCAAGCGGTTTCCTGCGCTAACACCTGACAAATGCGGAGAGGACCCGGGGAGGGGACGGCGGGTGCATGGTTCCAGTTAGGGAATTTGAGAAAGGTATTTGAAAGGGATGCTAATAATGCATTTGAAAGCTGTTGAAGAAATACATTTGGGACATATAAAAGTCCTCACAATCGCGGTCCAGGGGAGTACCACTTTCAGAATATTTTTACTGGCTGAGATTTTTAACTTTTAGAAGAGCTGTCGATTCCAGAAGAACTGGCCTTCAGATTAAGATTGTTCCTAAATCATCCACATTTCAAATGGCATCAAACTATTTCATTATTAATATGGCAATCATATTCATGTCAGTAAATAGGCCTTATTGTGGTTTGGTCACTTTCTTTTGCTTCTAGTTTACATTTAACATTAAAGGATTCCTTATCAAATCATTCCCAGATACGTTCATAGCTGTTCTCCTTGAATTGACTGAGATAATGATTATATGGAAAGAGTTCCTGGTTTTGAATCATTCACACATTCTTAGAACAAACTCCTGGGTTGTGTAGTATTCTCTGAACACATTACTATTCTATTACTGTTCACTTATTTATGAAATTAACATTCGTATGTATTGAAGAATTTGGGTTCTGTGGCGTTTGCTCTTGTCGCTCTCATGTCCACAATGAGTGCTGGGATTGAGGTTAAATTGTTCTCATAAAATGAACTAAGGAAGTTTCCTTTCTCTTCCCTTAGGAGTTGGCATAGTAAGATTATTATTATCTGTTCTTCCAATGTTATTACTAACTTAAAATCAATAGGGACTTGATGCTTTTTGTGTTTTTCTGAGATACTGGGGGTCAAATGCGGGACCTTCACATTGGACTATATCCCCGACCCTTTCTTACAATTAGTTTTTTGTTTGTTTGTTTGTTTGTTTGTTTTTGAGGCAGATTTTGCTAAATTCCTATATTGCCAGGCTGAACTTAAACTTGTGATCCTCCTGCCTCAGCCTTCCAGAGTGCTGGAGTTTCAGGTGTGTGCTACTATTCCCACTAAAACCTGATTATTATAACCTTTCCAAATGTATATAGTTATTTTTATATCCTTTCCAATTGTGTATACAGTCTTTACTTCTTTGTCAAATATTTTAGGTGTATTAGGATAGGTTATACAAAAAGCGATATAGAAAACACTACATCTCCAAAGCTTAAAGTAATAAAACTTTTACATCTGGTTGACATCACATTCTGAGAGCCAGAGAGGTAGTTATGCTATCTGGAATATGCGTCTTCTAAAATCACCATAAAGAGGACTAGAGGAATAAGTAGGGCTGTGTGTGCGTGTGTGTGTGTGTGTGTGTGTGTGTGTGTGTGTGTTACAAGAAATTGAATCCAGGGCCTTTGCATTGAAGTACATCCTATGCCTATCTCTTTTTTAAAATTTTTGAGACAAGGCCCAGGTTGAGCTCAAAGTTGCAATCTTCCTGACTCAGGCATCCAGAGTGCTAGGATTATCAGTGAGGGGCACCACTGTCCTGAAAGAGGCTTATGTCATTTGGACTCTCATTCTTTAGGTAGATCACAATCTCATAGTGTCAAGTTAACAAAGAGGAATTTCTATGTCATAAAAAGAAATAGCGAGGAAATAAAATAGCACCCCTGTGCCACAGTGGTTACATTTTGCCTGGGAATTTTCTAGCCTCTCTGTATTTTCAAATACATCACCACAGAGTTACACACAATGGCCTTTATGGTCATGTAAATTTTAATCCTAGCCTTATCTCTAACAATATCTTCTTTGCCATTCTCAACTCTGAAAAATTTATTTTCATCTTTTTTGTCTATTCTGGCTGATACTCATCCACTGATCGTTACAAAAAACCAGCTTTTGTTTTTATTGTTTCTTTCCACTGAGATCACAAATACTTGTTGCACACTGTTGTAAGAAAATGAACAGTTTATGGCAGAAAAACCAAAGAAAACTCCCTCTCCCATGAAACTGATAATCTATCTGTTTTCTTTCAATTTACTGTGTTTCTCTTATGTGATAAGTCGGGTGATTTTTCATTTATCTTTAATGTTTCTTTTTATTTTTAATAAAAGCTTCTAAGGCTATAAAATTCCTTTTGGTTTTAATGCGTTCCATAGGTTTTAGTATTAACACTTCTCATTTTTTTCATTTGTAGGTCATTTTTTTCCTAAGGTTTTGATTTCCTCTTTCATTTAGGATTTTCCAAAACATAGCTCATTTTTATTTCCAAGGAGTTTTCAATGATTATCTTCTTTACATCTACATTGAATTATTATTTTAAAATCTAGTTCATAAAATCTCTACTTTTTAGAATTAATTAATTTTTTCTTTGAGGCCAAAAACATGATTGATTTTTCTGAGTGTTGCTTGGGTTTAAGCAAAGACTATACGTTCTCTGATGTAAGACAGTTTTCACAGTTTATTTACTGTATTGTTAAAATAATGTGTGTTCCCACTGGCAATTTATCTACTCCATCAAATTCTGGAAAAGATATATTGAGTACTCCCACTATATTTCTTTAAATATTGAGTAGTACTTATGGAACCTCTTTATATTTTTGATGTCTATGTTGTTTTGTGCACAAAACATTATGCATAAACCATAAGAGGTGACTTTCCTGTCTCTAGGTGGACTCTCAACATTAAAGTCTCTCTCAGATCTGTTTGACGCTTTTGACCTTGCTTATTGGTATTTTAATACCTCTATTTTATTTGTTTGTATTTATTGGTGCATCTTTCCTTTTGTGCTCATTTTCAGTATTCCTTTGCTACTTTCTTTTATGTATTTTTTAAATTTTTTTATTTTAAAGATAGTAAAATCCAACAGAACATAACAGAACAAAGTCAATCAAAACAAAGCAGTAGAACTGGTACAGAACTTCGAAGAAAGATAATGTGAATACAACAGCTACTATAGTTTATCTTGTTATCTTCACAATAGCTGACCATTCCAACAGGTATAGTAGAATTGAACCAAAAACAAAACAGAATAAAACCAATAAAAACAGAATATAAAATAAAGCAAAAAAAGTAATAATCAGAGTAAAGCAAAACAGTGAGACAAGACAGAAGAGAATCCCCCATACTTGCTACATTGCCTACGGTCATCTTCCAAAGAGATGCTCAGGTTGCCGACTGGAGGCCTGCAAAATTAACGAAACAATACTAGCATTTAGTTGCTTAATGTTCCTTAGTTGCTATCAAGTTAGCCAGTCCTCCGAACCAGCAAGTTGCTTACAGGTTGGGGGGGTCTCCTCTGGAGGTCCTCGCGGGTCACCCAGTCCTCCAGAGGGCAGGGCAGATCAGTTGTCTCATGGTCGGAGCCGGAGCCGCTGGGGCCCAGCGGGGGCTACTTTCTTTTAAAATGAGTTTTATTTTAAAATCATTTTGTAACATGCCACGTTTAACAACTTTAGCGAGAACTGTTATACATTATTCTATTATTTCCATTGCTACGTGTTCTCTTTATAGTTTTTGTTCTGATGTTTGATGCTATGGTCTTGTCCCTTTATTACCTCTTCTGCCTATGTCAAATTTTTCTTTATGGCCTTTTCAAACTTGATAATTTGGAATTTCTTCTCTGCTTCAAGTTCTGCTGGCAATTGGGTCAATAACTGAATCTGTATATATGTATTATATAAAAATATAGCAACTCTATCAAATCCTATATACTTTATTCCCCCTTTTTTTTCCCCGTCTCCATACTGAGAATTACACTGTGTTTATTTCCTCACTCTTGGGTGCTCTCTTACTGACTTGTAGTTTTTTTACTCTTAAAGTTGTAGAATTTCAATATATTCAAAAATCTCTGGAGGCCGAAAGTGGGGGACACACATGGAGCCCACCCCACGTTGTTCCCTTGTCTCCTGGTCACCCTCCTTACACAGGTGTCCTCTGGTTTCCTAATTATGGATGTGGGAGGTTAAATCTAGTCTCTCTAATTCTAATGCAGTCAGAAGTAAAAGTGTGCGTGCGGGTGTGTATGCACGTGCATGTATGCTTCTAAACAAACTTTCCTAAAATTTGGTGAGCTCTATTAATGTATACAGTCAAGCCCCTTGCTGTTCAAGGACATGTTCTCTCATAATTTATTTTTTTCCTTCCAACTTGCCTGCCTGAGTTCCAGTAGAAGGAGCATGCGTGGAATGAATCCCTCGCTGGCTCTCCTGGCCCTATCCTCCTCTTCCCTCTCACCTTATTAATTCCCCTGTGTGCTATTTTGCTCTGTGATCTGACACACTTCCCTTGTAGAATTTCTGCACTAATAATTTGCTTCTCAACAGTAAACATAGCCCTAGGTATGCTGTTTGCCTACTCAGGCTTTGAGCTCCCCCATTACCCTTGCAGGTCAGGCTGCAGGATTGGGGAGCGCTGACAGCCAGCATGTGACATGAGGCAGAGGAGAATCTCTCCACCCTGGGGATGTAACAAACAGCCCTCTTCCAGACCATGGAGAATAAAGAGAAGGATCAGGTGGCTGTCATTTTGGAGGCGTTAACTTCTTCCTGAAGACCCACGGTGTGCAGAATTATGACACTAAACTCTGGCCCTTAGATGGCCCCAGACTCCTTGAGTTGGGTTGGTAGTCTGCTCTGAAGATGCAGGACTAAGTCTTTCGTTTGCCTAGAGCTGCTGAAGGTTTGCCTTTTGCCAGAGACTCTTTTGGGGACGAGGAAAACGCTGATGAGAAAGTCTTTGCTCATTGACATTTACAACGACCTAAAGGAGAGACGCAGAAAACACGAACAGTGTGTGTTTGGAAGTGTGATAAGTCCCCAGAAGAAAAATAAACAAGTTAAGGAGAATGGACATGTGGGGCCCAGTGTGGTATTTAATTTACGGTGGTCCTAGGAAGCTTCCCTTAGTGGGACCCTGAAAGAAGGGAGGGTGCATTTCCAACATCCAGCATTCCAATCCCTCCAGTATGGGTATCGGAGGGAAAACAACAAATGATGTGGCCTCCGCAGGGCATGAAGCAGAAGGAGGAAGGCAGGAAGGGGCAAAGGCAAGAGGAGAAAAGCAGCAGTGGACGCAGGGCCAGGCCTGCTCAACCCCAGTGCATAACAGATTCGCCTCGGGAGCCCACAGAGTCTGAATAGCTGATCTAGAGCTGGGCCCAATCTTGGAATCTTTCTAAAAACTCCCCAGATAATTCACATGCTTGATTGGAAGTTAGATCTTCAGATGTTCAGTTCTGTGGGAAAGCAGAGTTCAAATCCTATAGCTAACAAAACACTAAGAGATTTTGAGTAAAGAATAAATGCTGCGGAAAATAAGCAAATATAAAATAACTGCTGTGTAACAATGAAAGCCCAGCACAGGACGAAAGTGTTAGGAAGGCTTTATTTCAGTGGAAGACTCTCAAGTAAAGTGACAAAAAGTATCCACAGGAGCCAATGCGAAAACAACGCAAGTGTTCACCAAATGAATGGATCGACAAAAGGCCCTAGATGTACACAAAGGAACGTTATTCTCCCTTTAAAAAAAGAAGCAGATTCTGATCCACCATGGGTGAATGCTGAAATGTTTTGCAAAGTAAGATGATGGGCACCACAGGAGGAATGTTGTACGGTTTCCCTTACGTGGAGTTCCTCAAGTGGTCCAAGGCACAGAGATGGGCCGTGGAAGCGGGGTTACCAGGGCCGGGACAGGGCACAGGGTGGGGGGTTTCAGGCTGCTATGAAGAATGAAGAATTCAATGCAGACCTGGGTTATGGTGAGGATGCACTGAATGCCACTGAACTGCACACCTAAATATGGATAAAATGGCAAAGTTCATCTACATATACTCTATTTATTTCTTTGTGTTTATGTAGCATACATTTTATACCTATACATTCCCTTACATGAAATTCACAGGGTACATGCAGTTTTTCTGCACTTTGTGTTTAATTTTGCTGCAAACATACAATGACTCTAAAAACAAAGTAAAGTCTTTTAAATAAAAAGACACTGCATCCAAACTTTAGGGTGCTGGTGCCAAAAGGAGCACAGCTGAGAACCAGAGGACAGAGGTGCCTGGGGAGAAGCCCGGATGTCACAAAACAATTAGTAAAGCAGAAGAACAAGCAGAGGAAAGTCATTAGGGGACTTGGCCTTGTGGGAAGGAGAGGATGGCAGATTCCAGGTGTGAGTGCAGAGGAGAGGGGGCTGGTGGTATTTGGTCTCCATGGAGGAGGCATGGAGTCTCCACCCTGGGGGCCCTGCTGCCCCACACTGGGGCCCGCTGCAGTCTCTGGAGGGGAGCAGCGCCTCTAACTGGCAGACTGTGCCCAGCACTCCTCACCCCTTCCCCATCAACCAAACCCCATCCCTTCTCTTCCCTTCCTTTCCCTTCCCTTCCCTTCCCACCCCTCTCCTCCCTTCCCTTCCTTTCCCTTCCTTCCCTTCCCTTTCAGTGAGCGGAGCCCCTGACCCAGCCTCTGCAGTGCTGTGCACCTGCTTCCTCCCCCGTGGAGAGGGTCTCAGGCTCCCTGCTCACCGCTGCTGAAAGGGTAGTGCTCCGCACACCGCTTTCCTCCTGTTATTCTGCCACTTTGGGCTGCTGTCATCTTCATGCTCCCCAACTTCCAGAGGACGTAAGATGACAGGGGAGGACAGTCCATTATTCCTGTCCTCTCCTGGGAAACCCCAAAGTATTCTCTCTTTTATCTCTCTCTCTCTGTCTCTCTCCTCAAATTGATGCATTCAAGTGGCAATGGGTAGGGGCTTAAGTAACGGTTTTTACAGGGGTCATCTAGCACCTCTCCATAAAACACTATAAATTTTGAAACCACTGTTTCATGATTGATCTTTGTGACCTCAGCCCAAACTAAGACTTCAAAATCCAGTAATCCAGTTAACATGAATTGTCTCCACTTTAGCCACAATATTAATGTTATATATAGTACTATATATAGTAATATATAGTTTTTAAAATGTTAGCCCAAGCACTGTAATTTCCATTGGTTTACCATAATTGCTTGCTTCCCCTTTCCAATAGTTTTTATTTCTTGGTAAATGATTAAAAATTTAGAAAAGTAACAAGAGAACACTAGTCATTTCATTGCAAAAAGAAAAAGAAAGAAAAGAAAACACAAAAGCTCCTTTCTGTCTAGGTTGACAAATCATTCAAGAACTCTCCACTGTATGAGTAAGAAGAAAATATGTTAATACAGACATAAAGCATAATTAAACCTTGCTTAAGTGGAACATTTTAAATGGACTACTTCACTGAATTGAGTTTTCAAGTTAAGCAGCAACTATTTTCTATTTCAATGCTTGTTATTAAATAACTTCTTTAAATTTCTTGGCTGCCTTAAATTCCTTTTGGAATTAGGCAGAATATACGTGGAATTGAATTAAAATGTTTCTGCCTAAGTAAGGATTATGGAAAACTTACTTTAATATTTGAGAGTTATAGGAAGTGTTAGGTAGCTGTTGTACCTCTGAGCTTCTTCTTCTGACTTTATGGGTGTGATCGGAAAATATAGTGAATGTTTAAACCATTTTTTAAAAAATTCTAACAAATAACACATTGGTTGTCATTAATCTCCCTCAAAATACTCCCTGGGGTTTGGAACACAGATATCCCGTCATCCTTGACACTTTCTGAAGCAGTTCTGGAAGTCCTCTTTCATAAGTGTTTTGAGTTGCGTTGTCGTGACTGCCTCAATACCCTGAATTAATTCAAAATGTTTACCTTTCATGGTCATTTTGACTTTGGGAAGAGCCAGGATTTACACAATGCGAGATCTAGTGAATAAGGAGGAGGAGGCCACACTGCAGTTTCTATAAACCAGACTTTCCATTGTATGGTGTTTGGCAGTAGCATTCCTGTATTTGTGATTACAGTTAACAATGACTCTCGTGGAAGAGGACTTCCAGAACTGCTTCCAAATTTCTTGCAGGAATGGTGAGATACATGTGCTTGAAGGAAGGGAGGGTATTTTGAGGGGAATTAATGCTAACGCGTCTTTTATTGATTTTTTAAAGATTTAAACATTCACCATATACCGTATTTCACTCACTTCTTATGTTAAACAGCTCGACATATGGAGACCCGTACCATAAAGGAGAGCAAAGCAGTGGGTAACAAGGAAGCACCAAACCTGAGCTGTTAGGGCTCCCGGCCTTAGTGCTGCTTTGTGCTTGGGAAGTACAGAGAACCCAGCTGAGATCCCTCCCTCTGAGGGGACACCTGGACAGGGCCAATTGGCAAAATAACGAAGTGATTATAACTGGTTTATGGTCCTGTATTTTTCTCTTGCCCTATTTCATGCTCTAGATGGACTTTTTAAATCCTTAACGGGGGATTTGGGTAGATGATGCTGAAGTCAACAACTTTTTGGTAATTCCCATTGAAAGAGTGAGTTGGAAGGGAGGGAGAGAGCTCCTGAGAGGCTGCATGGAATGCCAGGCATTTCTATAGATTGTGAAGGGGCCCTGGGTCTCTGGCAGTTGCTCAAAGGAGGAGACGGTCTGCAAAATGTGTAACTGCATAGTGTGCCTGGGGAGGAGGGAGATACAGGATCTAGGCTAGGGAGTCTAGCCTACGCTAGCATGCCAGGACTCGCTCCATGATGAGAGTTATTCTTGAACAGAATGTGACTATCTACACAGGAATAATGTATATAGTGAAAAATCCCAGTACAGTCTAACTACAGGAGACTCTTTAGTGTGCCTTGGTGCCACCTACAATCCCAGAACCTTTGTACAATTTAGAATATAAGTGTGTGAGGCGGGAAGAGGAACCAGAGTGAGTTTGTGCAGTAAGGTCAATGTTTGGAGTCAGAATTAAGTGGCATAAGACCTTGATAATGGAGCACACTGAGTATTTGGGCCAAGATTCCTTTCATGAATGACTCTTAAATTCAATAAGTTTAACATTCACAGTTGCTTTTCTTCACCACAGAGTGCCCTAGCCAGGTGCCTGGAACCTGGAAGGTGTACAGTAAAACAGAAACACAAGTCTCCTTTAGAATCTGCCATTGTCTAGCACTAAATAAAAGACTTGTTCATTTTTTATTTGAATTTCTTATCTCTAAAATGTTGAAAAGAAGTTTTATCTCACAAGGTTGTCTTAGGGATTAACTGGGGGAAAAAAAAAGTTATTAGTCAGACCAAGCAAGTTTTCTTCCTTCCTGTATGCTTCCTTTGATACCTTTAAGTGTTTGTCTTGGCCATGGCTCCATTTGAAGGCCCTCTAGTTTTAGTAAAACATCAAATTTATGAGAGCTAAAATGGCTTTTCTAAATTTCCCCAGAAACCATAAATACTGTGGGCAAACTTGTGAGGTGAGTGCCCACATCAAAGATGGCTATGAACCCTTCCAACTAGATGGCTCATCAGTGATACATGAGGTGACAAGAATTGTATCTGCCTCCAGCAGGGGTACCTTCTACTGGCTGATGACCAACTAAGCCAGTGGTGGTGAACCTATGGCAAGCACACTACAGCAGATACACAGAGCCCTCTCTGTTGGCAGGGAAGTCTGGTCACCCCAGGAAGCCAAGTCACCTCAGCCTTCCCCCATAGCACAGCATTCAGGTTTAATTGTAGCATTGGCAGTTTGCAATAAATAAGTGGGTTTTGCATTGCAGTCTCTCAAAGTTTGCCATCACTGAACTAAGTCAGTTAGATCTTCTGACTTGGGGATTTTAAGTACAAAGTACTAAAATAGAGCATTGATAATGGGTGCAAACCCCATGCACATTCTAGGGGTCATCTTGGAGGGTCCCTGCGGGTAACCAGCTTGGTCTGAAGGCAGCGGCCCCACACCCACTCCAGGAGTGGTAGTGGAGGATCCCGTTGGTGACCAGCCCAGTTTTGCAGGCAGCGGCCAGTCCCACCCCTGTGCACACTCCACCAGCCTTCATGGAGCCAATGCAGGCTGGGAGAAGCAGCAGACAGCCCTGCACATGTGCACCCAATGGCCTCCTCAGGTACCCATAGCCAGCACCGGCTAGAAGAACCAAACAGTCTCGCTTCAGAGAAATTGTAGCCAATGCATGAAACGCCTGGGACCCCAGTACCCATTTGTCCAGAAGAACTCAGGAATATGTCAAGACAAAGAAGCAAAAGGCAGTCTCTGGCCTCCAATCCAAGCAGAGCAAGTATAGGAGATGCAAATGCAGAAGAGATTGGGAGACCCACAACTGAAGTTTCTGAGGTGATGGCAACTGAAGTAAAGAAATAATTTCATGAGGCTATAAAAGAAATTAAGACAAAAATGCTAACTCAGGTAAAAGAAGAAATGAAAAACATAATAAAAGAACTGCGAGGCAACTCTAAAGGAGACACAGATGAAAAAAATGGAGGAGCACAGGAAAATGAGGGAAACGTTGAATGAACAATACAAAAAAGATTTAGAATATATGAAACAGATTCAAAGAGATATCCAGGAAATTAAAAACTCCATTGAAAGTTGGCAAAACCATTTGAAAGAAACTGAAGATAGACTTTCAAACCTCCAAGACAGGTTTGCAGCTTGTGATTATGAAAGGAAAGATCTCTTAAAAATAACAAGGAAGGAACTTGGAAGCAACAATTCAATGGCTGCAAGACAACCCAAAGAAATATAACTTAAGAATAAAAGATGTGAGTGAAAAAGCAGGGGTCAATACAAGTGACATTAAAAGTCTATTTACAGAAATAATATCAGAAAACTTCCCAAGCATGCAAAAGGAAGTGATATTCAGATAAGTGAAGCATATATAACTCCAGCTAGCCATAACCAAAATAAATCTACACCCAGACATATAATAATCAAGATCCCAGAAATTCAACACAAGAACAGAATATTAAAAGCTGTTAGAGAAAAGAAACAGATCGCCTATAAAGGAAAACCCATCAGAATCATGACAGACTTCTCAACACAAACCATCAGGTCAAGAAGAGCTTGGAGTGAGGTATTTCAAGTCCTGAAAGAAAAAAAACTTCTAATGCAGATTGATGTACCCTGCATAACTATCTTTCAAAATTAATGGAGAAACAAGATACTTCCATGACAAAGAATAACTGAAGGAATTCGTGACAACCAAACCAACCCTACAAAGAATACTGAAGGACATTCTAGAGAGAGGTTTAAAAAATCACAGCTCCAGAAACAGCGGCAGAGGGGAATCACCGAGCAGGGCAGACAATTGAATGGAGAGGAAAAGTAGGCAGCCAATGGCAGGAAAATAGCATGGCAGAGACAGGGCAGTGCATGTTGGCCTTAACCATTAATGTAGATGGCCTCAATCCACCAATAAAAAGAAACACAGACAGAGTGGATCAGGAGACAGGATCCATCAATATGCTTTATACAAGAAACACATTAAACTTGAAAGGGGGTTCATAGACTGAAAGTCAAAGGAGAACAATGCTCTATTTGACAAGGAACCAGAAAGAAGTGGGGATAGCTTACCCATTAGCTGCATAGTAGACAATAAAGATATGGCATTTTTATCCAATGGAAAGCTACTCAGCTATAAAGAAAGATAACCTCAAGCCTCTTGTAGGTAGATGGATACAACTTAAGATCATGTTTATGGATGAAATGATCCAGAGTCACATGACTGAACATCGTGTTATCTTCCTAGTACAAAAAAACTAAAGGAGTTAGTAGGATTCCAAATACACAATATACATTGTAAAAATGAAAGGGGAGGAAGTATCTAAAAAGGGAAGGCAGTGGCCATTGTTAATCTATTGTCGTGATTTGAATCCTGTACTGTTTTCTTTGTTCTATTAAATTTGATTTTATTCTATTTTGGTTTGTCTAATCTTATTATATTTGATGGCATGGACAGCTATTTCAAAGATAACAGAATACATTATGGTAGCCATTATTGACATCCAATCGCCTTGTTTTGAAGTCCTGTATTGCTTTCACTGTTTTGTTTTGAGTGATTTTATTTTATTTTGACTTGCTTGATTGTATTATGACTGATGATATAGGCAACTTCTTAGAAGATAACAAGAGGCATTATGGTAACCAGTGTTTTTTTGCCATTGTTTTGAAATCCTGTATTGCTTCCATTATTTTGTTTGTATTGGTTTTATTCTGTACTATTTTGTTTGATTATATTATGCCAGATGGTATGGGCAGTTATTTTGAAGATAATGAGGTATTATAAGGGGAAAGGTGGAAAGAAGGAAGGGAAAAGGAAAAACACATAAATTTGTATATATGTATACATAAGATAGTTAAAGTGACTATACTACTAAATGCATTAGTCATTGAAAAAGAGCAGTTAATACTCAGATGATTAGATCAATTTTACATGTCTATATCTGTTAATCTAAACAACCCTTTTGAAGGTAAAAATATAATATTACAACCATTGTCAAATTCCAATCATCTCGTTTTGTAAACCTATAATGTTGTTGTATTGGATTTGTTGTTGTTGTTTGTTTGTCTCTTTTGCTTTTTGTTTTTCTTTTGTGTCTTTTTTCTCTTAAATAAAATATTTTTTAAAAATGAAAAAGAACAAATAATGGGGGCAGCAATTCATCCATTCTTTTATTTAACACTTATGGAGCTTATACAGTAAGACCATGATGTATGAGCATAATTCATTCTAGAAACATGCCTGTAATCCAAAGCATTTGGGTATCAAAGCAAATTTCCCCATAAGAGGTGATGGAAACTCAGATGATTTGTTCTAAAACCCAAAAATATTCATATAAAAATGAATTTGATGTATATATAATGTAACACAATACAAAACAATACAGAAGAATAAAGAAATTAACCTACACTTACCTTTAAAGACTTTCGTGGTTGATGTAAGGGAAATGAGAGAGGAGGGTTAGAGGGTAGGATGATTGCCATATCACCAATGAAATACTGCTATCTATTGGTTCAGTGGGATCTTTTTCTTTTCATGAAATTTTAGAAAGGAATCTACTTGATGATACTTGTTTTTGCTTCCTTTTGAGGATATTGCAGAAATGTTACATTGCATTGTCATTAGATAGATTCATCATTAGCCCTGCTACAGGCTTTTTCAGGTGGTGGTTTTCTACAAAATCTTAAACTGTTTCCCATATTTTACTCATTTCCCTAATCTCATTTGAAGTAAAGGGTTCCTCTACCTTTTTTCCTCCTCCTCTGCAGATGAAATCTTGTCTACAACCTGTCGCTCTTGGCAGATGATCACACACTATCCTGCAGTGAGAGAGAGAGAGAATCACTGGCTCAGTTGTGATCATGTAACATTCAGCACCACTTACTACTCATAGTGCAAGACATTGCTTGTTTATCAAATTTAAATTTATTAAAAATATTTGCTCATCTTGCAGAATACTCACAGAACAGATTACTTGCAATCCAACATTTTACTCTGCATTTATGGAGTATTTTCCAAATGCTCTTTTACATGATGATAAATACCCAATGAACAGAACAAATCAATTTCCTGTCCTACTAGCACTCACATTCTGGTACATAATGCAAACAGTACTGTTATGGTTTACATATAAAATGTTCTCCCAAAGCCTTGTGTTCAGAAATAGGCCTTTGGGAAGGTGTTTGAATCAAGGGGCCCCAGTACTTACCAGTGGATTAGTCCATGACTGAGTTCATAACTGACTGCTGAAGAGGTCAGAAGAGGTGGGTCACTAGAGTGTGATCTGGAAGAGTGTATTCTCGTCTCCAGTCCCTCCCTTCTCTCTCCTCTTACTGGCCACCATACTGTGACCAGCTTTTCTCCACCATGCCTTTCTGCCATGTCATTTCTGCCTTGGAGCCAGCCAACCATGAACTGAACCCATTGAAATTATGAGGCAAAGTAAATCTCTCCTCCTTTAAATTTTCCCATCAATGGGAAAGTTGACTAATATAAACATATGCTATAAATAATTGATTTGAAGGCATGTATTTTTTCATATTTTCAGATCTCTGAAAAAGGGGAAGGCATCTGATAGTCACTGGTATGTTACAGACACATTTGTTCAGGCATCTTTATAGAGTTCATTTCCTATCCGAACTTACTCACAGCAGTTTATAACTGCAAACACAAATTACTTGCATTATTGGTACCACATTTGTAGAGTGTAAACACTGTTTGCAATATTGTCACAGATGATATTACTATATGGTTGAAAAGGAAAAGCTATTACATAGAACTAGCCAGGCTCAGAACTAGAGCAATGGGACATAATTTTGATATTAGAAAAATGAGTACCATCATTTGAAGGATGACCACAATTTCATATTTCTTGCTTTATGGGTCCTAAGAAAGGCAGAAAACCACAAGTAGATGAAACTGCATTGCCTTTTATTTGTGAGATGTTATAAGAAAAAACATTGATATTGACAACTTTCTTAATTAATTAATTTTAGTGGTGCATTTTAGATATACACAATAATCACATCCATCGCAGAGAATTTGTCACTGTATGTGATATAATTGATTTTTCTTTTTTTCCCATTCTCCTCCCCTCCCCTCAACCCCTCTTCCTCTCCTTATTTACAAAAGTTTGTTTCCATTTTTCTTTCTTTTATTTTTTTCTTTCTTTCCTTCTTTTCTCCCTCTCCCCCACCCAGTACCCCTCTCCTATTTGTCCATTTTCTTCCTATTTCATAACATCTATTATACATTTTGGTCCTTACTTACACTTTTAGAATATCTCTTACTATGCACTAAACTAAAATCAAAATGGATCAAAGATCTAAATGTTAAAATAGAAACATTAAATTTGCTGGAAGATAGAATATGTAGAACTATTCAAGATGTAGGTGTAGGCAAAGACTTGATGAATGAAACCCCAACTGCACAGGAAATACTACAAAGAATCAACAACTGGGATCGCATCATGTTAAAAAGCTTTGCAATAAAAAAGAAACCACCAATGCAGTGAATAGATAACCTATAGAATGGGAAAAATTTTTTGCCAGCTATTCCTCAGACAAAAGACTAATACCTAGAATATATAAAGAATTCAAAAAAGTCAGACTCCCCCCCAAATTCAAAGACTCAGTCCAAAAATGGAGATCTGAAATGAACAGTTACTTCTCAGATGAAGAATTACAGATGGCAAATAAATATATGAAAAAATGTTCAACACCACTGGTCATTTAGAAATGCAAATTAAAACAATGCTGAGAGTACATCTCACTCCAAAAAGAAAGGGTAATATCAATAAAGCAGCTAAGGGCCAGGGATATAACTCAGTCACACAGGTGCCTGCCTGACAAGCACAGGGTCCTGAGTTTGATTCCTGATGCCTCTTCCCCCCAAAATAAAATAAAATATAAAACAGCTAATAACAAATGCTGGTGGGGTTCTAGGGAAAAAACAATCCTACTCCATGGCTGGTGGGAGTGTAGACTGGTGCAACCACTGTGGAAGTCAGTGTGGAGATTCCTCAAAAAACTAGGATTAAAGGTCTCATTTGACTCAGCTATTCCCCTTCTTGGTATCATCTCAAAGAATTAAAAACATCAAACCACAGCAATATATGCACACCTGTGTTTATAGCAGCACAATTTTTAATTTAATAGCTAAATTTTGGAAACAGTCCAAATGTCCACCAACCAATAAATGGATGAAGAACATGTGTTTTTTTATACAATGGAGTACTACTCAGCCATAAAGAAGGATAAACTCGAGACATTTCTAGCTAAATGGATGCACTTGAGATCGTATTATTAAATAAGATACTAAAAACTATTAATTGAAGTGTGAATCAGAAGATTAAACTCTAAATGTAAAAAGGTTTTATGTATAACTTCATTGATTTATTTGTAGTTTCCTTATTGTGTCTGAGAGATATATATGGCACATACCCATAATCCCAGCACTCTGAGTGGCTGGGGAAGAAAAATCACAAGTTTGAGTCCTTGGTGAGCAACTTAATGCCACCGTGTGTCAAAATAAAAAATAAGAAGAGCTGGGGATATTGTTCAATAGTGGAGCTCCCCTGGGTTCAATTCCTAGTACGACAGGGAAAAAACACATGTCCAAAGAAGTCTAAAAGTTATTTTCATGTGTATAAAATAAAAATTCCAAACAATAAAAAGATGCTAGTGGCATAAGCACCTGCCTGGCAAGTGAGACCGTGAGTCTGATCTCCAGTACCAAAAAAAAAAAAAGTCAGTTTTGTCAAAGTTTCACTTTCTTGATCATTGCCTAAAATAACAGCACATATCTCAACTGAGAGCATATCAGAGTTGATGAAATTCAGTTACTATATAATGTCAATGCTAAGTGCCCTGAAGAAAAATCAAACAGGTAAGAGAGTAAGTAGTGAACAGACTGTGCTATTTTTGGATGTGCTGTTCAAAGAAGGCCTCTCTACTCAAGAAGGATGTGAGCAGAAGATGCAAACAATGGAGTCAGCATGCAGATTTCCGGGGGCTGGTTTTCTACATAGAGGGAACTACAAAGACAGAACTTCTGCAAAGCAAGCATGCGCGGAGTGCTAGAGGAGCAGCAGCTTCCTGTGGCTGGGGTGTGTGAAGCCGGTCAGGGGGAGGCACACAGAGCTAGAGTCAGAGAGGAGCACTCGGCAAGGAAGACCTGGGAGACCATGGCAAGGATCTGGGATTTTATTCTTCATGGGATGGAAAGTCATTGAGGGGTTTGCAAATGCTGAATGCTCCACAAAGAATAATGTAGGAGTCTGCTGCGGTAATCCACAGACAACAATGGCTCCTTGTAGGAGAAGATGAGTGGTGGAGGTGGAGAGTGAACTGAATGCATTTTGGAGATAGGAATCGTAAGAGTTACTGATGGGCTGAATACGGTGATATGAGAAAAACAAAGACTCAAGGATGGTCCCAGATTTACAAAGTGATGCTCTTTATTGAAATAGCAAAAATATCAAAGAGTATCAGGATCTGTGGAGGGCAGGAAAGAGGAAATTCTTAATAAGATTAAGACTTTTATTTTGGACCTGTTACATTTAAGCATCAATTAGGAAAAGGTGAATATAGTCACATGTAAGATGCTGGTTGGGGGAAGCCTTGTGCTGTAGAAATACATTTAGGATCCATGAGAGTATGGATGGGATTTGAAGGCATCAGGCAAAATGAGCTCACCGTGGGATTAAGTGAAGGAGTTTTAAAAAGATAGAGGTAGCCGGTGAATTGGGGAAAATCGGGTGGATTGGGAAGCCAAGTAAAGAAAATGTCTCAGAGTAGGTGGCCAACAAGCTGTGTCAAATGTTGCAGAGAAGTCAGTCCAGATGATAGCTGACCAAATACTGTTGGACTAAGTAACATGAAGGTTACCGACACCATCGACAGGGAGACGCACGATCTGACTGGAGAGGACTGAAGAACAAATGGAAAGTAGAGAAAGTGGGATTGAGGAAAGAACGTAGGTGACTTTTTCTAAAAGAGAAACAGATCAGATACTGGAGGGAAATGTAAAGTCAGCAGATTTTCCTTTCTGTTTTTTTTGTTTGTTTGTTTTGTTTTTTTGTAGGGATTGATACAGAATTTAGTTGTGATTGGTGATGATGTAGATGATTCAGGTGAGGAAACAAACTTAAAGGAAAGACATCCTAGAGTGGAGAAATGAAATGGGATCCTCATCCAAGCGAAGCATTTGTGCAGGAGCCTTAGATTATGATCACGATGCAGACCCAGGTAATACTTTCTATGAGTCTCTGTGACTGCAAATTCGCAAGTAGAGACAGTGATTCCTTTCATTTTCAACTATCTTTTTAAGGATGTTGGCATGATGAACAGCTCTAGAAGGTGGAGATATTGTCTCCCTTAGGAGTACAGGGGAGGGCTGCTTACTGGCCATCGTAAAAAATATGGGTCCCTCGTCTCAGGGTTCATCTCCCGAGCATGACCTGTGACACATAGGAGCTCACGCAGGCTCAACTTTGAAGAACACAGGAGTAGTACATGTGCTGGTGCTCCTGTTGTTTGCTGTACAAAAGTAAGAAAATTCTTTGTCTCTGACCCCAGAGTCTTGTGCGTGCTGCTGGCATTTGTGAAACTGCTGCACTAACTTCTCAGCTTATAATCATGAAGTCACTCGCAGTTGTTGACACAACACTGCCAAGTCATATTTGGCATCTCTGAGAGTGTTTTCATACATCGATGTAGAGCACCAGCAGTCTCTGTCCTCATCCATTGTTCTCTGGCCACTTCCAGCATCTGATGCTGAAGGGAAGTCCTGCTGAGCTGCAGGAATGATGGATACACTATACTGAGGCTGCAACATGCAAGAAGAGTAGCTTCCCTCTTCCAGACATGAAGATGAAATTTTGGAAGTGGTATTGTGAGAAATTGGTCGCTGGGTGGGTACAGATATCACCAAAGGTGAAGACCCAGACAGTGGCAGAGAGAAAAGTCGTGAAACCTCTAAAGAGTGAGGGGACAGTGAGGAGATGACGTAGTTGTTCAGGACGGCTGCCATTCACCTCTTGTGTGCCTTCACAGAAGTCAGCAAATAACCCACTAGACATGGCTTGGAAAGTGGTTTCCGTCTCTGTGAACTGGAAAATTGTACCCTTCCTTTGCTCATAGCCTACAACAGAGGAAGATGGCATGGGTTTCCAATAGAGGCTCTTTGGAGAGGAGTATTTTTGTATTTGTGTTTGTTTTAAGGAAGAAGATGAGGGGTTTTTTTGTTTTTTATTTTTTTTCTAAAAATGGCAACGGGAAGCATGGATAAAGACCTCTACCTGCCTCATGGGCAAATGGCCTTTGGGTATAAGAAATAACAGTCATCACTTGTCTGGACTGCAGGGGAAGCAGAGCCCTCAAAGGAGAGTCGGGCTGCAGGGAAGGAAGGTTCGGGGCAGAGTTCAAAGATGTGAGACCAGCCGGTGAGGGACGAAGGGTGAAGTGGGACCTGTGTCCGGGAGAGGTGGAGGCCTGGCCGACATTAGGGCGGAGTGCACAAGCAAACCCAGAGATGGTACAGGATGCCCTCGAAAGACGTAGAGGCTTAGGTAGTTTAGTCTGGATGGTCTCTTAGGGGTTTCTCCCTATGTTTTACACTGTGAGCCAGAAAATACACTTACACACACCTGTGACAAAAATTCCATGAAACTGTATTTACCTCATTCCTTCTATCTGCTAATATTTTCTACCAAATCTGTTTCATTACCAAAAATACCTGACACGCTGGGAACCTTCATAGGCAGTCAGGAGGAGGAGATTAGAGTAACACTGAGCAAGCAGAAACCCAGAGGTAAGGATGGAGGAGAAGCAGCTGAGGACTGAGCATTGTGTCACCATCACCAGGGTTTCCGGGGACACTAGGGCTCCTGGTGGATCTTCAGCTGCCACCAATGCCACTGATAGGTTTCCATGATGCCAGCTGTCATGTGATCTTGACTGGGTGTTTTCATCCCTGCCTCCTTCCTGTCTGTCTTCCTTGTGCCCTTCTAATGAACCTCTTTTATCTAAGGCAGATTTACCATTCCTGGGACCTACGGAAATCGAAAGCACCTAATAAACAACAGCAGCTGGGCACAGCGCCTCACACGTGTTCGCTGTCCCTAAATGGTTAACAAACTCAGAAACAGACTGGGCCTGTCTGGGCATTGGATTGACCTTCCCCAAGGCCGTGCTTCTCTAACTCCCACGAGCACAGGAATCACCTGGTGACCTTGTGTCAGCAGAGACTTCATCAACCCGGAGTAGAGCCCACGATCTGCACAGTGGCCTGCACAACACACGTCAAGGAGAAAGACTCTAGAGCAGAGAGAGAAATATGGAAAGTTTTCTGTAAAGCCCCCACTGTAAATATTTCAGGCCTTGGGGACCACTCAGTCTTTGTTGTCCACTGCTCCACTACACGCTCTGCTGTAGCATGAAAGTGTGCAGCCGTAGACCATGCTTAAGAAACTGTAGCTATGCTCCAATGGGACTCCATTTCTGGACATTAAGATTTGAAGCTCAGATGATAGGATTTTCACTTGCCATAAAATACTATTTTTCTTTCATTTTTTCCAACCATTTAAAGTATAGAAATCATTTTGAACTTTCAGACCATTCAAAAATACATGCTGAGCCCGATTGGGCCCAGAGGCTGGATTGTGCTGGCCCTAGAAGGAAGCAGTTGATTTTCTATGCCTAGGATCTATGCTCTTTCACATAAAGACAGCTCCATTTGGGGGAGGTAGTGGAGGGAAGCTACCCTGCTCTCCATTTCTTATAGTAATGGTAAAGCCGTGAATCATGATATCCCAAGATAACCCAAGCCAGGCCAACCATAGACTCTCTTTAAGAAATCTGGCTTTTCATAATGTGACCTAAAGGATATATAATGTCAGTTTCTCCCATGATTGCACACAAAACAGGCTGTTTGATTTCCTGCTGCCCAGACCAGTGTCTTAGTTACTTTTCTTGTCGCTGAAACAAAATACCCAACACCATAGTTAAAGAAGGAGAAGTTTATTTCAGCTCACAGCTGGTAGCAGTTTCAGTCCATAATTGGCTGGTTCCAAGGCAGGGTGGCCGGGCAGAGAGGCATCACAGAGGAAAAACAGTCCCTGGTGGGCAGAAGGCAGCACAGCAGTGAAGTAGCAAAGCAGCAACAACAGCAGCAAGTGGCAAACAATGACAAGGGGCCCTCTTTCCATCTCTTACATTTTATCTCTAAGAGATGGCAGCACTCACACTCTTAATCCTAGAATCACAGCACCACACTTGTGAATCAATCCCAGCATCACAACTTTGATCCCAGTATCACTCTCCCGAGATCCAGCCACCTCCAAAAAGCCACACCTATGACCACATAAGGCTTTTGCGGGAACATCCAGATACAAGCCATAACAATCAGGAAACAGTGGAGATCATTCCTTTCAGGAGAATTGTCTCCCAGCAGTAGGGTATATACCCCTGAAATGTTTGTATATACTGTCTGCACCAGTTGATTTATATCACTTAACTACAAATTCTGTTTGCCCACCGCATAGAAATGAATCTGGGCCCTTTAAATATTTCCCTTTCACCAGCTGTTACAATGTCCACCTGTTGCAGTAGAGGGCAGTGGAGTATCACTGCAGGAGGAAAAGGCTTTGCACCCTGGCACTGGTATGCCAGCCTGGCAAGCTCCTACCTTGGGCAGCTTCCTCAGCACCTCGCACCTGATAGGGTGCACAACTTCTCAGCCTTGGGCTTCTGCAGTGCATGGAAGCCAGCTGCATCTAGTGGCCATCAGCTGTCTTTGGATGCCCCTTGGGTGGTTTGACAGCAGTATGCCCTCATGGGCCACTTTCCTCAGCAGCCTCCACTTGCTGGGGGATTTCAGGCAAGTTCCAGAGAGTAAACATCTAGCCAGTTGTACTGGTGTAGCATCAGAATGAGTCCTCAGCCACTCCGGCAGCCCTGCTCCTGGGACCCAGCCATGAGGGATGGGAGCTCTTGCTTGAACATCTGTCTCAGCCAAGGATAGTGGCTCCTCCTTGTACCTGATGTTCTTGTATTCACTCCTTACTTCTTACTCTCATCCACTAAATTAATAATTCTTTATATTGAGCTTTTCCTGATCAAATAATAGTGTGGTTTCTTTCCTCTGCTTGGACTCAGAACCGTCTAATCAAATTAGTCTCCAAAATTATTGCATCCATGGACTACTTTATCCCAGCAATGTGTGGGAATTTTCATTTCCTTGACTTCTTGAACTGGAAGATTTTTAATGATTGCCTATCCAATGAGTATGAAATTTCATCTCCTGGAAGCCTTAATATGTTTTTTTGCGAGCCCCTTTTGACCAATGTTCTAAAGTAGTGTCTGTGAATGAGGGATCTGGCTACTCTTGGTTTTAGCTGATCACTTCCTCCTGGTCACCCTGCCACAAAGAGTCCCCTCAAGCGGTGAGCTGCTTCTGCTGTAATCTAGAGACTCCAAGCCAAGTCTGATTCCATATCACAGTCTCTCAGATATCTACATTTTAAAACCTTCAGATTTAGCCACTGTTAATCTTTTCTCATATTTCCTTCAGCACACATACTCTCACTATATGTGCATGCATATATATATATATATGCTATATAAGCATGTATATGAATAGACATATACATCTTTCATTAATATTTTAGAGCCACTTGAGGGTAAGGAACAGATATGTCCCTTTACCCCTAAATATTCCCTTGTGCATAATTTAAGATTCAGCACAATGTTTATGATCATATTGCAGTCCATTTATAAAACTCAGGGAATTTAACAGTAATTTTATTATGAATGTACAGTCAGTATTTAAATTTTTCCATTCTGTCCTTATCCAAGATCTCATATAAGATCATGAATAGCATTTAATCATCCCACCGCTTTTCTCAGCTTCTCTTTGTATTTCATGACATTGATATTTTTGGAGAATACAGAAGAGTGTTTTATATATTGTTCTTCAACTTGAGTATGACTGATATTTCCTTATTATTACATACAGATTACACATTTTTGGCAGAAATGTCACAGAAACAATACTGTGTTCTTTTCAGCGTCTTCTATCATAAGGTACATGATGTCAGTTTGTCTCAGTATTGCTGATGTTGACTTTGATATCTTAATTAGGGGTGTATCAGGGCCAGGAGTATGACTCAGTGGCTTAAGCACCTGCTTGGCAGGCACAAGGTTGTGAGTTCAATTCCCGGTACCGACCAAAAAAATGAGTTGTGAATGCTCCCTTAATTAGGGGTGTATCCATCAGTTTATTCATATAAATATATCATTTTCTCCCTTCATATTAATAAGTAACATAATTAATATGACATATTTTGGGACCTTGTACTTATTCTATTTCTCTTCTTCACAGTATCACTTCTTATATATATCTCTCTCCTCCAACAGTGTGAATCTTGGTTCCCAAACAAACGCCATGTGTTTACCCATTAGCTCTGTCTTATGAATAGAAACAAGATAGCTTTGGAATTGCCATGCTAATGGGACTAAGACCAATCACTAGTCACTGCGTAAAGCTCAAGAATTCATTTCAGTTCTTTTCCCGTTAGACTCTCTCTTACCGAAAATATGAGAAGTGTTGTACTCGAGTTTGTTACTACATTTTTTTTGTGTTGTTTTTTTCCTCTATCATTATTTTCTGTGTGGTATATATATTTGAATTGATATGACTTTTTCTCAAACACGTAGTAGTATACCATACAATTTTTTTTGTATTTTACATTTCTCATTTAATTTTGTCTCGTAGAAACCTTTTCAGGTTCCTAGAGATCTTATGACAATTTTCATGGCTTCATAACTCTCCACCACTGTTGTGTGGATGCATGACAGTATATTCAACCTGTTTCATATGCATAGACATTTAGTTCCTTTTTTCATTAAAGAAAAAATGTTTTGCAAATACAGATAATGCCAGTAAATAATGTACATAGGAATTTTTTCAGAAAAATTCTTAGAAGTGGACTTCTGTATTAAAGCATTAATTCATAAGTAGTTTTAAAAGATGTAACTAAAATACAGAGAGTCCTCAGGAAAAAAACTAGACAATCCATTAGACTCAACTCTTCCCCTTCTAGATACCTTCCTGAAGGAGTTGCAGTTTTTGTATTACAATGATACATGCATACCTATGGTTGTATAAGCACAATTCATAATAGCTAAATATAGGAAGCAATCTATATGTCTATCAACAGATGAATGGATAAGAAAATGTGGTATTTATACATAGTGGAGTACTACTCTGCTATAAAGAAGGATAAATTTGAGTTATTTTAGGAAAATGGATGCACTTTGAAATCATAATGTTAATTGAAATAAATCAGACACACAGACTTAAATAGAACATGGTTCCTCTTATATGAGAAACTCAAAGTATAAATGAAAAACAAAATAAAAGATAGGCAATAGGAAACATAAAAATAGATCTTTTGCAAATAGGAAGGGGACAAAGAGAAGAAAGAAGGGGGAAGGAAAGGAGAGATGGAGGATTTAATAAAAAAAAAAGAATTAAGATGTGTTATGTACACGTACCAACTCCCACAAAGAATATGGTTATTATGTACTACAAATATATATTAATAAATTTTTTTTTTAAAAAAGTGAGAGAAAGATATATAGTGGAATTCTCTTAGAAAGTTTGTACTATCTGACACTCCCATGAGCACTTTATACACAGGTTCCAATCCAACACTTGAAGCAAGTACCGTCCCTTCACATGAACGTTCCAGCCCACTGAAGAAAGCCAAGGGAGGAGGGAGGACGGGCAGATGTCTGATGGTCTCCAGCCATTACTCTCCACTTCGTGTAACGAGAAATGAATGGAACAGGAAACGGTAACAAGACAAACCAATGTATTTGTTAAGCAAAATACAAAGGTGACATTGCCACCTGTTGGATAGGATAATTTTTCAACAAATCTCCAGACAAATCATTAATCATCTTTAAGAAAGGGAGGCAGAAATCCAGATAGCGATTACCGACGGAGCTATCGAGATCAACTCAGATCAGATTGGAATAACTAAAGAGCCTAGACAAAAATGCAAACAAAACAAAACAACCTCTTAAAATTACAGACTACCTGGTACAATAGGACAGAAAAAATTTATAGGCCCAAACTGAAAGAAACTAGAACCCAGATAAATCTGTTAACCCAGATGTGCCTTTTTCTGAGAGTGCTCCCTGTTCTTTGAAAGGCAGCACCTTAGTTTGACAGCTCACAGGATGAGGGAAACAGAAATCAAAACCTATACCTTATCGGACACAGGCGGTCTCCCTACAACCAGCTAGCACCGCAACGAGCTGTACCATCAAGGTAAGCGTGAACCAAAGTTAAAGAAAACAAGACTCCGAAGAAGAATCAAAACCCAATTTCAGATTACTCAAAGTGATTGAATACAGTCCAGTCAGGCAGTGCCCCCAAGTGTCTGACACAAGCAAATGTAAACCCTTTCCAGAAGGAGGTACCCTCGTCATAGGCCTCATGACACTTCCACAAAAGTTTTGCAAGTTTTATATCACTTCCACGTAAAAGTTTATGTCCAACATAAAGAGGCAAATAAGCAAAGGAAACTGTAACTGAGACCCAAGAGAAGCAACACATAACAGAAATAGATGCACGAAGATTTCAGGTATTAAAATGACCACAATAACATAAAGCAGCAGTCCTCACTGTGATTAAAGAAATGAAACAAGTTGAAGATTTTTTTTGTGTGTGTGTGTGTGGCACCAGGGATCGAACTCACAGCCTGGCACCTGCCAGACAGGTGCTTAAGTCACAGAGCCAAACTCCCAGCCCTAGCTTTTTGAGGCAGGGTTGCACTGTGTAGCTCAGGCCGGCCTTGCACTCGCGTTGTAGCCCAAGCCAGCCTCGAACTCACAACGCTCCTCCTACCTCAGCTTCCGTAGTGCTGGGATTAAAGGCGTGCGCCACCACACCTGGCTAGTTGAAGACATCTGTACAGTACACAAAGGTATAATAAGTAATACCGCAGGTTCAAAAAGGGCCAAACAGAATGTCTATAAATAAAAATAAGCAAATTTAAAATTTAATAGATAATTATCTCACATTATATGCAAAATTAACTCAAGATGGTTCATAAATCTATGCATAAAAATTAAATCTATATTTGTACCACTTGGTGATAGGTGAAATTTTCTTAGGTCAAAGAAAGTAATAAGTGTAAAAGAAAAATTAACCAAATTAAAAATTCTTCTTTCTCAAAAAAACATTATTAAGAAAATGAATAAGCAAGCCATAAACTAGTAGAAAACATTTGCAAAGCATGTAAAGGAAAATAATAATGATAAGATAATAAACTCAAATAATAATAAAAAGATAAGCTCAACTAAAACTTGAGCAAAGAGTTTGGGGGAAAAATGACAGCCATGTAATAGAATATAAATGAATGGCTAATAATTTAGAAATCTACACCAACCAAAAATATATCTGCACTGAAGGGAACCCATATCTCTAAAAAAGAATGAAAAGTAACAGAAATTATAAATATGTCAACATGAACTCCATACCTGTGCAAAGAAATAAAAAGTAATAGAAATTATAGATATTTCAACACAAACTCCATACCTGTACAAAGAAATAAAAAGTAATAGAAATTATAAATATGTCAATAGGTAAAAAAGATTTTTTTTTCTGCCAGGTGTGGTAGCACATGCCTATAATTCCAGCAGTGGGAGGGCTAAGAAAGAAAGATCACAAATTCAAGGTAAGCCTGGGCTACATAGTGAGTTTGAGGATAGCATAGGCTACAAAGTGAAAACAAAACAAAACAAAACATCAAGACTTTTTCTAACTTTTAAATGTTTTTAAATGATAATTAGTTGAAATTAAAATAATGATGCATTATGGAGTTTCTAACATTGGTAAAACCTAAATGTGTGATAATAGTGAAAAAGAACAAGAGGAAAACTGGAAGTACACTATTTTATGTTCCTACATTAAAGGTAAGAAAGATGTGTTATTTGAAGAGAGACTAAAAAGATGCAAAAGGTGGCCCATTGAAAAAATATCTTGAAAAATAAAAACATGCAGCTAACAATTCAAAAGAGGAAATAGGAAAGAATAATAGAAATGCAAAAGAAAAAAGGAAAGAAAGGAAAAAGGGAAAGAACAGATGAGCTGATGGGAACCAAAAAAGTAACATGATCGCAGAATCAAATCCAGTTCTTGTGTTGATAACTAAATGTAAATGGTCTAAGCACTCAATTCAATGTCAAAAATGTCAGAATAGGTAGGAAAAAAAACCAGTTATATGTCATCTACAAAAGAATACATGTTAAACACGAAGATAGAAGCTATAGGCAAAAAAGCATATGACGTATACCCTAGTCATAAGAAAGTTGAACTAGCAATACTATCAGAAAAAAATGGATTGCAAGACAAAGAATATTACCAAAAATAAAAGACATTTCAAAATAATTAAAGGATCATGTTACCAAAAAAGTCAATTGTTTGTATACCTAATATAAAGCTTAAATATAGGAAGCCAAGATTGATATATATGAAAGTGTATATAAAAACACATGAAAATTGAAATACTGATACTCTTGTCTCAGTAACTGATAAATCAAGTGAAAAGAAATTTAACAGGAATTCAAAATAGCTGAGTGCTATTATCAACCTATTTGACCTAATTGGTATGCAGAGGACACTATATCAAACCAAAGCAGGGTACACATTCTTGTCTAATACACATGAAACACCAAAATAGACCATGCACTGAGTGCAAATGAAACCTGTGGGCATTTCAGTGAATTGGATCATATACCTAGTGTTGGCTTTTCCCTTATCAGTGTTTTTATTTTCTGCAGTTTCTGCTACCCATGGCCAACTGTGGTCTGAAAATGTGTACAGAAAACTTCAGAAATATGCAACTCACAAATTTTAAATTATATACTGTTGTGAGAAGTATGATTCTGCTCCATCATTTCCAGATGTGAATCATCAATTCCTCCAGTGTATGCACATTGTATATGCTACCCACCAGTTAGTCATTCAAAGTTGTCTTGGTTTTCAGATCAGTTGTCATGGTATTGCAATGTGTTTATGCATGCAACTCTTATTTTATTTAATAATGGTCCAAAAGTATAAGATCAGTGATGCCAGCAATTCATGCTTATCAAAGACAACCATAAAATGTTTCTTTTGATGAAAAGGTCAAAGCCTTTTGCCAAAGAAAGGAAAACATTTGTAGGCCAAGGTTGTGAAGGTCTATCCTAAGAATGAATTTTCTATCCATGAAATTGTGATAAAAGGAAAATTGGTCTAGTTTTGCTATTATATTTTAAACAATATTATGGCCGTAGTGCATGATAAATACTTAAGGTGAAAAAGGCATTATTTAGAGAGTTTAGCAATATCTGTGGGGTTGGACATCTACTGGGAATCTTGAAAATATTCCCCTTTGGAAGAAGGGGAGAGAAACTTCTTTAACTATTGTATATGCTCTCCAATGATAAGATTAAATTAGAAAACATTAACAGAAATATATAGAAGATTCCAGTTATTTGGAAATTAAACGACTCATGAATATATAATCCATGTTCAAACATAAATCACAGGAGAAATTAAAATATATCTAAACTGAGTAAATATGTAAATTCAGCAAAATATACACAATGCATCTAACACTGTGCTTAGGAAGAGAAATAACTTTTAGTGCTCACCCAGAAAAAAGGCACTAAAATTAATTATTTAAACTTTTATACCAGAAAAAAATATGAGCCAATTAAATAAAAAAAAATGGCAGGAAGTAAACAGTAAAAAGCTGATGTCAATGAAGCTAAAAATGATAAAACTATAAGGAAAATTAGTGAATCAAAAGTGGGTCCTTTGAAAAGATCAATAAAATTTGTAACTACTATCTTGGTTGAAGAAAAATAAAAGAGAAATTAAGATTACTAGTAACAGAAATACCAGAAAAAAATCATTACAGAACCTATAGATTTAAAAAGAATCATAAAGAAATATCAAGATCAAGTTTAGGAGACTAAATCTGATAATTACATAAAATGAGCAAATTCTTGTATTAAATTTGATTCAAAAATAAACAGAAGTTCTAAATAGCACTGCATTTCTTAAGAAATTGAAATGCAATTTAAAATTTCCACAAAAAAATCTCAGGCAAGGATGGCTTCATTTGTAGTCTATTAAATTGAAATAATAACAACTATTATAACAAAAAATTAACAATATAATTATAAACTCACTTAGCAGAAGAGGAACACATCTTAACTCAGATTATAAGAACAGCATTGTTCTGAATCCAAGCAAGAAAAAGATATAACCAGAAAAGAAAACTATGCGGAAACTAAAAATTAGTCTAATAAAATCTTAGAACATCAAAAACTGATACAGCCAGGCATGGTGATTTATGCCTGTAATAGCATTCAGGAGGCTGAAGCAGGAGGATCAATGTGAGTTTGAGGCCAACCTAGGATATACACGGAGTTCACAGTTATCCTAAATTAGATTGTGAGACTCTGTCTCAAAATACCAAAAAATAATGTATATTTTTTAAACTAATACAAAAAATAATACAGGGTCAGGGATATAGCTCAGTGGCACAGTGCCTACCTGGCAAGTGCAAGGTGGTGAGTCCAATCCATCATATAAAAAAAATTATGATAAACTAGGATTTATTACAAGAATGTAAGACTGGGTTAATATTCATAAAATTGGTCAAGATAATTTTCCATATTAACAGAATAAATAAGGAAAGGTTATATGATCATTTCAATAAACATAAAAAGCATTTGACAAAATTCAACGTTCACTTTATCTTTTAAAATTTGTGGTTTTATTTGAAATAAAAGAACCTCTTTAATAGTTTTTGTATATAAACTCTGTAACTAATAAGTATCATGCTGAAAGTCTCAATGTCTACTTGCCAATATCAAAGAGAAAGCAGTTATGTGTCCCCATAATTGCTACTCTGTTTAATCAAAAAGCTATTATTACTAAATAATACATTGAATCTCTTAGGCAACGCAATAAGACTAGAAAAAATTCATACTGATTAGATGGATAAAACTGTTTAAATTCACAAATGACATGGCTATGTATGTAGAAAATGTTAAGGGACTGACAATAGAAAAAAAGTATTAGACTGGTTGTGGTGGCTCATGCCTATAATCCCAGCACTCAGGAGGCTGAGACAGGAGGATTACATGAGCTTGAGCCCAGCCTGGGTTACATAGTCAGCTCAAGACCAGTCTAAACTGTGTAGCAAGACCCTGTCTAAATAAACAAATAGTATCAAAAAACATAAAATATTTGAAATATTCAGCAAAATATGAACAAATTTCATGTATTAAAATCAATAAAACATTGCTGAGAAAAATGAGAAAATCTAAATACAAGCCCTGTTTCTAGAGTTGAAAACCAAATGTTGTTATGGCAATTCCTCCCAAATCAAAGTATACATTCAATTCAGTTCTAATAATTATTTCAAAAGTTTTTTTTTTAATTTTTTATTAGTACATGTTTGCAGCACATGATGATAACAGGTTTTAAAAATAGAACTTGTAATCAGCCATGCTGGGACTGGGAGGACCCCACCAAGAAGCCAACTAGCCAGCCTTTCTGGTAAGCCACGCAAGCTGTGTGGGATTCCAGATAGCACCTCCTGTGAGCCTACTGGCGTGCAGGCTGAGACTCAAACACCCCCCCAAAGCCCACTCCAAGACCCCTCCCCACCCCCGTAAGCTACCAGCTGGTTTGGAGGACAAGCTGAATTGAGAGCAACTAAGGTACAAAAAGCAACTGAATGCTTGTATTTTTTGGTTGATTTTGCAGGCCTGGGGCCAGTAGTCTGAGCATCTCTTGGGAGGATGACAGTATGCAATAGAGCAAATACAGGGAATTGCCTTCAATCTTGTCTTTGAAATCCAATATTGTTCTCACTGTTTTGCTTTGTTCTGATTAATTGTTTTGCTTTATCCAATATCCTGTTTTGGTTGGTTTTATTCTGTTTTGTTTTTGGTTTGATTTTGCTATACCTGACGGAATGCACAACTATTGTGAAGATAACAAGATACACTATGGTAGCTATTGTTGTTTTCCTAGTATCTTGCTTTGAAGTTCTATACCAGTTTTGCTGCTTTGTTTTGATTGGCTTTGTTCTGTTTTGTTTTGCTGGATTTTATTACCCTTAAAATAAAATAAATAAAAAATAAAAATAAAAATAAAAATAGGACTTGCTAAACTAATTCTAAAATTTTATAATCCCAAGGACAAAGAACCTGGCACTTGGAAGGCTGAGGCAGGAGGCTCACCATGAGTTCAAGGCCAGCCTGAATTACATGAGACTCTGTCTCAAAAAAAGAGAAAAGACAGAGATAAAAATGCTGTGGGGAAATATCCAAAGCTCTGAGGCCAGCATGCACAATTTAGCAAAATCCTGTATAAAATAAAAAATATGAAGGGCTGAGGAAGTATGTAGCTCAGGGGCAGAAGGTCCATGGGTTCAATTCCCACAGCTAACAAAAAAAAAGGGTGGGGGGAGTTTCCTCCGGAGTGTCTTAAGTACATATGATTTTCACAGCCACAGTTATGTGCAGTCATATGTTCATGTGTTATTTTCAATGTATGTGGATTAACTTACAGGATCTCCACAGCATAAATGGTGGCAGGAGGGGGAGAAGTCATCCACATATTTAATGTTTTCTGTAGCTCACAGAGTAAGACAATGTCAACTTAGAGTAACAACAAATGATATGCTTTCTATATTTAATAACCCTCAAATATATAAGTTCAAAATCAACCACTAAGAAATGAAAAAAATGCCTTAAAAGCTAATAGATGTATTAAAATGGAATACCGAGAAATATTGAAATAACATAAAATTAGGCAAAAAAGGGAATAGAAGGATAAGAATGTAAGAAAAAAACAGAAAAAATAATAAAATAGTTTACTAAATCCAGCAATATCAGTAATTGTATTAAATGTTAATTGAGGCCTAAATACCCCAATAAAAGAAATTGTTAGGTTGGACAAAAGAAATTCACTCATATGCTGCCTATGAGATATGTACTTGTAGTGGATTGGTAACTGGTGGTCAAATGAAACACCAGCATAGTGCTGAGCGTGGATGGCCACCTGATGACTGTTGCCGGCATAAAAAGGAAACTTGGAGAGGAGGCAGCAGCGTTGTGGGTTCTCCTAAGTGTTGTTCTTTGGGGCTGTTGGAGCTTCGGTTCTCCTGGAGGAGCTTGTCATACTGGCTCCCCTGTTATGAACTCAGCTGTTATCATTGGAGGAGCTTGGGACCTTGTTGCTGAGAATGGCTATCGTTCACTTTGGGAGAGCCCCCATCCTTACTTTGAGCATCACTTCTTGGCTCCAAAGGGGAAGATGCAAACTGTTTAATCTCCAGGAGAAGCTTGTCATGCTGGCTTCCTGATACGAACTTGGCTGTTCTCATCATCAGAGGACCTCGGGACCTCACTGTTGCTGAGGATGACTGTGGTACTTTTCAGGGGAGCCCTGGTCCTTATTTTGAGCATCATTTCTTAGCACCTTCATCCCACTGGTACAGACTTTCTAGCTTCCACCGCTGACCTTTGGGCCTTCCCGGCACAGATCTGTGAAATAGATTTGCATGGATTATTGTTGTGGGCTCTAGGTTTTCAGCTGAACTCATGCAGGTTATTGCCATGGGATCCAGGTCTGTGGCTGGATTATCTAGGTCTTTAGTGTATGAACAAATTTCCTTCACTTTTTTGTATTTAACTCCTTGGGTGACTGTTATAAATAATACTACAAATTATGTGTCCTGTACGTAATTGTTCTCCTTGCAACCCCTGACTACAACAATACTCTAAATACAAAAGCATAATTTGTTTGAAAGTCAATACATGGAAAGACAAGCTGTTCAAAGAATAAATAAAAGAAGGCCAGAGTGGCTGCAAAATTAATACGGATAAATAATCTTTAAGATGAATCTTTATTATCAGAGATGAAGAGAGATTTCACAATGGTAAAAGAGACAGTTGGTTAGGAAGATGTAAATGTATGCATACCTAATAAAACAATGTCAAAATATCCCAACATATAAAAACTTATGTTATCTTCATGCAGTGTAATATTACTTAGCAATAAAGATATGCAGATGGAAAATAAACATATAAAAATGCTCACCATTATTAGTTATTAAGGAAATGCAAATTAATTCACAACACAATACTACTGTACACCCACTAGTATACCTAAAGTGATAAGGATTGATCACATTAAACATTAAGAAAGACATAAAGCAATTGGTGCCCTCATAAAATGGCACGATGATACTGAAAAATAATTTGACTGTTTTTTAATTCATAGATGTTATGCAATTCAGTGATCACACTCCTAAATATTTTGCCTGCAAAAAGATTATGCATGAGTGACAATAAAAGCTTTATTCATAACACCTCAAATCTCCAGCTAATCCAAATGTTTCAAAATAGGTGAATGGAAATTAAATGTAATGTTCATTAAATGTAATGTAATTAAATGTAAATGTAATGTTCATTAAATGTAATACTATTGAACAGTAAGAAGGGAACTTCTATTCCATGCAACTTATACAAGTACCTAAAACATCACAATGAGTGAAAACAAGTCCGACATAAAAACATACATGCCATACGATTCTGTTTATATGGAATTTTGGAATAGGTAAAACTAACTAAAACTGACAGAACACATATCAGTGGTTGCCTGGAGCTAGGAAGTAAGAGATTATGGAAGTTTTATCCAGTGGAAATGTGGTGTTACCTGATTGGGGGATGACTAGACAAGTGTGTACATTTGTCAAAATTCATCAAACTATAAACTTCAGATGGGTGCATTTTATTATATATATATATTTTGTTTTGTTTTGTTTTTTTCAGACAAGGTCTCTCTATATAGCTCAGACTGGCCTTTAACTCACTATGCAGCCCAAGCAGGCCTCAAACTCATGATAATCCTCCTGTCTCAGCTACCCAAGTGCTAGAATTACAGGCGTGGGCCACCACAGCCAGCTGGGTTTGTTTTATTTTACATAAACCTCCCTCCATAAAGTTGATTCAAATATGGAAAAGTAAGTACATTAGAGTTTTGTTCCTATGAGCTCTAAATATTTGATTTTTCCTTTTATCTTTTTTTTTTTCCCCTGGGGAAGAGAAAAAGAAAGTGGTGTAGTTTTTCTCTTTCTCCACATCTGCCTCACTCAAAATTAACTTGAACTCAGCAATGTAATAAGTGGAAAATGAAACTTTCTTCTGTTTTGGAAAAGATGGACTATCAGAGGTGGAAAAGCCTGGACTAGCAGTTCAGATTTGAATTTAAATATCATCTTTGATTTATTTGTTTTACAGCTCTGCACAAATCAGCTATTCTTTTGGAGTTTCTGCCTCCTTGTGTGTAAAGTGGTCATGACACCTGTCTTTCTGGGCTGCTGGGGTTAAATGAGGTAAGATGTATCAGATACCATCACAGAGTAGAAATTTGGAAGAAGTGTGTTCTCCCCTTTTTAGAAGAACCACAGATTTTCAAATTTTAGCAACAAGTTTAATTCCAAATGTACCACTGACCCTTTAATTTCACTCAGATTTCTCATACTATACATCTTGCTTTTGTTTTATATATAGATATGGCTTCTTTCAGTTGTTTCTAACTTTAAAATTCTGTAGGTCACAATCGAAAATATTTGTTGAGCACAGATCATGTGTCAGGTGCTTTTCTAGGTCTGGTGATCCTGTTGAGGAACAGATGGAGAATAAGATGTTTTCTGTTAGTGATAGTGAAATATATATGTATGTAATTCTTGACTATATGTATACACATAATGTAAATCTATAAACATAACATACCGCATTCTATTTCATAACAAGACACAGGTCTCCTACCACAGCTCTGCCAAGACTGATGTCAGACTGGATAAGAAAATTAACCAATAGTTTCTTCATCTATAAAATGTGAGTTCCTTTCAACTCAAAGACCTTCTATTCTACAAATCATCTGAAGTATTTTTCAAATTTCCAAGTTCATTTACTATATATATATATATATATATATATATATATATATTCTCCCACTAGTTTGACTCTGCACTGTTAACCAGTTATGTCTGTGGGTGAACAACTGTTCAGATTCTGAATTATCTCAAACAGAAATTATGATTCAGCATTCACTTACTAAACATCGATGGAATACCTCCTCTGTATAAGTAACTGTGCTAGGTTATAGGCAGCAAAAAAACACTGGCCAGTGACACCAGAAGTTTAAGAGGTAACAAAGAAGTTTTCTGGTTTGGGAGGAAAATGAAGAATTCAATTTAGTAGGTTAAATTTGCGATGCCTGAGTGACAACCCAGCGCAACGGGCATGTAACATAGACTAGGAAGTTATCACTAGTCAGGTGGTGTGCGAAACAGTGAGACTGAATGTAATCAATTGGAGAGAAAAAAGAGGCCTCTGGTCTGAATTTTCAGGTGAGTTAAGATTTAGAGTCTAGGCAAATGAAGAGGAGCTGACAAGGGGAGACTAAGACAAGACAGGGAACATAGAATAAAAACCAGGAGAGCGTAGTATACCAAGAAGAGGGAATGTTCAGCTGCACCGAAGTAAATGGAAGAATGGCCCATTGGGTTTGAAAAACCAACCTTGTCGATGCACCTAGAACATGTAGTTTTAAGCAGCTGGTAAAAGCAGGTGGGCGGAGAAGGAAGAGAGTGAGAAAAAGTGGAGTGTGTGTGGATGGAAGTACAGTATAGGACAAAATGTTGTGGTAATGGGAAGGAAATGCAGGTCTGACAGTTTTCTTAGTGTTTGCTTTTCACCACCATTTTTTTTTTAAGGTGGGTGATATTAGGGCTGAAAGGAGATTTGTAGATGAAAAGGAGAAGGAGATAACTGATGGAGAAAGTTTTTTGAAGGCATGGAGAGATGTCATTTGAAAACTAATGCAAGGACTGAACTTTGACTCTGAACACCTAAAAGCTTTGGAGGAGTGATACTGTGGTTAGGTCTGAAGAGGACTGAGAAAGGTAGAAGAGGTAATGTGACAACTAGGAGTGGAGATCAGGGAATCAGGCTTAACTCCAACTTCTTCCATTTACTGTAAATTGGCCCAGGTATGCCATCTGTGGAATGAGGAGGAGGAGTATTACCTATGTCATAGATATGTTTTGTGAATTTTCAAATGAGCTAATGTTTACAAGAGCACTTAAAATTATCAAGCACATGCCAAGCACCATGTTAGCTATCGTTGTACCAGTGATGTGATGAAGCAGATCAAGTTGGATGGTTTATACTTTCTCTGCGAAATAAGATGAAGATAAGAATTTATAAATCTTTCTATGACCCAAACTTCATGTAAGTAAACAATGAGACTTGTTCTCTATGAAGTTGCCAGTGATGTAAACATGACGGCACCTGCTCTTGGTGATGGCGGCATGAATCAGGGTCCTGTTTCACGGCTAGAAATGAGGGAGTTTTCTGCAGCAGGCAGCCAGGCACTGTGACTCACAAGATGCCAGCATACCCACAACACAGGTCCTGGTGGGAGGGGGTGGGTGTTAAAGAGGGGTGGAAGGTGCCCCCTGCCGTTCTAGTTAGTGACATTGGACTCCATTGCCAGTTCCCTGATTGGCAAAACTCTCAAGCCTTTCCCCTGGTTGCTGTTAATTCCCAAGTGTACTGCTTTGTGATACGTTAGGTCTGTCTGTCTCTCTCTCTCTCTCTCCCCGCTCTCGCTCTCACTCTCTCTCCCTCTTGCTTATTCATAAGTCTCAAAAGAAATTCACTCCCAGGAAGTGGGTAACATCTTTGAAGCACCAGTCTTCCATCTTATTCCCCTCTCTTAGTCTCCCCAGCATTGCCTCTGGGGAATCAAAATTCTTCTCCATTGTGTAGAGCATTTCAGGTTTTCCAAATTTCTACTTCCAAAGTCACATACTAAGCCCTGAAGGCACGCAGTGACCTAAGACCTACTGTTCTTACAATGGTTATCAATGGCAACATCATACTACCGCCTCCACAACTCCACTTCTGGAAAGTATCTAAATAGTCAGATGCTCATTTCAGTCTTATAACTCCCAAAACATTGCAAAGTCAAATATGTCACAAGAGTTAGTAAATCGTATGTATCATCTGGTAGAATGTTGTGGAACTATTAAAATATGATTTCAAAAATCATCGAATATGGGGAAATCTTTGCTTATTTTTGTTTTAAGACATCTCAGCATGTAGTCCAAGCTGGCCTTGAACTCTCAGTTCCCCTGATTCAGCCTCCACACGCTGGGATTACAGACAGGTGTCACCATGCCTGGCTTAATATAAGAAATTTGCAGTACTTTTTAAATACATACATGAGAGTGGATGGGGATACAGGTCAGTGGTACAGCATTTATCTAGCATGTGTAAGACCCTGGGTTTGATCCCCAGCACCACATATACAGAAAAAAAGAAAAATACACTGAGGTACAAATAAAACAACCAAAAGAAGATAGACTCTAATCTCCCTTCTCACCAACATTTTAAAAAAATAACATACATATGATCAGAAATGTAAATAATGTGGAAAGTTACAAAATGGAAATGTAAGGCTGCATTTCTCTTTTCTTTACTGCCTTCTCCAAGCGAACAATTGCTTATTATACTTCCTAATTTAAAAAAGCATAAATCTGCATAAACACATATCTATCTTTAATTTTACACAAAAGGAAGCATGCAATTTACATTGTTTTATTTTCTCACTTACGATCTATTTCAGAGATCTTTCAATATTAGCATACGTATGTACATATTCCTTGTTTAATATGGCATAGAAACTATTCCCTATTGTTCCATCATAACAAGAGACCCTAATTTATTTAACCAGTCCCCTGATTTTGGAAACTATGGTTGCCTTATTTTCTTTAAACAATCACTCCAATTTGTATTCCAACCTACAATTTTGCCACATTCTTTTTGCATGCATGCTAAGCATTATTAAAATTCACAATATAAACTTGAAGGAAATAGAAACTTAAAGGAAATAGAAACTCAGTATAGAATGCAAACAAAATTAGTTCGGCTGCCAGTTAATGAGAGCCTACTATGAGAATTTAAAAATCATACCATGATTTGATACTGCGTAAGAGTTAAATTAATAAAAGAGGGTTGTCTTCTATCTAGTAGTCTCGAGCAGCAGATGAAGATGTAAGCAAGTGACAGTAAAAAGGAAAGGACATGAGGAAAGGTCACACTAAAACTAACAGGAAGAACAAAACACAGAATAAGGAATAACTTATTTAAACAGAGGTTAGGAAAGCCTTCACAGTATAGGTGCTATTTCATTGGAATTTAATAACAAACAGTTATCACTTGCTGGTGCATTTAGTATGTGCTAGGCACTTGCCTGGAGTGTTTCAGGTACATTCTTTAATTTGACCTCCATAACAGCATGAGACAGATATGGCTTTCATAGGCTCTGGTTTGTTTGTCCCTTGTGGTGCTGGGAATCAAACTTGCACATGCTAGACAAATATTCTACCACTAAGCGACCTCCCCAGCTTCCTGACATAGGCGTTTTATAGGCCTATGAAAAGTAAATCGGAAAAAGACTAAAGGTATCCAGCAACTCTTCCTCTACAACTCCGACATACAGTGCACTTTGTTTTGTAATCTTCCTGGGAGGTAAGCGCCGTGATTGCCTTTTATACAGGTGATAAAACTAAGCCACATGCATACAAAACTGAGGTGTAGGAAGCTGACGGTGTTTTCCCAGGGGCCTGGGACAGGTCTGTGGCAAAGGGCAGAGACCCACACCCAGGCGATCTACTCGGAGCCCACACCAGCCCCACAAACATGGGCTCGGGATGGAAATGGAATGCGGGAAGAGATGCAGAACACCGGGGCGTGAGATGCGCTGCATGGACCAGGCTGGGTCACACAGCGACAGAACAGTAGAGATAGGCTAGGGCTGGCTGGGTGACTGACCAGATGCTTCTATCAGCCCGCTCAGCCCTCTCCTCTCCAAACTGAAGTATTTTACTCCTTTTAGGCAGAGCTTCCGACAGCCCTTTATCCCTTTCCTTTTGATTCTTTTCGGGTCTGCTTAGGGATGCTGGTTGGAAAGGCGATCCTTCCCGAGCAAAGTGAATTTAAGAAAGGATTTTGCGAATGAGCTTTGTAGGACTTCTCCATCCCTCAGTAATACACCAATCAAATGGGACTAAGACAGCGGTTATTAAGCAGGCTGCAACAGAAAAGGCAACCCACCCTCCGTTGTTTCCAAACAAAAATGAAGAGGTAAGTCCAGTCGATGCTTTTCAGTTGTCTTACCACAACTGTCTGCAGTACAACACTACTGATTATTCCTTCTGTGAAATTCCTTGTGCCATTAACTTCTCTAACATCACCCTTGCAGATTTTCCTTCTACCTCTTGATGCGCCTTTCCATTCCCCTTAAATGGTAGCTTTTTCTTTGATGCCCTTGAAGACCCACACACTCCGGGGTTTGCTCTGCATTGCTCAGTTCTCCCTGTTTGCTTCCAGTGCCATATCAAATAAATTTACTTAGACTCTTCCAGCCATCTGTCTGTAGAAAGAGGAGGACCTGGGTTTTTGTACTTATTTCACCGTTTCCTTTCAGGAGAACATCATTAAGCTTATAAGATCCATAGAGCTTTGGGCTCTAACGGGTTTCTGAGGTCACCTGGGTTAGCTTTTCCCACTTCCTCTTTTCTGCAGATCTGATGCTGGGTGCTGCTTCTTCAGCTTTGATTGGGGCTGTGCTCCTTGACTGTTTTCAAACCTATGCCTTTAATCACATTGCTTTCAACTGCTATATGTATGTGTAAGAACTTCACTTGGCCCCATCTACCACCAGCGAGCTACATCAGTGGGTCCCGAATTTATTACACTGTGGATCCTTCAAAAGCACTGACACCTGCCCCACCCTGATGTGTTGATTTAATTGGTATGGGATAGCACTTGGGACTCTGGGCTTCTTAAAAGCTGATGTGCCCCTAGATGATTCCAGTGTGTGACAAATTGGAGGTTAATGTATCAAAATCATTTAGGGAGTTTTAAAAAATATATGTATATATATATATACATTCTGGGTTCTTCCTTAGACCTCAGCCAGTGGGGCTGGGAAACTCTCTTTTTGTGAGTCTCCAGGTGAGCAGGACACTGAGACTCATTGGCAGAAATGCCATCTGGAGGGAGCCTTTCTGACTGGGTTACCACCACCTGCCTCCAGCTCTCTGAATGGCACTGACAAAACTTCCAGCAACATTTGGAAGACTATCAATATGTAGCCTCTCTCTAGATCCGTGTTCTAATCTCCTGGACTCGTGACTCCAAGAGTCCATTAAAAGCATTTCCTGGTCATCTAACACATACTCAAATTCAACAGAGCCAAAACTGATCTCAACATCTCGGGATTTTGTTGGGTTTTCCTCTTCCCTGTCTCATCTGGATGAACAGCACCCTGTCCACACGGGTGTGCAAGCCCCAAGTCGAGCCACTGTGTTAGAATCCTCCTCTCCAACCCACAGCCAACAAGCAACAAGTCTACCGCACTAAATTCCACCCTGTTGCCATTCTCTGTTTTGAAGATTGCAACCTCAAATGCATCTTCTTTCTCAACCATAGTACTTCTAATGTCCGAACTGCATAGTGTTCTTTGCTGATCTCCACTTTGTTCAATTCATTGGTGCTGCTGGAGTGCCCTTCCTAAAATGCAAACCTGATCTTGTCACTATTCATTAAACCTGTTAATGGTTCTCTAGGATAAGACTTGCATTTCCTAGCACCTAATGTTCCTCTGAGCTTTGCCTGCAGCAGTCTCATACCCTAGGATACAACTTTCCTTCCAAGTGAGTCACCAGGGCCTCACACTCAACCTCCTGAACCAGATTCCCTGAAGGAAGAGCCCTGCATCTTCACTGTAAAGAGCCCCTTAGGGATTCTGGTGACCACAGGCATGTTTGGGAAACACAGCCCCCAGACACGACTGGTGCATTTGACACTTCAGAAGCCTATTTAAAAGCCCCAGCATGGGCATGTGGGGTCACACCTGTAATCCTACCTACATAGGAGCCTGGGGCAGGAGGATAACAAAGTCAAGGCCAACCTGGATAAGTTAGCAAGACCTCGATAAGTTAGCAAGACCTCGTGTCAAAATGAAAATAAAAGTGACTAGGCATGTAGCTCACTGGTGGCAGACAGATTGCCTAGAATGCACAGGGCCTTGAGTATAATCACCAGTACTGCTTTAAGAGGAAGAGAAAGAGAGAAAGACAGAAAGACAGAAAGAAAAAGAAAGAAAGAAAGAAAGAGAGAGAGAGAAAGAAAGAAAGAAAGAAAGAGAGAGAGAGAGAGAGAGAAAGAAAGAAAGAAAGAAAGAGAGAAAGGAAAGGGAAGGCAAGGGAAGGGAAGGGAAGGGAAGGGAAGGGAAGGGAAGGGAAAGGAAGGGAAGGGAGAAATTAAAAAGCAAGCCAATTTGCAAGCAGTTCCCTGAATACCTCAATTCACTCCAGTTTCTGGTCCTGTGTGTGGGTTGCCTGTGCCTCTCTCTGCCTGTCAATCCCCTCTTCTAGGGCAAAGGTTCCTGACTCTGCAGGCGCCACTCTTCTGTACCCTCCCTCTTCTGTGACCCCTTGGGCGCATTCCTCTACCGCTGCGTATCACCTCCTCACTCTTTTTCTCCTCCCCACTAGAGTCTGAGCTCCTTGCCAGTAGCCACACTGTCCTTTTCCACTGCACGCTCAGACCCCACTGCAGTGGCTCCGACAATAAATGTTAGTTGGATTAATTACTAGAAAATAAAACTGGAGTGGTTCATTCCTAAGTAAATAAGAAAAAAAAAGGCAAATGCAAAGCGCGATCAAAAAATACAGCTAATGCTTAAACTTTAAACCACTTCTTACTAAAAAAGACACATTACCAAGAATGATTGGATAAGTGTGACTGAAGTGAGGGGTGTTACAGAGTATTTTGAGGAAACTGAATGGCAATGTGTCTTTTACTAAAATGCATTTTCATTTAAATGCTCACCATAAGTTTTGAACACACCTTGTGTCATAGCAATTTCTGTTAAATAAAAGTATCAGAGTGTCCTCACCCACCTCATTCACCAGACCTGGTACCACGTGACCCCTGGCTCTTCCCCAAAGTCAAAATGGCCATGAAAAGTGAACGTTTTGAGTCAATTCAAGACACTGAGGCAGCTACCAAAGTGCAGCTAAAGACACGAGAGAGGGACTTCCACACCTGCTTCAGACACTGGCAAAAATCACGGGATACGTGTGTTCAAAATGGGAGAGGGGTACTTTGTGGGCGTGATTCGTGGCAATGCATTTTTTACTGTAATAAGTTTTTGTAAAATACCTAAACATTCATTATATATATTTTTTCATTCATTGTACTTTTGATCATACCTGGTAGGTTGTCAAAAGCTTAGGCTGAATTAGCAATGCAGGTGGTGATCGGAATTTGAATTTAAGACTAGATGCTCTGTAACAATCATCTAGAATGCAAGTAGACAGGCACAGACTGGTCACAATTGTAGTCAAGGTTTTTAAATTACAAATAATGGGTGCCAATGCACACTGATTGGAAGCAAAAAAGAACTTACAGAGAGTATTGGCTGGCCCACAGAATTACTAGGAAGACTAAAATGCCAGACTTTGAAAGCAGGCAGAAACAAAGGAAACTAAAAGCCGGGCATGGTGGCACACACCTGTAATTCCAGCATTCAGGGAGGCTGAGGCAGGAGGATTGTTGCAAGTTCAACACCAGCCTGGTCTACGAAGTGAGCTAAAGGCCAGCCTGAACTGCATAGTGAGACCCTGTCTCCAAAAAAAAAAAAAAAAAAAAAAAAAGAAAAGAAAAGAAAAGAAGAAAAAGCCAAGAAACATCCAAAAAATAAAAATAAAAAAAAAATAAAAAAACAAATGAGACCAAAGCAGCTAGATTCACAGCCATGGATGAAAACAGTCTGTGACACCCCCACGCAGTGGGGCCCCTGCTCCACCTGGTCGAGGCTGCGGCTGCCGTCCTGAAATGAACTGTGCACTCCCCCTCCACCTTTCCTGTGCTTACCTCACACTCGAAGGCAGAGCTGCTTCAACTGATGGAACAAATCTAGGTGGGGATGCATGCGAAGCACACTCTGGCCGTGTCCACCGCTCAACACATGAGTTCAAGACAGGAGTTCATGTCTTGCTGAATTCTTCAACTCAAGGCAGAGGTTGGAATATTTGAGAGCCATTGTTTTTTAAAGTTTCTAATTTCATACAGTATAATATATACTATTATTACAATGGTAAAGTTAATTGACATCTTTGCACTCGAACAAAAAGTCAGAATAAATACTTTCTAGGAGATCACGAAATGCAGAATCTGGTGTGGTGACCCAGGTCTGCAACTCCAGCATTCTGGGAGGCTGAGGCAGGAGGATCATGCATTCCAGCCCAACCTGGGCATTTAGAGACTTAGGGAGATCCTGACTCAAAATAAGAAAAGAAGCAGGAAGTCTGCAGATGGCAAAAGCTACAGCATAGATGGGTTCCCCCAGGACACTTGGAGAACAAACAGAAGCTCGGAGGGGGCAGTTAGGTCTCAAGCATTGAAGAAGACAGGTTGAGGGTAGCGCTCGCATGGGGTCGCAGAGTCAGGTGCTTGTGGCAGGGAGGATGGACCTGAAGCCAGGAAGGTCCAAGGCAAGCGGAGGTTCCTGTGACTGCCGTGCAGTTGTTTATATTTAAAATTAAATCATTTCTGTAAGAACAGTAGATACTGAACATTTTTAAGCAAAATTTAAAATGCAAAGAAGAAAAATGTTTAAATCACTTCGAATAGGCATTGAACTAGGCCTACACATGCTCATAATCTCAGCTACTTGGGAGACTCAGGTAGGAGGATCTAAAGTTCAAAGTCAGCCTGGGCAATTCAGTGAGACCTGCATGGCCCAAAATAAAAACAAAAATTAAAAAAGGACACGGACTGTAGTTCAGTGGTAGAGTGCCTCTAGGTTCAATCCCCAGTAATGAAAACAATGACAAGAAAAAGCAAGGGAAGGAAAAGAAAGGAAGAGAAGGAAAGAAGGAAGGAAGGGAAAAAAGGAAGATGGGGGAAGAGAGGGAGGGAAGAAGGAAAAAAGAAAGAGAGGAAAGAAAGAAAGAGGGAGGAAGAAAGAAAGAAAGAAAGAAAGAAAGAAAGAAAGAAAGAAAGGAAAAAAGAAAAAAAGAAAGAAAGAAGGAAAAAAGAAAAGATGCATATGAAATTATTGGATAGAGGGATGGACAGATGGATAGACTTGTGCTCCATGATCTCATTTTTAAATGTAATTTTGATTTTATTTAACAGAAGAAAAAAATTGAAGATATAGTTGGACTTCAAGTATGTTCAATCACCATAAAATAACGTTATTTTCTCCTCTGAAAAATTCTAAGTCTAAAAAGAAGTTTCTTGGTTTTTTTTTTTTTTTTTTTTTTTTTTTTTTTTTTTTTTTTTTTTTTTTTTTTTTTTTTTTTTTTTTTGCTTTTTGAGACAGGGTCTCGCTATGCAGTTCAGGCTGGCCTTGGGCTCACTTCATAGCCCAGGCTTGTCTCGAACTTGTAAATGATTCTTCTGCCTCACCCTCCTAAGTGCTGGGATTACAGGAGTACACCACCATGCCTGGCAGAAGTTTATTTTTTAAAAGACCAAAGTTTTAAAAAAATTTCAACAAAATGTTTTGGTTTTAGTATCAATTGATTCACTGCTGGTGAAGGTGAGTTCTTTATGCTGGGCATGGTGGCTCATACCTGTAATCCCAGCACTAAGAAGGCTGACACAGGAGGATCTCTGTGAGTTTGAGGCCTGCCTTGGCTATGTAGTGAATTGAAGGCAGCCTGGACTATATGGTGAAGCCCTGCCTCAAAAAAAAAAAAAAAAAAAAAAAATGAGTTCTTCAATGCTTTATGCTTCTTGTCCCCATCCTCTATCAAATTTACAAGAATTGTAAGTTTTCTGTTTTTATATTGTCAAGATTTACAAGTCAGGTATGTGGCACACGCCTGTAATCCCAGCACTCGGGAGACTGAGGCAGGAGGATTGTTGCAAGTTTGAGACCAGCCTGGGTTACAAAGTGAAGTCAAAGCCAACCTAAACTGCATAGCGGGACCCTGTCTCAAAAAGACAGAAAAAAAAAAAGAAAAAAAAACTTACTGGACCTAACCAGACATGGTGGCCCATGCCTGTAATCCCAATACTTGGGAGGCTGACACAGGAAGATTACCATGAATTAGAGGCCAGCCTGGGCTACATAGTGAGTTCAAGTCCTGCATTATATAGCAAGACCCTGTCTTAAATAAATTAATTAATTAAATTTAATTTAATTAAAAGATAAAACAAAATAAACAAATAAACAGAGTTCCTGGACCTATTTTAACTGGGTATTTTCCAACATTCCACATACAAATAGATTAATTGCTCATCCCTTATTCATTCTTCAGCTTTTAATTTTGATTCACTTTTAAGCAACTGGATTTTGTCATTAAATGCTACTTTCTTTCAAGAACTCTCTGAGGTCGTCCTAGTGCATGTGTGTTCATTTCTCAGGCCTGGGAAAGTGTTCTTATACCTTACTTTGTAACTTCAGAGTCTCCGCATTGAACAGTGCTGCGGAAGCCGGTTGTGGCCGCCCCTGTCTATAACTCAGCACTGTGGATGGGGAGCAGGCAGGATGATCCCAATATCCAGGGCAGCCTGGGCTGTTTTCTGCTTCAGGCCAGCCTGGTCTATGTAGCAGGATCCTGCTACAGAAACCAAAAATAAAACAAATAAAAAGTGCTGTGGAGAAATTTTTTTCCCTAGGTGATTTGTTTTTCTGTCTACATACTGTGCAACTCATTTTTATAATTTCAAGTACAGTAAATGCACCAGATGTGTCTTGGGGCTGAACATTTCTTATCTGATTATTTTATCACAATTTGAGACTCGATTATTGCTCTTACGATTTTGGCAGTCCTGAGAAATATCTTCTAGCAACTTAGAAAAGCTAGGGAGTAGGAATGCATAACAAAGAATAGCAGATGGTCCGCTCACTCTTATTTTGCCTCCTAGGTGTCTTGCCTTTGGTTTTGATTCCTCACTGTACTCAAGCAAGTCCTGGAGCTTCTCTTGGGTAGCTTGCAGTGACTGTACGCACCCAACACCCTCTGGAAAGATGGCGATGTAAAGAAGTAATAGGAGTAGAAATTACTGCTGCTGTAGGGGAGTGGAGTTCTGTAGCAGTCTGTACACAGCAAATGTGGTAGACCAGATGTACTATCAGCAAAATGAGTTTTCTATGATTTTTTTTTTTCTAAGAAGAGGAACAGACATACAGACAGACAGATGGATAGCTAATGGGATCTAAACATAATTTTCTTTCTAAAATAGTATATGAAGTGACTGGGAGAAGATGGAAGTAAAGTATTTCCATGGTAAAGGAGCCTTTGGTTTGTCCGCACTTCATTTAGGCAATGGGCATTTACTGCCATCAAGACGATCTTGTATCTTAGCAATGAAAAGGGGGGCAGCTCTTGGTAAAATACACAGTGATATTATCTCAGAGGGGCGCAGGGGTCTTAATGGAATTATTCTAGTCTCTTAGATCTATCCTGCCTCTGCATATGTGACATGCGAATTTGCATTTTGGATGTTAACACGAGAAAGCAGTTACCAGAAATTCCAGGGGACCACCGTGGCCTAGCATTAGGTAGAAGCACAGCACTTGGGAGTGTGCAGTTTATGCCAAACCACGTATCCCGTGGTTTGGGTTAAGAAGTCTCCCTCTCATACCCAAACCACCCTGCTGACCAATTTCGGGTGTGCAGGCATTGGCTAATGTCCCCGAATTGCCTTCCTTAACTCCGACTGAGGTTGAAAGATCACGAAGCTTTTGTATCAGAGTATCTCTCATGTCAGGCTGGGGTTTTGCCTGATGAGCAGCGCGTCAGAGGGTTGTGTGAACTCCTGCCTCATTAATGATCACAGAAAAAGAGAACATCCTGCCTCTGATGTGAGTGGAGTTGTCAAATTCGCCTGTGTCACTCGGAGCCTATTTCAGCATGCTGAGCCCCATTAATATAGCACACTGCCAAGACACCTAGAACCGTTGGCTGTTCTTTTTCCTCCGCTGAAGAGTTTGCCTTTGCTGGAATGAGCAGTCCTGGCGAAGGGAAGCAGGTGAGCTGCACTGAAGGCTCTGTGAGTTTCCCCCCTAGTCACTGAGATAGGAGAAAGTTAATGCAGATTCAGATCTGTCACAGTCTGTATGAGCCTCTGGTCTGAAATCAGCCCACAGACACATTTGCTTTGGCCAGTCAGAGTTTGCCTGCACACAAAGACTGCGTAGTCTTCAAAGAGATTCTTTGTAATCAGTTGCCTATCTTCAAAAGTTGGGAAATGGCCCATGTATCAATCCTGATTGCCATCTATTTTTTTTTAATAAAATGAAAGACACAACAATCACACCAAGTGTGTGTTTCCAACGGCAGCACCAGAGCCTGACTGAAAGGTGACCAGCAACAGGTCCTCTCTTGACACAAGCCTGCGTTCCCCAGCTCACTGGATGCCCACCAGCTGTTACTGTCCTCCAGATTCAGCCGCCAGCTGTGGCTTCCCATTTACTACCACGCCAGAACTTTTTTCTTATGATAGAGAGAGGAAAAACGATCTATTTCCTACTCTCTGCTTCTAGCAAAAACAGAAATTCGGAAGACGCAGTGAGAGAATTGGGGGGGTCTTTTCCTGGGCCAGCCTTACCCGGTGACACTGCCTGCCAGGGCCCGCCAAGCATCTCGGTTGATGACTGTTGCTCTTGATAACAGAAGGACGAGGTGAGTCAGGTATGCTGAGACTGGGAAACAGACAAACATGTTTGTTAGTTTATGAGACAGTGTGGTCCATTCCAGGTGACAACTTTAAACAGTTATGGTGTGGTGCTAATTTACTCTTTAGGAGTGGGGTGGGGCTTTTGAGGGGTGAAACATTAATGACAATCAGGGACTATCTTAAGTTTTTAATTTGCTTAGTCAAGTGTAGTTTCCTGATTTTCCTCCCCGAGTTTTATGATCAAATCGGGGCGTGTCTTGCTGCAAATTCCCGGCTTACTTGCCATGCCTAGACTGAGTAGCAGTTTGGGTGTGAGCCCAGCCAGTGACTCTAGAGCAAGCATCCCCTGAGCTGTGGTTCAGACTCCTCTGTGTACTCTCCCAGCAATGTGCTTTGTGACCATGCGGCCGTGCTGGCTACTAGCCAGGGATAAATACACAACGAAGTTGTCACTCACTCCCCTGAGTCCAGCTTTCAAGTGTCTCATGCCCTTTGAAATCATTTTAAAGTTAATTTTGGAGTAATACATTCCCTTATTTCAATTTAAGGGAGCAAAAGGGTATATAGCAAAATATGTTCCTTCTACCCCAATTAGCCAGTACTCTTCATTAGTGATACCTGTTTCAATATTCTGTTACTCTAGAAATATTTTATTCCAGTCGATCTCAATTTGTGATATGTGGATGCCCAGGGGTCCTTAAGAGGCTTTCAGAGGGTCTATGAGATCAAAAATTATTTTCCTAATGATAATAGGACGTCACTTGTCATTCTAGCTATGGGCATTTGCACTGGAAATGCAAAAGCAACGAGGAGACAACTTGACATGGATAAGAGAGGGGTGATGCTGTACTGTGTGTTCTTCCGAGCCAAGCACTCCGAGGTGAAAATATTCAATTCCACTACAGAATATGATTGATAAAGCTGGAAAAGCCAATCATTCTATTAAATCTTGACTCAGTGCAGTGGCAGTACGTAATGAAAGCATAAATGGTCATTTCCACTCCATGGCTAAGTGCTTGGGTTGGCTCAAGCACCTCTGTAGTTGTTTCTGTCGAAAACTCAGCTAATCAATTATTTCATGGATTATTATTTCTACTTGAAAGAATGACAGATGACCTATGATGTGCATTTGGCAAACACTTTTTGAAAGTGAACAAAATAAACCTGTTAGTTTGACAATGATGATATAATCACAAGTGATAAAATTTGAACTTTTTTTTCTTTTGGTAAAAGTTAGAAGTTTGGAAACTTTGTATCCATCAATATCAATCCAAGTATTTTTCAATATCTAAAAAATTTTCTGATGAACTCGGTGGTGATACAATCAATTATTTTTTATGTTGTAAAATGATGTGTATTAACATTTGGATGATGTCCAATGTGTGATTTAAAATAAAATCATGCCTGGATTTAAAAAACCATTGAAAGGGAGGTCAATGGAATTATATATAGGAGAGTGTGAAGAGCTCTTTGATAGGATTCCAGAAACTACTAAGCAACTGGGGTTAATCTTGATGTGGACTTGGTTGGCTTGAGATTAGCAAAGCCCACTTCCAGGTGGGTCTGAGGGGACTGGGGGCATGGCCTTAGTGGCTCCCTCTGATCCCCGCTGCCCCCATTCTCTTCTCTCTAGATGGCATTAGCTGAGCAGCTTTCCTTTGCTGCTCCTCTGCCTTGATGTCTCTGCCCTGAAGCCAGTGAACCATAGCCAAATTTGTAGTTTCTCCTATAAATTGTGTGTGTCACATATTTGGTCACAGTGACAAAAAGCTGACTAATACCATGATTAAATTTTTAAATGACTACTAGTTGTCAAATTTTGATATAACATCCCCCAAAAGACTCTGATTATGTAAATCTCTGATTATGTAAACTTTATATTTGGATGGGACTTTTTCCTCCTCTTTCTTCTCTTCCCTTCTGCTGCCTCTTCTTCTTCTACAGTAGTAAATATTGAACCTGGGGCCTTTGCACTGAGTTACATCCTCAGCCTTTTATTTGTTTATTTTGAGCCAGGATCTCCCTAAATTGCCCAGACTGGGCTTGAATTCACCATCCTCCTGCCTCAGCCTCCAGGAGTGCTGGTATTCTAGGCACAGACCACCACATCCCCCCAAGACTTTCTCCTTGTACTTTAACCAGATGTGACACCACTGATCAAATGCAGAAGTAAGTTGAGAATGCCCATGCATTCAAGAGACTGGCAATAATTCAACGATAAGCCATGCCCTTTTTTGTTTCAGAAAGCCTAGTTATTTTTCATAAAAACATTTATATCACCATTTAATGAGATTATCATCGCTATTTTTTTTTTTGGCATTTTAAAATCTTTTGGTACCTTTTAGATATCCATAATGATCACATCACATTCATCATAAGGAATCCGTACCTCTACATGGCCTATCTTGCTGCTTCTTTTCCCAATCCCCTCCCCTCCCTTCAACCCCTCCTTCCCTCCTTGTTTACAAAAGTTTTGTTTTCATTTTTTCCTCCTATTCTCTTATTTTGTCCCATCTTTCCTTTTCTGCTCACCTCTCACTTGTTCCCTTTCTCATTTGAATATTTTCTTCCCTTTTCCCAATATGTATTATACATTTTGAAATAAATAATTTTTTCTGTTTCAATGTCTTATTTGGTAAATACTAATAAATATAACAAACATAAAGAAAATTATTTTTTTGTTGTTTTGTTTTGTTTTGTTTTGATTTTGCTTGTTTGTGTGTTTGATTTTGAAACAGGGTCTGCTGTATAGCCCAGGCTGGCCTTGAACTCACTATTGGAGCCCAGGCTGGCCTCAAATTCATGGTGATCCTCCTACCTCAGCCTCCCAAGTAATAGAATTACAGGAGTGCACCACTATGCCCAGCCATGGAAGTTCTTTAGGTTCCTCAATACTTTTTTTAATGTAAGTGAATCTAACTTTAAAAATATCTGAAATTTGAAAACTATTTGTTTATGCATTACTCTCAAATATCTACATGTGTATGCATTTTATGTATTCCTATATTATAAAAACACTCTGCATTTACTGAATAGTTCTATGTCAGGACATACAGAGCCTTCTTATTCTTCTTATGGCTACATATTATTTCCTTGTGAAAACTAACCATAATTTTTAAACCAGTACTTTACTGATGAAATATGTTACTATTATTACTATTTTTTTGTAGGCAATGCTACAGTGAATAACTATCTTTGTTACTTTTCTCCTTGCTGAGACAAAATACTGGACACTCAAAGTTAAAGGAGGGAAGGTTTATTTGGCTCACAATTTGTAAAGGTTTCTGTGCATAATCAGCTGGCTCCAAGGCAGGGGCCATGGCAGAGAAATGGTCCACAGCAAGTGGGCAGGTGAGAGGACAAGCCCTCTATCCTTTCTATTGTATGCAGCTACCTGCCCTAGGGCACGTGTAGCACTTGTACCCTTAATCCTAGCCAGAACCATGCCAAACCAATCAAGGGACTGATTCAGTAATCACACACGCTTGATCCCAGCACCACATACTCTAGAGTCAGCCACCTCTGAAAAGCACACCCCATGACTGCATGAGGCTTTGGGGGGACGTCTAGACACAAACCATAACAATAACTTTGTAATTTTGTCATGTCACATGTGTGCCAGGCTCCACAGAGCAGAAATATAAATGCTGGTCAAAGACTGAATGTATTTGTAATTTTGATATACGATGCAAAATTTTTAAGTTCTTGCTTTTATATAAAGTAAGAAATATATTGCAACTTTGTAAAAATAAGCTACTTTGCCAAGGGTGGTGCACACTGCTGTAATCCCAGCTATTGCTGAGGCTAAAAGAAGTATCCAGAATTCCAGACCAGCCTGGGCTCCTTAGCAAGACCCCGTCTCAAAATAAAACATTAGAAAGCTGGGGGATTAGCTCAGCACTCCATGAGTTCAATCCCTAGTACCAGGAAAAATAAAATAATGGATAAAGGCTACATCAATGTCATATGTGAGTTGTGGTCGGATGAATACAATGGAATTGAGTGGCAGGGATGTATACAGAAATCCAATTTACATGTTCAGAAACCAAACTTTAAGAAGTTTAAAATTAATCTATATTCCAGCTATGCAGGAGACTGAGGCAGGAGGGTGGCAAGTTTGACTCCTGCCTGAGGAATGTAGCAAGATCCCGTGTCAAAATAAAAAGTTAAAAAATGGACTAGGGATGTAGTTCAGGGTTGAGGCCCTGGGATCCTCAGTCTCACACACACGCACACACACACGCACACATGCACACACACAAATTCTACTGTAATACAGAAGATGTGGCGGATTAACCAATGGTCCATTTGTAACAGCCAGTGTGAACTGAGTCAGTGTGGTGCTGGGTGTGGAAGGCCCGCCTGAGGACTGTCGCCAACAGCATAACAGAACTGGAGGGGAAGATGATGCACTGTTGATTCTCCTGGAGAAGCTTTCATGCTGTTTTTCCTGTTATGAACTCAGTTGTTTTCACCATTGGAGGAACTTAGGTCTTCACAGTTGCTGAGGATGGCTGCGGTTCTCTTTGGGGGAACTCTACTCCTTACCTTGAATGTCACTTCCTGGTTCCGGGGCAGATCCCTCAACCTGCTGGCACAGATCCTTCATCCCACTGGTGCAGACTTTCTAGCTTCCACCACTGACCTTTGGGCCATCCCAGTGCAGTTCCTTGGTACAGACTCCCATGAGACATTGTCATGGGCTGTAGGCCTCCAGCAAGACATCATCATGGGATCCAGGCCCTCAGCTGGATTTTTGGGTCTCTAGTGCATGGACAGATCTGCTGTATTCTTTTGGATGTATTCTTTTGACTCTTAATTGGGTGAATATTATAAAATAATCTATAAATTGTGTGTCCTGTATTAAAACCATTCCCTTCAAACCCTGACTACAACAGAAGATGTATTGTTGATTGTCCTGAATCATGAACACAATTTGGGAGAAGTCATAAGTTTTTGGCACTTGCCTAGCATATGATTGAAACAATTTGGCAACTTTTCCTGGAGGCCTTGAAGCAGGTAACACTAACTGAGCCAATGAACACCAGATCTCAATGCTTTAAAATTCCGGGCTCCCAGTAGCCAGTATAGGGACCACATTGGCCATGACAGAAGTAGGATTTCTAACCTGGCAGAAGTGGACTCCAGATAGTCTGCTGTGGACAACCAACAGGTTCTTGAGGTCAGGCTTGGGTGCTGCAGGCCGGGGCTTGTCATTCCTAAGGATGGGCTTGGAGCAACACAACAAAGCCCTTTATGTGGTAGAGTGATGGGTTTTTCAAAAAAAGATCTTAACATTTTCAAACAATTGTTTTAAAAGGCTTGCTATAGTCTGAACACGATGGCCTGAGGGTCACAAGGTTGGAGACCCAAGCCTGTCACTGGCCTCGGAGGTGGGGTCTCTGGAGGGCGCTGGGTTGGATGAGGGCCTGACGGGGAGGCCCTGTGTCATGAGAAGAGAGAGCTGAGCCGGCAGCTGTTCTGCCTCCCTGTGTGACGCCCTCTGGGAAGATGCAGGGCAAAGACCCAACCCAGATCGCACATCTTCACCCTGGGCTCCTGCGCTACCAGACCGAAAGCTGCATAAACCTCAGTTAATAAATAAATTACCCAGGATGTGATTTTGAGTGACAGCAGCACAGAGGAGACTAAAACAATGAGGATAACACTCAATGACCTCCCTTTCCTGCCTCAGATAACTATTACCATTTTCTTTTCTTTTCTTTTTCTTTTTCTTTTTCCTTTGAGATAGGGTTTGCTAGGTAGCCCAGACTGGCCTTGACCTCACTACGTAGCCTAGGCTGGCCTCAAACTCGTGGCACGCCTCCTACCTCAGCCTCCTAAGTGCAGGATTACAGGCAAGCACCACCACGCCCTGCAAACCATCATGATTTGACAGGGTTCTTGGTGAGTTTTTGCTCATTACACTTTTTGCCTTACTCCTCCTGTTTTGCTTTCTTTTCTCTCATTGCTGGGACAAAATATCCAACACCCAAAATGAAGGAAGGAAAGGTTTGTTTAGCTCGCTGTTTGTGGAGGTTTCAGTCCATAATCAACTCGCTTCAAGGCAGGGTGGCGAGGTGAGGGGCAACAGTTCAAGGCAGCAGAAGCAGCCAGAGCTAAAAGGGGCAGAGCAAGTTTATTTGCCTCCTTTATATTGGAAACAGGCCACCCCTCCACTCCCTGCTCACACACACACACACACACACACATCCCAAGGTCCCCCTAGCACTCACAAAATCTCCTTGCCCTCCCCTTACACAGGTTGAGGATATTTACAAACTAAGAAACCCTCTACCTGCTGAGTTAAACTTTCTAAACTGCTCAAGTTGACACAATGTATCAACCATAACACCTCCCAAGCTGTCTTCACAGCTCACCTTAAATGTCTTTTCCTCTAGAAAATCCTCACGTGGTTGCCTCAAATGCAACAAAGTTCTTTTCTTTTGTGGTCCCATAGGATTTCGCTTCCCTAAGAGAAATGATGGTGTATTGCCATTGCTTGCTGGCTGGCAATATCCACATTGTTTTACATCCAAAGCAGAGTAATGCTGTATACCTTATGTAATGCTTTATTCCCAGAACCTAATCTAGTACCTGACATAATAGGTACTCAATAAATATTGGTTGGGTAAAAGAACAAATAGAAGGATAGTTTTGGCTAGAATACAGGCCCCAAGTATCTGAAAAGTTTTTATTTCAAACTTTCAAATCCCTTAGCAACAACTTCAACTGTACTATCCTCACATTATTTGTTTTACTGCCTCATGTAAAATTTCTAGCAATACAAATGCACATAGAATTTCTGCTGCAGATCTCCTGTGGTTGGAAAAGATATTTTCCTTTGTTTCATCAGCCTTCTCCATTGACCTAGCTGTTACTTGCCCTGCTGGTCATCAATAGTACTTTGGACAGAAGGTGTATTCTCTAGGAAACAATAGGATAAGTTGCATAAGAAAATTATAATAATTATAAGAAAATTAGGAGTCAATACTCGGCTATAATACACACATTGCAGCCCAGCCAAAACATGCCTTAGAATTCAGATGTATCCAATGCATAGATCCACAGTCACTCTCAGCCTTGGACAGCTTTTAATGCAGACAATTTCTCACTATGTAGCCCAGGCTGGCCTTGAACTCACTATGTAGCCCAGGTTGGCCTTGAACTTCCAGTGATCCTCCTGCCTCAGCCTCCCAAGTGCTAGGTTTACAGGGATGCACCACCACGCCCAGCCCATTATGATTTTTTTTTTTTTTTTTTTTTTTTTTTTGCAGCATTGGGGATCAAAGTCATAACCTTGCGCCTGCCAGACAGGTGCTTAAGCCACTGAGCCAAACTCCCGGCCCTAGTGTTTTGAGGCAGGGTCACACTATGTAACTCTGGCCAGCCTTGCACACGTGTTGTTGCCCAAGCCAACCTCGAACTCACAATGCTCCTCCTACTTCAGCCTCCCGAGTGCTGGGATTAAAGGTGTGCGCCATCACCCCGGCTCCATTTTGATGTTCTTAATAACTCAGTTGTCTCATGATTTGATTTGGGCCTTACCCAACATCAACCAGGACACGGTATAGGGCTAACTCTGATTCCACCACGCTTCACACCCAGTCAAATCAAAGTCTGAGGGCATCAGGCTCTACATGCTTGGTGTGAATTGGCCAGTAAGGCAGGCAGTTAATGATGATAGTATTCTCACCTACCACGTGTGTGTGCCTGTGAAGGCTGCAGTTTACTGTTATTAAGCAGATATGTTCAAGGCTGGCCTTGAACTCACGGTGTAGCCCAGGCTGGCCTCAAATTCACAGTGACCCTCCTGCCTCAGCTGTCCTGGGTGCTGGGAGGATAGACCTGTAGCACCAAACTGGGGTTTCACTTCCTTTTTTTGCATACGTCCGCGGTACACAACGATTCTGTTCCTTGAGTGGAGCTGGTGCATGGACAGGACACATCTTCATTCTGTTTTCATCCCTTTTCCCTCCCCTCCCCTCCCCTTCCCTCCGTCTCTTGATCTGCTTCCCACGTGAGGAAGATCTACCACCCTACTTCCTGTCCTCCATCTTTGATTTTGCTCTTTATTTATGCTTTGGGTCTCCTGAAGAAGAGACACACGTGGTGAGTAAGCTTGTGTGTCTGATTTACTTCAAGGAACACGATGGTCTCCAAGTGCATCCAGTTTGAACACTGGCTAAGCGTATGTCTATGAGACCGAGGAGAGGTCAGGAGGGATCCACTGAGGATGGGCGCTCTGGGAAGCCCCACCACGCTCTTCCCTCCAAGTCTCCACTTCTCTACTCCTGAGCTCTGCTTGCCTCCTTTTGCAAGCCTTCCTCACCCTCCCATGTAGCAGGAGCTCCTCCCTCGCTCTTCCCTACACCCTTCCCTCCCTTCCATAGGGGAGCAGGTTTTTGGGGTTGATCTTGTGTCTTCAACAGAAGCTGGAGCTGCACTTCTCGGGTCAGCTGTGGCTCTTCTTGAGTGGGCTGGCACGGGGATTTATGTATGTTCATACTTCATCAACATTTATGGGGTGCTTTGATGTCTGATCTTGTCTTGTCCCTGCTGTCTACCTGGGAATGCGATGGGAGAGCCGGGTGTACAGTGGAAAGAGGCGGCCAGACAAACACTTTAAACTGAAGAAAAGTTTCAGCAAGGAGGAGAAGATTTAGATAAAGAAGATAAAAAGTAGCCAGGTGTGGTTGTGGTGTTCCATGCCTGTGATTTCAGCACTTAGGAGGCTGAGGCAGGAAGATCACCATGAGATCACCATGAGTTTCAGGCCAACATGGACTACATAGCAAGACCTTGTCTCAAAAACAGACAAACAAACAAATGAAAAAAGCCAAGAATATCATGACTTGGTTTGATACGGGCAGTGGGGCTTGGTTCAAGTCTTTTTTTTTTGCGGCACCGGGGATTGAACTCACAACCTCGCGCCTACCAGGGCAGGCGCTTAAGGCACTGAGCCAAACTCCCAGCCCTGGTTTTTTGAGGCAGGGTCACACTATGTAGCTCAGGCCGGCCTTGCGCTCGCGTTGTAGCCCAAGCGGGCCTCAAACTCACAACGCTCCGCCTACCTCATTGGTTCAAGTCTTGATGAGAACATTTAGAAGTTTATAAACTTGTTCAGGTGGTGTAGCGAAAACTTTATTCATCCATAAAGTGGTGATAATGGTAATAGCTACCTGTGTGAGACAGGTTCCCAAGATTCCCCCCAGTTTGCGATTACATGAAAGACCTGTAGTAGGATTTTGCTCTGTGACCAGGTGATGTTCTGTAACTAAGTAGAAGGGTTTTGTATTGTTCTTTTCTGTTTTGGGTAGTACTAGGGATTGAATTCAGGGCCTTCCAGTTACATTCTCAGTCCTTTTTTTTTTTTTTTTTTGTCTTTTCTGAGACACGGTTTCACTTTTACTATATGGCTCAGGCTAGCCTTGAACTCACTTTGTAGCCCCGGCTGGGCTTGAATTCACAGTGACCTCCCGTCTCAGCCTCTCAAGTACTGGGATTACAGGCATGTGCCACCCAGTTCTTTTTTTTAATTTTTTTTTTTTTTTGAGGCAGGGTCTTGCTCTATAATGTAGGCTGGTTTCAACTCTGTGTAGTCCAGGCTAGCCTCAATCCCTTAGCAATCCTCCTACCTCAGCCTCCCAGGTGCAGGGATTATATACAGCAGTGTGCCACCACACCCAGTTTGGGCTAAAATTTAATCATCCTGCCTTAGCTTCCCAAAGTGCTAGGAATATAGATCTGCACCACCCTGACTAGGTAAAGGGACTTGGCAGATGTAATTAAGGTTTCTAATCATTAGACTTAAGAGTTTTCAAACCTAAGCAGGGAAGCCCTTCACAGAGGGGTGATTCCGAGTGAGAGAGACTTTCTTGCTGGGTTTGAAGAAACCAACTGGCAATGCAGTGAGAGAGCTATGCATAGGGCCACATGGCCAGAGCTCCAGGGTCCTTGAGACCTGAGAGCAGGCCAGCCCCGCGAGACAGCGAGAGAAAGAGCTTTCTGCCTTCAAACCACAAGGAATGTTGTTTTCCCAACCACTGCATGTGCTTGGAACAGCACTTCACACCTCCAAGGAGTCTTAGCCAACACCTCAGTCACGACCTTGCATGGTGGAGGATGTAGTCTGGCTGTGTCCGAGCCCTGACCATAGAGTTTCGGAGATAAAAACACACGTGGTTTCGGGCAGATGTCTCTGAGGTAGTTTGTTACACAGCAGTGGAAAACAGAAGTTTTGCTGTGAGGCAGATTTTCATTTAATAAGCAATTTTGATTCTAACATTAGAAAGAAACAAGAGCATTAGACTGAAAGAAGCAGCATTTGTTGGAACAAAGTTTGTTATGTCACCAAATAATTTTTTATTTTTGCATTTTAAAATTTTTATCAGTATATTTTAGGTATACATAATGATCACATTCATCATAGAGAGTTTGTACCTGGACATGATCTAGCTTGCTTCTTCTTTTATTCTGATTCCCCTACTCTCCCTTTGGCCCCTCTTTCCCTCCTTACTTACAAAAGTTTTATTTCTCTTTTATTTGCATTCTTTTTTTTTCTTGTCTCTTATTCCCTTTCCCTCTCTCCTGTTCCTTTTCAGATTTTAACATTCTCTTCCCACTTCCCAATATCTATTACACATTTTGGCCCTTATTTACATATTTGGGTTCTCACACCAGAGAAACTATGCTGTATTTAATCATGCCTGTCAAATTTATTTCACTTAAAAGTATGGTCTCAAGGTGCGTCCATTTACCTAGAAATGTCTCAAGCCTATCTGTCTTTGAGGTAGACTAGCATTGCATTGCACACACACAAAAAAACTGCATCTTCTTTATCCATTCATTGGTTGATGGGCACTTTAGGATTGTTTCCAGGATTTGGCTGTTACAAACTATGCTGCTATAAACATGGGCACGTGTATATTGCTGTGGTATGCAGCTTTTATATCTTTGGGGAAATACCAAGAAGGGAAATAACTGGGCCAAGTAGAACCTCTAGCTTTAGTTTTTTGAGGAATCTTCACACTGATTTCCACAGAGGTTGCACTAGTCTACACTCCCATGAACACTAAAGTAGGGTCCTTTTTACCCCACAGCTGGGTCAGCATTTGTTATTGGTTGATTTATTGATAATAGCCATTCTACCTGGAGTGATATGGAATCTTAGCATTGTTTTAATTTGCATCTTTCCACTGACCAGTAATGGTGAACATTTTTTCATATATTTATTTGCCATTTGTATTTCCTTATCTGAGAAGAATCTATTCACCACAGATTCCCATTTTTGGACTGGGTCTTTAAATTTGGGGGATCTGATTTTTTTTTTTTTTTTTTTTTTTTTTTTAGTTCTTTATATATTCTGGATATTAGACCTTTGTCTGAGGAATGGGTAGCAAAATTTTTTTCCCGCACTGTGGGTTGCCCCTTCACTTTGTTGGTGATTTCTTTTGCTATGTAAAAACTTTTTAATACGATGAGATCACAGTTATTGATTCTTTGTAGTATTTCCTGTGCAGTTGGGGTTTCGTTCATAAACTAGAGCCTCATTCATCTGCTTTGTTACTTCCAATATTACCACTTCAGAGAGTCCAGCTGAGTGACTTTCAGATTGTTCCATCTCATTTCCCCCTGAGTTTGCCTTTGGTGAGCTCAAAGTTTGGGGTTCAATCTTGCTTAAGTGTCTTCTCATTTTGTATTTTTTTCATTTAATTCCTAGGTTGATACTTGTAACTTGATTATGGCAAGTAGCTTTATCGCTAGTATTTAGAACCATTAGGAAATGACTACTTCTCAAAGTTGACTTCCACATGTAGCTGGATTTTGGGTTTTTTAAAAAAGGATTTTTAAAAAATAAACCAATGTATATAAATGTTTTAACACGTTAGCCTAATACTATATCAAGGTAGCAAAGTGAAGATTCCTAGTATTTTTATATAAACACTATGAATAACAGTACACTTACATTCAGCTTCACAAGAAATTATCCTCAGGTCCATGAAGACCCTTTGACTGGCTTTTGGGTTTTGAGTCTGTTGAAAGATTCTACTTCTTCAATTTATTGGTGATGAGAAGTTGCTGCCTAACTATCATAATCTCTTGTTCTTTGGCACTGGCCTTTAGTATTTTTTTATGACCCTTAGGCAATCTCAGTTTTGGCATGCCACAGAGAAAAACTGATTAGAACAATTTTATCACTTTGGCTAAAGTAGTACAATCAGAAATAACAATAGCTTCAAACACAGCCTAGAAATGAGGGAAGAGACCAAGAGGGCAGAACAATAAGCAGCAATGAAAACAGCCTCTCTGAGAGTCACCATTCAGACACTGGAATATAGCATCATGAGGAAGACAAGAAAGAGGGAAGTTGGTCCACTGGACCCAGGAAGAATCTGAAGTATGAATTGAAGCCCACCAAGAGAGTGAAGAGAGAAACTTGAACAAAGAAGTAGGTAGCTGGTTGCACCTTCTCCTACCCAAGAGGAGGAGTAGAAACCTGTGGACCAAGGCTGACAGTGACAGTGGTGACCCCAGAGGACTCTGCAGAGAGACACAGTAGTGGAGGGGAGCAGCAGATATGAAGGACTGCACTGGCTGGAAGTGAGTGCAGAGGACTTAGTCCTCCCACCAGAGAGAGCAATTAGCTGGGAGCCATCTTGGAGATGGGCCAGCTGTGCTCACAATCCAGAACTGCCAATAGCTCCATCTAGCAGATCCGAGCTGGGCTCAGACCCATGGAAATTGCTTGGATGGTGGCAAGCCCAATGACTCTGGTCTCAGGACAGGCCTGCTGAGATTATTCATTATCACACCATAATGCTGCTGCTGGCTTGCTGGGATAGATCGGCACAAACTGGGACTCTGTCACCACAGGTGGTCTACTGGTGAAACCAGAGAGAACCCTGGAAGTGGACTGTTTTTTCTTTTACTCTTTCATTGTTTGATCTTATTTTGATATGAGTGTGAACATGGTTCCTAGCCTCTTTGTGGGTGTGGCTCTGTTCTGTTCTTCCTTTTATCTCTCCCATCTTTCTTTTTCTTCAGTCCTCTGCACCAGTTTCCCAAAGTTGGTGTGATTCCCTTTTGTCCTCTGACCTTACATCTAAACTCTTCTTCTTATACTTCTCTATTTTCTCCTTAATCCATTGTAAATTTTAACTCCTGAGGGCAAAACTGACTTGTATGCTGCATATAGTTCTCTGATTTGTTTTAGATTTTTGTTATATAACCACAAACCTAGTTCATATGATTAAAAGTGGCAAATTAAGGGTTAGCTCACTTTGTCATTCTGTAGGATCTGTTTGATGCTATTGTTACCACTATAGCCAAAATTGACATAATTGTTCTAAACAGCTGTTGGTCTTGGTAGTCTATGACTGAGAATCACTGACAGTCACAGAAAATACTGTGGCACAGTGCCAAAAAAACCAGGGACTAGACCAAATAAGCAAAACTTCTCATCTCCAACAAACTGAAGAAGTAAGATCTTACAACAGACTGAAACCCAAAAACCAGCTACACCTGGAAGATACCTCAGAGAAGTAGTCATCAGCTAAGGGTCCTAAATATTACCAATAAAGCAGTCCACCATAGGCAATATACAAGCTTCACCCCAGGAAATTAACAAAAGAGAGAGAAAAGAAAATGAGAAGACACTTAAGCAAAATGCAACACCAGACATCCAGTTCACCAAAGGCAAATCCAAGGGGCAATGAGGTGGCACAATCCAAAAGCTCGCCAACAGGCCTCTCTGAAGTGGTAACAACAAAACAATTGAATAAGGCTCTGCAAAAAACAAAATCAGAAATAATCTCTCAGATAACTACAGAGATTATCAAAATATACACCATGCATAGTGACGTTAGAGCAGACACAGATAAAAATATAGACACAGTTAAGAAAATTATAGAAGCTCAGCATACAAAAGAAAATGGAATTGGTAAAGGCTACTCAAGCAGATATCCAGGAGAATAAAAACTCCACTGAAAGTATTCAAAGCAGATTACGCCAATGTGAGGACAGGATCTCAGCTACTGAAAATAGGCTTGCAGTTAGTAACCAGGAAAAGAAGAATTTCTTAAAAATAGCAAGGGACCATGAGAAATCAATCCAGCAGCTGCTAGATGAGACAAAGAAGAATAATTTAAGATTAATTGGAGTCAATGAAAAAGCAGGAGGTACCACAAATGATGTTTAAAAAATGTTCATAGACATCATGACAGAAAATGTTCCTTGCAGAGAAAAAGAATTTGACACTCAGATAAACTAGGCATATAGAACTCCAACTAGCTATGATCAAAAAAATCTACAGCCAGGCATATCATAATCAAGATTCCAGAAATTCAACACAAGAACAGAATCCTAAAAGTTGTTAGGGAAAAGAAGCAAAGCACCTATAAAGGAAAGCTTATCAGAATCACAGCATAAACTCTCAAGTCAAGCAGAGCTTGCAGTGAAGTACTCCAAGTTCTAAACGAAAACAACTTTTTCAACCCAGATTGATGTACCCCACAAAACTATCTTTTGAAACTGATTGAGAAATAAGATACTTTCGTAACAAAGAACCTCCAAGGAAATTTATAACCACCAAACTAGCACTCAAAAATGTTCTGAAGGATATTATATAAAGAGATAATAAGAACTACAGCTCCATGAACCCCAACAGAGGAACCCAACAGGAAAGGCAAACAATTTGAGGGAAGGGAAAAAAAGGGTGGAGCTAACAACAGGAAAATAACATGACAAGGATAAGTAAATACATATCAGTTATAACCATCAATGTTGATGGTCTCAATTCACCAGTGAAAAGACACAGACTGGCAGAATGGATCAAGAAGCAAGATCCAACAATATGTTGCATAGAAGAAACACATTTAATTCAAAAAGAAATTCATAGACTGAAAGTCAAAGGATGGAAAACAATACTTCATGCAACAGGATTCCAAAAAAAGCAGGAGTACCTATTCTATTTGCAGACAAATTGAATTTCAAACCAAGAATGATCAAGAGAGATAAAGAACATGACTATGTCCTCATAAAGAAAAAAATACAAGAGCGAGAGATAATAATCATAAATATATATGCAACAAATACCAGTGCACCCAACTATATAAAACAATTACTAACAGAAAAGAAAAATCAAATAAACCCTAGTACAATTGTATTGGGAGACCTCAAAACCCCACTTTCACAAAAAAAACTAAACGAAGAGTCAATAACGAAATATTAGGACTAAACCAAACTTTTGAACAAATAGACTTAGTAGATGTCTATAGATGATTGTTCCACCCCACAACATCAAAATACACATTCTTCTCAGCTGCACCCAGGACAATCTCCAAAATAGACCATATACTTGCTCATAGGACATGCTTAAATAAATGGAAAGGAATTGAAATTATCCCACACATACTATCAGACCACAGTGCAATGAAATTGAAAATTCATGGCAAATACCCCACAAGTATTTCATAAACACATGGAAATTAAATAGCACCCTGCTGAACAACCAATGGATCACAGATGAAATTAATAAAGAATTTAGACAGTTTTTACAGTTGAATAATAATGACAATACAACATACCAGAAGTTATGGGACACAATAAAAGCAGTCTTAAGGGCAAATTTGTAGCAGTAAATACCCATATCAGGAAAACAGAGCAAGTGCATATAAACAACTTACTGTGAGCCTCAAACTTCTGGAAAAAGAAGGGCAGGCTAAGCTGAAAGCTCATAGGAAGAGAGAAAATTAGAAAGATCAGAGCGGAAATTAACACACTAAAAACTAAGAAAAAAAATACAAAGGATCAATGAATTGAAGGGTTGGTTCTTTGAAAGATTAAATAAAATTGATAAATCATTAGCCAACCTTTTCAAAAAAAAAAAGCAAAAGAGATTCAAATCCATGCAATTAGGAATGAAATGGGTGAAATCACAACAGAACCTACAGATATTTACAAGATCATCTATACCTACTTTGAAAACTTGTATTCTAATAATATAGAAAATACAGAAGAAATGGACAGATTCCTAGATATATATGAATTACGAAAACAGAATCAAGAAGATATAAAAATCCTAGATAAACTAATACCAATGGAATAAAAGGTGTAATTAAAAATCTATCAACAAAGAAAAGCCCAGGCCCTGACTGATTCACTGCTGAATTCTACAAGAAACTCAGGGAAGACCTAACACCATTACTTCTCAAACTCTTTAATGAAATTCAAAGGGAAGCAATACTTCCAAATTCACTCCCAGAAGCAAACATTACCCTAATACAAAAACCAGAGATGGACCCAACTAACAAAGAGAATTACAGGCCAATTTCCCTAATGAACATAAATGTAAAAGTCCTCAGTAAGATACTGGCAAACAGAATGCAGCGAATTCTCAAGAAGATTATACACCACGATCAAGTGGGATTCATCCCAGGGATGCAGGAATGACTCAAAATACATAATTTAATAAATGTAATACACCATATTAGCAGAGTCAAGGACAAAAATCATACGATCATATCAATAGATGAAGAAAAAGTTTTTGACAAAGTCCAGCACCCATTCATGATAAAAACCCTACAGAAAATTGGAACAGATGATCTTTATTGCAATCTGATAAACCAACAGCCAACATCATACTAAATAGACAAAAACTGAAAACTATCTCTCTAAATCAGGAACAAGGCAAGGATGTTCACTGTCTCCACTCTTATTCAACACAGTCCTGGAAACTTTAGCTGGAGCAATTAGATAAGAAAAAAATAAAAGGAATAAAGATAGGAAAGGAAGAGGTTAAACTATTGTTATATGCGGATGACATAATACTCTATGTAGAAGACCCCAAAAACTCCACCAAAAGACTCCCAGATTTAATAAGCAAGTTGAGTAACCGAGCTGAATACAAAGTCAACATTCAAAAATCAGTAGCCTTCCTGTCAACGAATAACAAACTCACTGAGAGAGAAATCAGAGAAATAGCACCTTTCACAATAGCATCCAAAAAAAAGAAATACCTAGGAATCAATCTAACAAAGGATGTAAAAGACTGCTATATTGAAAACTACAGTACCCTGGAAAAGGAGATTCAAGAGGATAGTAGAAAATGGAGAGAGCTATCTCATGCTCTTGGATAGGAAGAACCAATATAGTGAAAATGACCATACTTCCAAAACTGTTATACAGATTCAATGCAATCCCAAATAAAATTCCAATAGCATATCTCACAGAATTAGAGAAAACCATCCTAAAATTCATCTGGAACCAGAAGAGACTGAGAATAGCAAAGGCAACTCTGGGCAACAAAGGCAAGGCAGGGGGTATCTCAATCCCTGACTTGAAATTATACTGTAAAGCTACAGTGATAAAAACATCATGGTACTGCTAAAAAAAACAGAGATTCAAAGATCAATGGAACAGATTTAAAAATGCAGAAACAACTCCAGACACACTAAGCCACCTTATCTTTGACAAAGATACCAAATTCATTCACTGGAAGAAAGATAGTATCTTTAATAAACAGTCCTGGAAAAACTTGCTCTACTCATACCAAAGATCAAAACTGGACTCATATGTTTCATCATACACTAAGCTAAAATCAGAATGGATCAAAGATCTTAATAGTCAAAGAGAAACATTAAATCTGCTGGAAGATAGAGGAGGTAACACTCTTGAAGACATTGGTGTAGGCAAAGACTTTTTTTATGAACAAAACTCCGACTACACAGGAACTATGGCAAAGAATCAACAAACGGGATTTCATCCTACTAAAAAGCTTTTGCACTGCAAGAGAAACCATCAACAGAGTGAAGAGACAACCCCACAACGTGGGAGAAAATGTTTGCCATCTGTACCTCAGACACGGGATTACTATCGCAAACATATAAAAACTCAAAAAAAAAATCAGTCCTCCCAGATTTAAAGATTCAATCCAAAAATGAGCATCTGAGATGAATACACACTTTTCAGATGAAGAAACGCAAACAGTAAATAAATATATGAAAAACTGTTCAGCATCACTGATCACTCAAGAGATGCAAATTAAAACAACACTGAGATTTTACCTCACCCCAGAAAGAATGGCTAGTCTCAAGAAATCAACTAATAACAAATGCTGGAGGGGCTGAGGGGAAAAAGGAATCATTCTCCACTGTTGGTGGGAGTATAGACTGATGCAACCACTATGGAAATCAGTGTGGAGATTCCTCAAAAAACTAAGACTAGATGTCCCATTCAACCCAGCTACTCCCCTTCTGGGTGTCTTCCCAAAAGAATTAAAAACATCATACCACAGTGATATATGTGCAACTATGTTTATAGCAGCACAACTTGTAATAGCTAGATCTTGGAAAAAACCTAAATGCCCATTGACTGAGGAATGGATAGTGGTAGTTTTCTGTGCTGGGAATCAAACTAATGACCTTGCACTTGCCAGGCAGGTACTTGCGCTGCTGAGCTATATTCTCAGGCAAGATGCGGTATTTTTACATAATAGAGTACTACTCAACCATAAAGAAGGATAAACTGGAGACTTTTATAGGGAAATAGATGCAACTTGAGACCATACTCATATGTGAAATACATCAGACACACCTGTGCAAACATCTTATTGTCTCAGTAGTGTAAGAAGCTGAAAGAAACAACGTATGTTTATGTATATGTGTATGTATACATATGTATATAAAAATAGTCAAAATAGTTATACTACTGATTTCTCTGAGTTCATTGAAGAGAACAATTTGTGTTGATATTGTTTGAACAATCAAATGCAGATATCTTGTGCTCTGGGTGAATGATTTGGGGATGACATAGGTACCATTGCTGCCTCCTGATTGATGTGTTTTGTAATTAAAAAAATTATTTTTCTCTTAGAAATAAAATCGATTTGGGAAAAATTGATAAACTGTATTAACTATTAATTTGTCACTTTAAATGTGTGAACTAGATTTGTGGTTATATAACAAAATCTAAGATAAACCAAAAAAAATTTGTACAGTAAATATGCCCTCATTATAGCAATTTTACCTTCAGGGGAAAAAATTTAAAAGAAATTAGAGGGAAAACAGAGACATAGAAGAAGAGAAACAGTTTAGAAGCAACGCTGGAGAACGACAGAAGATCATCCAAACTTTGAGAAGCTGATGAAGAAGACAGGAGGGAAAGAGAGAAAGAAAAAATAAAAACAAGAACAGAACAGAATGACAACAACAAAAATTAGAAACAATGTTCACATTTATAACAACAAGAACAAACCATAAAGAAAAAAGAACAACAAATCAAAAGAAAACAGCAACAAAAACAAGAAAATAGCTGGGCTTGATGGTGCATGACTGTAACCCCAGCTCTAAGGGGGCTGAGGCAAGAGGATCATTGCAAGTTCGAAACCAGCCTGGGCTACAATGTGAGCTCAAGGCCGGCCTGAACTGCATAGCAAGAGTCTGTCTCAAAAAGACAAAAAAAACAAAAAACAAAAAAACAAAACAAACAAACAAACAAACAAAAACCAAAGGGTAGGGTTGTGGGGAGCAAGGAAGAAAATAAGAAAAAAATTGTTCAAGGTGTGTCTCTGCTGTAGCTGGTAGACAAAGTGGGCTGATAGAGTCCAAATCCATGTTAATTAATCCCAGCAAGCCAGCCGTCGATTGACAGTGGAGCAGTGGATAATCCCAGAAAGCCTGCACCTTCAGTCCCACTGAAGTCAGGCTGCTTCATCACTGTGAAGCTGGAATTCGATTTGTTCAGTGTGCAACACTCCTGTGCCTCTTGCTGACTCCACTCAGCTCCCTGATCTCCTATTGACTTGAACTCGGTTCCACCTCACCATGACACCGGGAGCCACTAGATGGAGTCGGCCCGCAGCTCCTCTGAGTTTCCGGCTCAGCTGGCCTCTCCCCAAGATGTCGACCAGCTGGTCACCTTCTTCAGGGTGGGGTGGGGTGGGGGTGCGTGTGAGCTGGAATAAGTCACCAGCCACTGCAGTCCACTGCATCCGCTACTCCCTTCCCCTGGTGCATTTCTCCGTGGAGGCCTCTTGTGACAAGACTGAAGACAAAGCTAAATGATCTGTCCATGGGGATCACAGGCACAACGGTGATTTGAGATTATCATTCAGGAAGTTTCATGTACACTTTCTGAAATAATCCCCCCTCCCCCGCCCTTCTCATTTGTCTTATGAATCTGATTCTTCTGACAAAGCCTCCCTGGATTTTCTTCTCACCATGCTCACTTTCTCTGTCAACAGGCTTCAGCACAGACAGCCCCAAGACCAGGTGGGGTGAAGAACAAACTTCCTAAGGGAAAGTGTGAAGGTTTCCGTGAATGAGATTTGGGGTATATGCACACAAAAGGAGGGTGCCTTCTCTCTCCTGGGGATGCTGAGAAGACACACGAGATAACAAATGTAAAGATCTTAGCATAGTTCTTGGCACAGAGTAATTATTTAGTAGATTTTAACCATAATTACTAAGTGTCTTGAGACCTAAGCTTCATCTAGATAGGAAAATGAAAATTCTGTTCCTAAAGATGAAAAGAGAAATCCCATCCTGATGAAAAGAAAAACTGCCAAACATGTAAGAAGTCAGATTTAAATGCTTGTTAGCACTCAGATGACTTATAATTAAAGACATATCAAGAGGTTAGATTCCCCTACGATATTTGTGCTGATTATTTCTAAGGAACCAAAGCCAACATTTATGAGATAGGCTCCTCAAATTCCAGTAAGTCAAGCTAACTAGTAGTAGCTCTGTCTATTCCCCCAGCTATCTCAATGGTTGGCCCACAGTTCTGGTTGTAAATACACTGGATGTGCCTGACCCCATGTTTAAATAGTGGCTTGAAATATGAAATTTTTAAAAATTCATACTAAATGACCTTGACATATCTGGCCATTTCCATAAAACTCATAAAATCAGTTAGTACCTGGTAATGAGTGATATACTGCAGCTGTGTTTCATTTTGTGTTACTGTGGATTGAAACCAAGGCCTCATGCATGCTAGCCAGGCTCTTTGATCTTTCACTGAAGAGGGTCATTGGTCAGTGCTGATTCTGAGGAAGGTCTGCCTGTAGGGTGTCGTCATTTCCGGTCAGAATATCATAGGAGTTAACTTCTGTTCTATTCTGTTCTACTCTGCAAGTATTTATTGAGCTCCCATTATGTGCAATGGACTGTATAAAGTGCTTTGATAGATTAAAAAAATGAATAGATAAGACAGAGCTCCTGACCTTAGGGTATTTTATTATCTCAAAGGAGACACAAATGTTACAAAGACCGGACACAATACAGAGCAGGATATGACAAGGGCTAAAATAGATACAGAGACAGAGAAAAGCTTCACATTTCAACTGTGGTTACCTAGACTTTTCCTAGCAGAAGTAGAATTTGAGTTCTTCTTAATCAACGCCTCTCCAGAAGAGGGAATATTTTGTTTTTATACTCTCAGTGCCTAGCACAGTCCCCACTCCTTACTTTATGCAATGAAAGATGACTTTAAAAATTGTTTAAATTGGCAGGGCATGGTGGTACATGCCTTTAATCCCAGCACTCGGGAGGCTGAGGTAGGAGGATCATTGTGAGTTCAAAACCATCCTAGGCTACAAAGTGAGTTTAAGGCCAGCCTGAACTACATAGTGAGACCCTGACTCAAAAAATGGGCTGGGGATTTAGCTCAGTGGTGTAAGTGCCTACCTGGCAGGCATGAGGTTGTGAGTTTGATCCCGGGTACAAAAAAAAAAAAATTGTTTAAATTGAAGGAAAACAGGTAACATAATTTTTAAGGGCATAGTTCAGTGGCATCAAGTACATTCATATCATCATGTATCATTCCTCTATAGGACTTTCATTTTCCAAAACTGACAGTCTTACCTATTAAAGAATGACTTCCTCCTAGCTGCTTGCCACACTTCTACTTCCTGTATGAATTTGCCTAACCTAGGTAACTTTTTAAATGGTTACATTGACTCATATAATATTTGTCCTCTTATGCTTGGCTTAATTCACTAAGCATAAAGTTTATCCAAGTTGTAACCTATCTCAAAATCCCCTGGATTTTATTTCATTTGTATATGTACACACACACACAGACACACACACACCTTTTGTTTATCCACTCATCCATCAATGGACTTTCAGGTTTTCCCATATTTTGGCTACTGTGAGTACTACAGACATAAACACGGGTGTAAAAATATCTGTTTGAGTAAATTCCAAATTTTTTTTTTATTTTAAAGAGGATATAACCAAGGAAAATAAAACAGAATAAAACCAATTAAAAAAAAACCAGTGTAAGTGAGAGATACAGGACTTCAAAACATTATGAAATCAACAATAGTTACCATAATGCCTCTTGTTGTCTTCAAAATAGCTACAGATATCTTCAGGCATAGTAAAAATCAAACAGAACAGAATAGAATAGAAACAATAAAAACAAAACAATGAATGCAATAAAGGACTTCAAAACAAGACAATAGTAAATCCAAAGTGGCTACCATAATATATCTTGCTATCTTTGAAATAGCTGCTCATGCCATCAGATATAACAAAATCAAATAAAACAAAAGAGAATAAAACCTAACCCAACAAAACAATGAAAATGATACAGGACTTCAAAACAAGACAATAGGGAATCAACAATGGCCAACACCCTCAGGAGATTCCCCCCAGATGCCATAATGCATACCGCTATCTTCTGAACAGATGATCAGACCACTGGCCCTAGACCTGCAAGATTGTGAAACACCAAAACACCACAAGCATCAATTTGCATTTCATCTCAATAGCTATCATCACAGCCTGTGTTTCTCTGGATCAGCTGGTCACTTACAGGGGAGGAGGGGGATTGGTTCTTCTTGTTTGTCAGCCCATGTGCCAAAGGGGCTGGGGTCTCACTGTCCCCCTGCTGGCAGTGGCCCATACATGGCACTGGTTTGCAGTGGGGGCTTGCTTCTTGGTGAGGCCTTGTTCTCTCCCCGCATAGTACACAAATGGCTGTGAATTCCAAATTTGATTGCATCAAGATAGGCAAAGAAGGTCTTTTAAGCTTAGGAAAGGAACATAATCAGACAGGCAGCAGCAGTGTACTTTGCTTGCTAGGTAAGGCTTGTTCATGGGCTTGTGGGATGCCCTGAGTGAAGATGGAAGGGTCAATTTGTACCAGTAATTAAAGGGCAGTATGTTCCATGCCAAGGAGGAACCACTTAGGGGATGGGGCAGGTGAATAACATTACCCACCCTATATTTAAGGAATGTAATTGGAGTAGTAAAGATATATACAGCATTATAATCCTGGACAGAGACAGATCAGGGCAGTGGCAGAGGAAATAGAAAAAAGAGGAGGAGGGGAGTAGGAATATTATAGAGGAACAATCAGTGGGATTTGCTGACTGGCTAGATGTGGGCAGCAGGAAAGGGAAGTTGTTGTTAAATCCTTGCAATTGCAAACTGGGATGGAGACTGAAGAAGGAAGAAGAAGTAGGCCAAAAGAAGTCGCCACTTATTGAGCTCTAATGTGTTTGCTACCTCACATATACAATCTCATTTAATCTTGATAATGACCCAGTAAAGCAGGGATTGCTGTACATAAGAGGAAACTTGGTCTATGTAGATTCAGTTACTAGTGAATACTCAATGAAGTGGTAGGGCTGAGACTCCAGTGTGAGTCTAATTGCAAAGTTCAAACACTGTTTTCACTACCATGCTATGCTACTGCCATCAACTAAAGGACTATCCCTTAAGAAATTTCACTTAAGAAATTAGAAATGTAATTCTTGCTCACGATAGAAGTGTAGTCCAGTTCTTCTGATGAATTCAAGTGATGCTGAGGAATGACATGAATTCACTCAGGAGAGAATGTAATAACAGAAGAGAAGGTTAGAGCACAAGGCCAGAAACATGCAGTAGTAGTTCAGGGTTCTCCAGAGAGACAGAACCCATAGGATGCATTAGATAGATAGATAGATAGATAGATAGATAGATAGATAGACAGACAGAAAGCAAGCAAGCAAGCAAGCAAGAAAGAATTTATAAGAGGAAATGGCTTGTGTGATTAAGAAAGCTGAGAATCTCACAACACGCCATCTGCAAACTGCAGAGCTGCTGTGTGGCTCAGTCCAAGTCTGAGGCCAGAGAAACCAATAGTGTAACCCTCAGCCTGAGGCCCAGGGACCTGAGACAAGTGTGCAAGGAGTGGGGTGGGTAATGGTGTAAGTCCTCAGGTGCAAATTCAGAGAGCCAGGAGTTCTGATGTTCAAGATCAAGAGAAAAAGTGTATCCAAGGCTCCAGGGGAAAAAGGAAGTCACCTTCTTTTTCTATCAAGACCCAGCTGGCTCGAGGGTACCCACCAAGCATAGACTGGGCCTTTTCCACTCCAGCCTCTGACTCACAAAGCCACTATCCTTGGCAAAGTCCCTCACAGACTTCATTCCTCACCCACTCTCTAGCTGATGCATAAGCCGGCCAAGTTGACATTTCAAATTAATGACCAAGCACATGTCTATCATGTGATAAAACAAAAGAGAATGGGGAAGAGGGACAAGAAATCAGCTAGAAAGTTAAAATTGGAGTGGATCAAAGATCTTAATATTAAAAGATACACCTTAAATCTGCTGGAAGATAGAGGGGGTAACACCTGAAAACATTGATGTAGGCAAAGACTTTATGAACAAAATCCAGATTGCACAGGAACTATCACAAAGAATCAACAACTGGGATCTCATTCTATTGAAAAGCTTTTGCACAGCAAGAGAAACCACCAGCAGAGTGAAGAAACAACCCACAACGTGGGAGAAAATGTTTGCCAGCTGTCCCTCAGTCAGAGGATTACTATCGAGAACATATAGAGAACTCAAAAAAATCAATCCCCTTCCAGATTTAAAGACCCAGTCCAAAAACAGGCATCTGAGATGAATACACACTTCTCAGATAAAGAAATACAAACAACAAATAAATACATGAAAAAATGTTCAGCATCACTGGTCATTTGAGAGATGCAAATTAAAACAACACTCAGATTCTGCCTCACCCCAGAAAGAATGGCTAATATCAAGAAATCAACTAATAACAAATGCTGGAGGGGCTGTGGGGAAAGGGGAACCCTTCTCCACTGTTGGTGGGAATGCAGACTGGTATAACCACTGTGGAAATCAGTGTGGAGATTCCTTAAAAAACTAGGATTGGAGGTCTCATCCAACCCAGCTGCTCCCCTTCTGGGTATCTTCCCAAAAGAATTAAAAACATCATATTACAATGATATATGTGTACCCATGCTTATAGCAGCATGGTTTATAATAGCCAGATCTTGGAAACAACCTAAATGCTGAGGGATGGATAAACAAGATGTGGTATTTTTATACAAAGGAGTACTACTCATCCATAAAGAAGGATAAACTGGACACTTTTATAGGTAAATGGATGTACCTTGAAAACATACTCACTAGTGAAATAAATAAGACACACATGTGTAAACATCATATTGTTTCATTAGTATGACAAGCTAAAAGAAAAAACATACATATATGTGTATGTATATGTATATAAAAATAATTAAGATAGTTATACTACTGATTTCTCTGAGTTTGCTGAAGAAAAAGATTTGTACTGGTTTTGTTCGGACAATTGAATGCAGATGTCTTGTGCTCTGGGTGAGTGATTTGGGGATGGCAATGTGCAATGTATGTACCATTGTTACCCCCTGATTGATGTGTTTTGAAATATTTTTTTCTCTTTGAAATAAAATGGACTTGGGAAAAAAAAGTCAGTTAGTACACTGAATTAACAGAGAAGTTGCACAAGAAGACAGTTTAAGAGAATGGATTAGTTAACACTGTCAACCACATCTAAAATCGTAAGTAGGAACCAGATTTCAGTTGCTAGAGCTACCACTTGGAAAGTCACTGTAGAGTTCACCATATAATAATGTCCGGATTGAAGAGTGACTGGGAAGTAGGGAAATGAAGAAGGGAGGTGTGAGCCACTTCTTCAACAAGGCTGGCAGCAAAGGAGAGGAGAAAGGGTGGCACATATGTGAAGGGAAGCACAATGGAGGAAAGGGGTAGGGAAGAGAGGAAGACAGGAACATGTTTTTTGGCTGTGAATAAAAACCCAGTGGAGAATAGCAGACTGAACCCTGGAGGATGACAAAAGTACACGGAGGACTAGAAAGAAGGTGTGAGCTGGGCGTGGTGGCTCATGTCTGTAATCCCAGCACTCGGGAGGCTGAGGCAGGAGGATCATTGTGAGTTTGAGACCAGCCTGGGCTACAAAGTGAGCACAAGGCCAGCCTGAACTGTATGATGAGACCCTGTCTCAAAAAGCAAAAAAAAAAAAAAAAAAAAAAAAAAAAAAAAAAGAAAGAAAGAAGGCGTGTTCAAGAATGCATTGAAAAGCACAACCTGGGGGAAGAAATAGGGAACTTCTTGCCCTGGAGATGGGAGGCACAGTTTGAAAGTTGAAGGGAGGAGCTTGAAAGTAACAGAGTGGCCACCTGGTGAGCTGTGGGGAGCCCGGGGGAGGGCTTCCTGGACACTACTGAATTCCACATTGGACTGAAGAAGAGGGGGTCACCTAAGGTCAGATGAGCAGGTTTTCCAGCCTCACTATGGGCTCCTCGGGGTTCCTACTGCTTTAATCTGCAGAGAAGCCCATCAGCTGCGACAGAGATCACAACTCATTATCCTTCAGCAGTACATTCTCAGACTTTCCCCAGACTGCACAGCGACGCCTGATTGGCTTGGGGTATTTCCCAAATCTCCTTAATCCAATCATAGCTTCTTAGATGAGATCGATCTTGGCTGATTTCATCAGTGAGCTGTTGATTTTTTTTTTTACCACTTTCAACAAATTCCAAAACCATTGGTGTGTGATTCCCCCCTTGTAGACACTAGGAAAGGGATTGTCTTGAAGAGGTTGTCATAGGAAAATATTGAGAAATTACTGAGATGCGGTGAAATGTTTTGATATTGCATTTCAGAATTTTACTCTTTAAAGAAGTCAAGCTTATTGAGAAACCTTGGTTTGCAAACCTTTCTATTGATTCTAGTTTTGGAAATAGAAGCAAGCGTAAGGCAGGGCTCATACTTTAAAGTAACAGATTGTCCCCCACTCTCCCATCCACATTCCGTTCCGCATTCTACATGGACAAAGCAACGTCCCAGATTTTTTACATACTGTTATGTTCACCGTACTTCTGCGGCAAATCCAACTCCAGACACAGGTGTTAGCAACTGGCATGATGCCTCTGTGACCACCCCTGTGAAAGATGATACAGGGATGGTATAACAAATATTTAATTGAAAACAACTGAAAAGGGCTTTGAAAATGTAAAGTGCAATGTAAATGCTAAATAAAGATAATATATTCTGAACAGCAGGCTCCTTGGAAATAAGGCCTATGAATTCCATTAGCACTCTCTGTTTACATGGTTTTAGGAACTTTTAGGAGGATGCTGCTCATGACCATGTATGGGATATGATTGATACCTGCAGCCCGGTGACCAGCCAGGAAAGGGGCATGTAACACGCCAATGTAAAGTTAACATGATATATTTTGAGTTATTTAATAAATAGTTACTGCACATTTCCTATGTGCAGGTGCAGTTCTAGATGCTAGGAAGAGCAGAGGGAGATATCTGGCAAAGGACTTGGGTTAACACTTGTCAGAAGACACACAAAAAAGCCAAGGGGTATAATTCCTAATAGTGAAATCATGGAAGTGCAGCCTCGATGCCCATTCCCAGGTGAATGGATAAGGAAAATGTGGTATTTGCACACAACGGAGTACTATCCTGCTGTAAAGAAAGATAACCTTGAGTCAATTGTAGGAAAATGGATGCAACTGGAGACCATAATGTTAAGGAAAATAAATCAGACACATAGGCTTAAATATCACATGATTTCTCTCATATGAGATACCCAAAATGTAAATAAAGTGCCAAATAAAAAATAGGAGGTAAGGCGATAGATCTTTCTCAAAGGGAAAGAGGATCAACAAATGAAGGGAGAGGCCAGGTGTAGTAGTACACACCTGTAATCCCAGCACTTGGGAGACTGAGATGGGAGGGAGGGTTGCATGGAGTTCAAGGTCAGCCTGAGACTCTGTCTCAAAACAAACAAACAAACCCCCCCCCACCAACAACAACAAAAACCTGGCATGGTGGTATACACCCATAATCCCAGCATTTGGGAGGCTGAAGTAGGAGAATGGAGAGATTAAAGCAAACCAGGGCTACATAGTGAAATAAAAAACAAACAAATCAAAACCAGAAATAGAAAATAGAAACCAGGCATGGTGGCACATGCCTGTAATCCCAGCACTCGGGAGGCTGAGGCAGGGGGAGCGCTGTGAGTTTGAGGCCAGCCTGGGATACAAAGTGAGTTGAAGGACAGCCTGAACTGCATAGCAAGACCCTGTCTCAAAAAGACAAACAAGAAAGAAAAAAAGAAAACAGAACTACCATATGATCTAGTAATCCCACTTCTAGGTGTATATCCAGAGGATTTAGAATTAGTACTTTGAGGCTGGGCGTGGTGGCGCACGCCTTTAATCCCAGCACTCGGGAGGCTGAGGTAGGCGGAGCGTTGTGAGTTCGAGGCCGGCTTGGGCTACAACACCAGCGCAAGGCTGGCCTGAGCTACATAGTGCGACCCTGCCTCAAAAAACCAGGACTGGGAGTTTGGCTCAGTGCCTTAAGCGCCTGCCCTGGCAGGCGCGAGGTTGTGAGTTCAATCCCCGGTGCCGCAAAAAAAAAAAAAAAAAAAAAAAAAAGAATTAGTACTTTGAAGACACATCTATACTCTCATGTTTATTGAAGAACTATGTCAAGTTATGGAATCAATTTAAATGTCTATCTACCAATGAATGGATAAAAGAAATGTGGCATGTATGCACAACAGAATACTATTCAGCCTTTAAAAGGAGGGAAATTATGTCATTTGAGACAACGTAGATCAAATTGGAAGACTGCATGCTAAGTAAACCAGCCACAGAGAAACAAATAGCAAGTGGGTCTTTATATGTGGAAGCTAAAAGGAGTGCACATGCAAAAGTAGAGGGTACAGGGGCCTTTACCTGGGCCTGGGGACGGAGGGAATGAGGAGATGTTTGCCAAGGGGTCCAGTGGTTCAGTCAGGAGCAGTGGTGTACCTGAGAAGTATCAGAGGAGATGGATACGTTAATTAGATTGATTCCATCATATATAAATAGATAGATAGATACACATACATATATATTCCTTTGTACCCCATAAACATATACAATTATCATTTGCTAACATCTAATAAAATAATAAAAGCAGGGGTTGGGAGTCTAGCTCAGTGGCTTAAGTGCCTGCCTGGCAAACACAAGGTCCTGAGTTTGATTCTTGGTAAAAAAAAAAAAAAAAAAAAAAAAGTGAGATCTGTCTCAAAAATAATAAAAGCAGAAAAGTATTTACTCAGAAGCAAACTTTATTTTTTGAGACAGAGTCTCCTTATGTAGTCCAGACTGGCCTTGAGCTCACTATATAGCCCAGGCCGGCCTTGAACTCACAGTGATCCTGATCCTCCTGCCTCAGCCTCCCTAGTGCTGGGATCACAGGACTGCACCACCAACCCCGGCAGAAGCTAACATTTATTATTAACTAAATGCCCAGGATTACTCTTGCATTCATCCATTTGAACCTCATAAGCTCCTCCTGAGCTAGGGAGTGTTTATATCTCCACCTTAGAGACACAGGAACAGAGGTAAGAGAGGCTCCATTACTTGCCCAAGATTGCAAGTAGTAGAGTCAGGACTTGAATCTAAGTCTGGCTTGCATTTTCCACTGAGTATTTGACCAACCACACTGAGTGCTTAGCTCCATCCTCTATAATTTTGCAAGGCCAAAATATTTGAATCATACACACTGCCTGAGGTCTTTTGTTTTCTGCTTGATTTCAACAACCTCCACAATTCTCCACGTGTTGGTGAGTTATTATGGCTGCACCAGAGAAGACAAGGATTCCACCGTGTAGCTGTCCCGCATAGTGACCAGAGTGGCCAGAGCTCTCCAAGAGTAGAATGGCACTTGGGAACAAGAGGTCACGCACAGTGCGGGTCACCTCTACCACCTTTATCTTTGGCTCTTTTACCACCCAATCTCTGCTTGTCCCTATGGGTTCTACATCTGTGCCTTTGCCCTACTTTTTTCTGGGAATCATTTAGCTCATGCAATGCCTGTCCACCGGCTTTATCCCAGGACCTCCAGTTCATATGGCTGAGTGTGAGAGGGTGCAAGGGCCAGCGCTCCCCGAGGACTCACAGGCTAACTCCTGGGCCAATGGGCTGAGGCCAGGAGGCCAGAGCGGATGGGACCAGTTCTCGGGAGCACTGGGGGATGTAGATACATGCGCGTTCTGAAGCCTGGCTTCTCCCCACTAATACTGCTTACTTGTAAGGCTTTTGGATTTAAGGTTTTTAAATGAGTGTGCTGTGAACAATTAAAAATAGTTCTTTCTTTTTAATTTAGAAGTCTGTTTACAGCCCCCATGTTATTCTATTCTTTTGAGTACGTCTGTAATATTTTGATCTCTACCTTCTTTGTATCTGAACGCTCACATCTACCCAGAGGCTGTTTATATAATTTCCTCAAGATGTTTAGAATATGGCACCTCTTATAAACCTTTCCTTTGCGAGCCAGTAATAATGCACCTCTGTTCCTTTAGCAGCTCCTCTCACTTACATGGTACTATGGCAAAATCTATGCTAAGAACGCACGCAGGTGCGTCCCAAGACAAAGAATCCAGATTCAAATGAAAGTACCTGGAGGAACCTACTAAGAAGATCACACTCAGCATCTACAATGTGTCAGTAATAAGAAAAAAAAAAATCTTGGCCCAATCAATGTTAACATCCTTTTTATACTTGCTAAAACATGGATCAATATCTTGATGCGTCCTTAAAAGGAAGATGATACATTAAAAAGAATGATTTCAAGTATCATTTATTTAGAAAATTTCCCTGGAAAGACACAATTTTGTCTGAAGATGTGTGACTGATGGAAAGCAGAGTGTGGCTACGAAACAGATCAAAACTAACTGGTCACCGCGGAAGGGAATCCTCGACCTCCACCTCATTAGCAACAGGCTTCCGCCAAGGCAGTGTGCTCATCATGGGTCACATTCCGATGCCTGGAAGATGGACAAAGCTTCACCCCTTCCTCTAAATTCCTGTCTCTGCTCTCTATTATTTGTGCTCACCTGGAACATGGGGAGGGACATGAAGGGACACGTCTTTCAAAGAGCCCTTAGAAATCAATCACTATGTTTTCTTGCTCAAATCAGGGAGAGAATTTAAGGCCTAAAAATATGATAGCAAGACTGTCTCAAAATACCCAGACCAAACAAAAGCACCTCCGAACAACGAGTGTGGCGATCTGTTTAAAAAGGTCTTCCATGTAAAACAACCTTGGCGTCAGTATATTTAGAAACCAAATAGCCTGAAATTGGGGGTGAACGAAGTTTGGGTATGAATAAATACACCCAAAGAAAAACAAAGTTGTGAGTTACTGTTTCCATTTGGGGTGTCAGGGAAGTTAGACCCCTGGGCCTGAGGGACGCATCTGGTGTGTACTTGTCGTAGGAAGAAGCACAGTGAGGCAGGAAGGGAGAAGAGAGGAGGAGGAAGAGATTAAGCAATGCTTGAGAGAAGGCATTCACATGAATTATTAACCAGGGACTGAATGGGAGAGGCTGAAGTACAGCAAGGAAGAGTCCACCAGTGTATTTCCACTTAGGGACCAGACGGCAAGAGGTAGGTAAGATGCATACACTGACACGAAGAATAAAACAGTGTTACCTAGATTCTAGGCTACCTGCTTCTGTCTCAGGTGGTAACAAAAAAAGATTCTTTGTTAAAAAAAAGAAAAGAAAAGAAAAGCAAGAAAAGAAAAATAAATGGCCAGCAGCCTTCAAAGTCATGATTCTTACAAGTGAGCACCTTCAAGATGCTTACTATGGTGAACCACATCTTGAGAACAGATGAGGTTTTTTATAATAGTCTCAGGTGAGAATGACAAGGTACTGGAGATTGCCTCGTTAACCCTATTTTCTGTTAGTGAATCCCCGGCAGTGCAGTTTCCAGGCAAACCTTGCTGTTTGAATGTTTGGGCCTTTATTAGGCATTTTTGGATTTGCTTATCTTCCCACATGCCTGCTGGGAACAAGAGAAGCACGTACTTTAAGAAGTAGTTCAGTCCTCATGATGAGTACACCTGTTATCCCAGTACTCTGAGAAACTGAGGTAGGAGGATGGAAAGTTTGAGTCCAGCCTGGGAAATTTGACAAGATCCTACCTCAAAATACAAAAAAAAAAAAAAAAGAGTTTGGCATGGTGGTGGAAGCCTATAATCCCAGCAATAGAGAGGCTGAGGCAGGAAGATCACTGCAAGTTCACCCTCAATTTGGGCTGCACAGTGAGTTCCAGACCAGCCTAAACCATAAGATTACAGTTTCAAAAATAAGTAAACAAGTAAGAAATAAAAATAAAAGATGGGCTGGGAATGTAGCCCAGTGTAAAGGCCTTGGGCTCAATCCGTAGTACTGTCAAAATAAAAAGAAAGAAAGAAAAAGAAGAGATCAGCTTAGCCATGACTCCTGGAAAGCCTTTCCTCATTGCCACAAATGCCCTTTTGTACCTGCCCAGTTGCACAAGTCCAGTTGCACTTATTCTACTCACCCCTGCCATCACATTTACCATACTGCAATGTAAGACCCAATTTGTGGGCAGAATTCCTTAAATCAAGGCCTATCTAGTTTTGATCATCTGTTTATCACCAGGCTGTAACATGCCTAGCACAAGGCAGGTCATTGACACACGTTTATAAAATGCTGCTTGGGAGCCGCCTGTAATCCCAGCACTGGAGAGACTGAGGCAAGAGGATCGTTGTGAGTTGAAGACCACACTGAGCTACAAACGTGAGCTCAAGGCCAGCTTAAACTGCATAGTGAGACCCTGTCTCAAAAATACAATAAATAAATAAATAAAAAGCCACTCGCACAGATATCTCTGAAAGTACAGTTGCAACAGTAACATCATCCAGAAATGATCTGGAGACATGGTATCAATGATGGATGTTCAGAAAGATGAATCTAAAATTAATATAGTTTCTTTCAGGGCAAGGTGTCAGCTTGACACATAACTCAAGGCCTTTCTTTCCTTCTCTCGTAGTTGGCCTCTGGCCATTTGCTGCTATTTTTCCAGGCTCCAGAGAAAAGGAGAGAGGCAGAAATTCCGATGGTGAATGAAGCTGCTCAGGGGCAGTGTTGGAACAGACTAGATGTGTCGAGGAAAATCAGGAGTCAGCCAGTGGGGTGAGAGTATCAATGGCTCTCACTAATGCAGGTTTTGCTAGTTCACACCTCCGACCAGTGGCCGCCCAACATAGGAAGCATATTTTAACAGGTTCTTTTCGGTTTTGTAAGGTTTGCGCTTCACTTCCCTGGAACATGTCAAGCCAAGGCCTTGATTTCTGGTTTGGAGAATTTGGTGAGCCCTACCAATGCAAGAAACAGTCATGGTCCCAAGAAAGCATTGAACAGTTTACTTTCTGAAACAGGTTCAAGGAACACTCCTTAAATGAAAATATTCAATCAAAAATAATATTACATTTTGGGAGAAGGATTTTTAATACAGAATTTCCATCTGTGATATATTTAAATTCTAGGCCTTAGGCAGCAATTTCAGAAAAGGGCCTCTTTTACCCTTTCTTAGATACAAAATAAGCCAGGGATTTAGCTCAGTGGCCTAAGTGCCTGCCTGGCAGGCGCGAGGTTGTGAGTTCGATCTCTGGTACCAAAATATAAGTAAATAAATAAAAATAAATAAATAAAATAAAATAAAAATAGATACCAAAAAATAGCCTGTTCTGGGGGTGGAGGCCTGTCTTTACTCTCTTGCCCCTGAAAAATAAAAGATTTGCTTCACTCTTTCTGAGAGCACACACCCTACTTTTTTTTAGCCCCCGCACAGTGAACTCTGGTAGGGACATCAAAATGCTTAGCGCAACTTTATTTACCTGAATTATTCTGCCTACTATCTAGAAGAGAATAGTGAACTGCCCAAACGACAGCTGATTGTCAGTAAGAGGTAAGTTGTCAATTCCAAAGTACAATTCGTCCTGTTTGTTTTGTTTTTTGACACAGAGTTATCCTATGTAGTTCAGGCTCACCTTGAACTCACTATTATGTAGGCCAGTCTGGCCTTCAACTCAAAGACAATCCTCCTGCCTCAGCCTCCTAAGTGCTGGGATCACACCAAGCCCTGTGGTACTGTGAGGATCTCCAGTAGTTTGGACGCGTTGACAGAGGCAGGTTTTGCTATTTAGGAGTGCTCAGCCATCTTGATTGAATACCTGAAGGGGACCGCCTGGCCCCAGCACCGCAAGGCACTTCCTCGGGGATCTCTAAGTTGGGGTGGGGATGCAGCGGGTCTCAGCACAGGCCTGGCCCTCCCTGGACGCTGTCCAGACAGACCCACACTCAGGCAGCGACTGGAGGCGCGAGTTTGCATACATAGTGTATCATGCATTCTACCAGTCCTAAAAGAGGGGGAATCTGCCACTCCATCAGAAGCTTAAAACTTTATTTCCCATTTTTCCTGACCTGTGGCACGGATTTCGCCTTCGGGCAGCGTTTGGGGAAGGCTCGGGCCCACTGCCGAATGGCTGAATGCATACATTTCCCTGCACATGGTGGCTGAGCAGCTCTGAGGATTGCTTTAAAAAGAAGAAGAAAAAAAAAGTAAAGTGCAAAATAGACAAATAGATCCAGAACCCGAGCAGCCTCTCTCCCATGTGCTCGGACCGTCGCCGCGAGCCGGGGCCAGGGATCGCGCCAGATGCACCTGAATCGGTCCCCGCGGGCGGCCGCGGCTCGAGCGCCGGCCCTGCAGCTCCCGGCGGGCGGGCGGCGAGGGCGCAGCAGCAGCAGCAGCAGCAGCAGGAGCAGCAGCAGCAGCCGCCGCCGCAGCGCAGCGAGCGCGAGCCTCGGGCCGCGGCGGCGGCGGCGGCGGCGGCACCGGCACCAGCGCAGTTTCCCCTCTCCCCAGCCTGGCTCCACGCGCACATGCGCACTGCGCCCGCAGCCCTGGACCATTTGTCAGGACTACTCGTGAGACGGAGAAAAAAAAAAAAGAGAGCGAGAGAAAATTTGGGGGTAAGAAGCGGGCGATCGGGATCTAATCTCTCCTGAATCCGAAGCCGAGTCCGTGGCCGAGCCCCGCGTGGGTGTTTTTTCCGGGCGGGGATGAAAGTTAAAGAGCCCTCCGGAGGGAAGGAAGCGCACCCTGCCTGGTCTTGTGAAACAGATCAGGGGAGGGGAAGGACGGAGGGGTTTCTCCCCCACTTCCCCGCGCCTCTGGGAAACAGCAGAAAACTTCATCCCCAGGAAAAAAAGTGGGCAAGTGACTCGGAAAGGGCTGGAGGGGGAGTCTCCGGGCATCTCCTTCCGAAGTAGTGAGTGCGAGTGCGAAAGAGGAACAAAAGAGAGAGAAAAGAGAAAGGAAAAAAATGGGGGGAGGAGAGACTTGTATTTTTTCTCTGCGCGCACCCGGGAAGGGTGTGGGGGCCGCGCGGGAGGCGGCGGAGAGGCGGCCGCGCCGGGCTCTGGGCGCGCGCAGGCGGCGGGACGCGGCGACCCCCGGCCCGCGCCCCCCGCTTGTCACTTGGGTCGCTTTGGTGACACCGGCGCGGGTGGGGGAGCGCGGCGGCGGCGGCGGCGGCGCAGGAGCGCAGGGGCGCGGGTCCGGGGTGGGCGCAGCCGAGCTCGCCGGCCCCAGGGCGGGGAGCGCGGCGGCCGAGGCAGGGGGCGCCGGCGGCGGCGGCGGCGGCGGGCGTGGGGGCCGCGCGGGGGCGGCCAGGGCCAGCGATCGGTGCGGCGGGGAGGAGGCGCGAGCCCCGCGCGCCGCCCCTGCGGCCCCCTCCGCCCGTGTGGCCTTTGTGCCGGGCGCGCACCGGGGAGCGGGCGGGCGGCGAGCGCGAGAAGTCCCGGCGCGGGCGACCGCGGCAGTGGGAAAAGAGGCCGAGCGGCCACTTTCTCCCTGCCCGGCCGGCCGAGTGTGCAGGCGCGTCCGCCCGCCGTGCTGCTGCGTGTGCGCGAGTGTGAGTGCGGGTGTGCGCGGCGGCGGCGGCGGCGAGAGAGCGAGGCCTCCGACTCCCGGCGCGCACACGCACACTCACTCACTCGCACGCACGCACACGCGGACCGCGGCCCGGCTCGGCGGCCGAGAGTTTGCGTTCGCTCGCCCGCAGCCGCCTCCCTTCCCGGCCGAGTGTGTGAGAATTTCCTATAGATCGGCTCCAATTTCCGCCATTTTGGGAAAGTTGCACAAAAAAAAAAAAAAAAAAAAATGAAGCCTCCGGTTTATTTGTGCCCGAGGCAGGAAAGTGCTCGGGGAGGCCGTGCGCGCGGGGGAGGCGCGGGCCGCGGGCCGAACCTGGAACCCGCGCCGTCGCGGCGCCCGCCCCGGGCCCGGTACCCGAGTCGGTGCCGGTGCCGGTGCCGCGCCGGCCCGGTGCGGGCGCGAGTGTCGCCGGGCGGCGGCGGCGGCGGCTCGGATCGCAGGGGCGGCGGGCTGCGCCGGAGGGGGACGCGGGGCGGCTGCCTTCCTTCAACTTGTTTACGCCCGCCTCGTCTCGTCCTCCTGGGGAGGCGGCTGGGTGGGCGCGGGGCCGCCCCGGAATAATGGGCTCCGCGCGGCCGCTCGCGTCCTGGGCCCGGCGGCCGAGCTCGCGCGGCGCCGGCGGCGGCGGGGGAAGTAGAGGCCGGCGGGGGCGGGGATCGGGCAGCGCAGGAGCCCAGGCATCCGCCGCGCGCCCGAGCTGCCGCGGGGAGGAGGGGAGGCGAACTTGGGAGCCGCGGAGGGCAGCGCAGGGGGCGCCCTGGCACCGGCGGGGGCAGGGCGCAACTTCGGCGCGGGTGGTGAAACTTTAATTACCTTCCGAGCAAAACGGGGGG
>RJWM01000483.1:132210-214311 GCA_004363535.1 Dasyprocta punctata | reverse complement strand
CTCAAAGAAGTAGAGAGTAGAAGAGTGGCTTCTAGAACCCAGGAAGGGTGTGAAGGACAGAGAGAGGAACAGAGTGTGGTTTTATAGTAGAATATGATAACTATGACTGATGATAACTAATTGAATGTTTCAAAATAGTACACAGAACTCTGAATGTTTCCAACATAAGGAAATAATATTTGTCAAAAGTGATAGAAATCCTAAATATCCTGAGCTGATCAATATACATTGTATACATTTATTGAAGTGTCATACTGTACTCATAAATAGATATAATTACTATTAATTGTTAATTAAAATAAGTTAAATTTTTAAAATACATCATAGAATTCCTATTTTTATAAATATATAGAATAAAACATCACTAGTAATTTCAAATATTTAGATTAACTTGATGTCTATCTTAACACATCCAGACATCCAGCAAGCAATATTTGAAACTAGTGACAATGAACTGTTACATACTAATGTTTTAAAACTTTGATAGTCACATAAAGCTGAAGTTTAGATTGAGATATTGTGAAAATGAGGTTCACATGAATATATGAAACAATGTTCCAGGAATCAAATGCAAACAATTTCTTCACTGCATGACTAATATTATAGTTACACGAAATATCATAATGTGAAATGCAAGAAGTTCTACCCTGTCCAAACTGGATAGAGCACATGGCACCTCCCTACCTCTGCCCATGATCACCTACTGATTCTAGAAGTTTGAAAAATTGATTCTGAAAACCACCGCAAATCATCAAAATTACTTTAAAACAGTGTAATATAGTGATTTCTTCCTAATGTATAACTACATTTTGACATATCCCAGCCTATATAAAGGGATATTACTGAAGTCTGAAAAATATTCTTGACCAAGTAAACTTGATAATTATTTTGCATGTAATCTTCTAAGCATTTGCAAATTAATTTTATAACATTAAATGTCTTTGACTATATAGCATCTCTTATGATTAACAGTAGTTTGTGTTACTTTTTGTATAACTAATTTTCTTATTAAGATATAATCATTCTTCTAAAATTCAAAAGCCTAAGGGAATCCAAAGCACAGATGTGGTAGCAGCTGTGATGATCTGGACAGCTGATCAGATTTAACAACTCAGGAAATATTATAAGCCCACCCCTGTGAACCAGGTAATCACAATGACAGTAAAATAACAGAAAAATGCCTTACAATCTTACAAGCATAGCCTACAGAAATGTTTTTAAATGACTATCTTTAATTAAAGCTTCACTAGAAAATTCATTCTCTTCTAGTTATGCCAAAAAAAAAAAAGGTGAGGAAAAGACATTTCACTGATGATCAAATTTGTATGTATCTGTCCCCTCCTGAAAGACTAGTTTGATATGATGCAAACACAAAATTTTAAACTGTTTAAAATAAGTAAATATCATACAAAATGTTTTTTAAGCATGTAAGATACCATCCATGTAGAAACCTAATACCAACACAAAAAGCAAATACCTTGAATTTTAAAATTTAAATATATGTAAGTATCATCTATGGAGACTATAAATGTAAGTATATGTATGTGTTTGTGTGTGTATTTATACTGGGGATAGATAGATAGACAGACAGGCAGACATATATTTAACCACAAATCCAAATATAAAAAGAGTCAAAGTAGAATACTTTTAAGAAAAGGATAAAATTATGACTAGGATACTATGAATGCATAGTAACACAAGCTACGAAAAAACCAATTTGTAAGAAACAAATGGATCTGTTCTCATAATTGTAGACATAGGATGGATGTCACAATATTACATATCAGAAGTTGAATATAAAAGTACACAAAGAACTACTTTATAGTATACAATACACTGCTATGCCTATAAACTTTATAAACATCCAGAAGATACTGCACAATTTTAGTTATATGGTTATATATATGTGTGTGCATGTCTATATATATATAATATATATATAAAATCTAATACAGAAAGTGTTCACGAGCTCTATTTTACTTGTGAAAAGTAAGATATAGTAAATGTCACTGTCTCATAAAGCAATGTGGTAGACTAACAACTGGTGGTCAACTTGTAACACCAGCTGAACCGAATCAGCATTGTGCTGAGCGTGGATGGCCCACCTGAGCACTGTTGCCAACAACACAAAAAGGAGAACTGGAGAGGAAGAAGTAGTGTTGTGTGGTGGTGTCGGTTCTCCTGTTGCCATTAGTTCTCCTGGAGAGGCTTGTTGAGCTTCTTTCCTGATATGAATTTGGCTGTAATCATGGTTATAAGAGCTTGGGACCTTGTCGCTGAGAATGGTTGTGGTTCACTTTGAGGAGCTCTGGTCTTTACCACTTCCCGGCTCTGGAGGGGAGAATGTGTGCTGTTCAATCTCCAGGAGAAGCTTGTCACACTGACTTTCTGATATGAACTTAGCTATTGTCATCATCAGAGGAGCTTGGGACCTCATGGTTGCTGAGGATGGCTGTGGTACTTTTCAGGGGAGCCCTGGTCCTTACTTTGAGTGTTGCTTCTTGGCTCCAGTGCAGAATCCTCAACCCACAGGCACAGATCCTTCATCCCGTTAGCACAGATTTTCTGGCTTCTGCCGCTGACCTTTGGGCCTTCCCAGTGCAGATCCATGAAACAGATTTGCATGAGACACTGTCATGGGCTCTAGGTATTCAGCTGGACTCAGGCAGGACATTGCTGTGGGATCTGGGCCCTCAGCTGGATTTTGGGGATCTTTAATGTGTGGATAGATTTCCTGCACTTTCTATGTTTGACTCTGGATGACTATTATAAAATAATACTATAAATTATGGGTCCTGTTTTAAATTGTTTTCGTTGCAAACCCTGACTACAACAAGCAGTATAATAGGTAGCCATGTGTTTTGCTGTCTACAATTAAACCATATTTTGGAAATATTTTGTAATTTTTCTCCTTTAATTTTTAATAAACATTTTATTTTAGAATGGTGAAAGAAAAGAAGTTCCTATCTATCTGAAAGACAGACAACCATTTCAAATGGATGTATATATGTTCACATATTGCCCTCATCCTGAAATAAATCATTCCCCCAATTGAATGTAAATGGGTTTGCTTTCCTCCTAAACACAACACTGTCTTTTTTACTACTTAATTTTAGAGCCTAAATTCTTGTCACTGCATCAAAAATAGCAACTAGCTTTTCCAACTAGTTGACAAATTAATTGTATTAAATATTCATCTAATTATGATTTTCTGTACTATCTTTGCTAGAGACACTAGGATTTGGGTGATGAAAGACTGACTTCTTTGGAAAGGGAAAAACCTTTTAAATTTAAATTTCAGAATCAGTTGTCAATGTCTAGGAAAAACTATAAAATATTTCCTCCTTCCCCCAACAATATAAAATAGCTGTCTATTCCACACAGGTGCAAAGATAATTTGTTAGGGGAAAAATAATCTTTTCAATAAAAGGGGCTCAAACAATTGAAGATCCACAAGCAAAAAGTAAAATGAACTTTGAACCATACATCATATCAAACAAAAAATTAATTCAAAATGGATCAGAGACCTAAACATATGAACTAAAATTAAGCATACAGTGTCTAGGAGAAAGCAAGAAAGAAAATATTCATCATATCAAGTTGGAAAACAGCAAAAGAAAAAGATCTTATATAGGGCTTACTAAAAATTATAGGTTATTTTTAAAATAGATATCATTTTTAAAATTAAATACATGCTAACAATTAGGGGAAATATTTGCAAATCACATATTTTTAAAAAACTTACAACCATAATATAAAGCAATACTTAAACCAAATAATAAAAAACAACCCAATTTTAAAATAGGCAAAATGTTTTTAAGAAATATTTCACCAAAGAACACACACAAATAACTAGTAAGCATAACAGAAGACATTTAGCATCATAGATTACTACAGAAATGTACATAAAGTCACCATAACATAACACTATGAACCTACTAGAATATCTAGTATTTTAAAACTCAAGTGTAGGTAAGAATGCAGAAAAACTGAACCCCTCATGCATTGTTGTAGGAATGTGAAATGATACTGTCACTTTGAAAAATAATTTGCAAGTTTGAAAAAGTTAAGCATAAACTTGCTATAATAACATAGCAATTTTCTTTCCCTTTCATTATTACAATATCTATTGTACATTTTGGATCTTACTACTCTTTCAGTTTTTAATTACTATTACTTATTTTTTACACTAAGGTGACAACATCATATTTACAAATGTGAATCTGATTCATTTCACTTAGAGTATAGTCTCAAGCAAAAAAAAATAGCAATTTCACATCCCAGAATCTACCAGAAAAGATTATTTATACACATTTATTTATTTATATAAATACATTTATTTTTATATATTCATTTATATATATACCCATCTATAAATATATATACCCACTTATACAAATGCTCATATATATATATACATACACACATAGATATTCTGTCTTACTCTTCTCATTGCTGAGAAAAAATACCTGACACCTAAAGTTAAAGGAGTAAAGGTTTATCTTGGATCACAGTTTGCAGAGATTTTATTTCATAATCAGCTGGCTCCAAGGTAGAGTAGCATGGCAGACAGGCATTACAGAGGAAAAAAAGTTCAGGCCAGGCAGAAGGCAGCAAAAGCAGCAGAGAGCAATCAAAATGGCAAAACAGCAAGCAATGACAGCAGCCTTCCCTCTGTCCCTTATATTCTATCCCGGGCAGGCCACCCTTAATTCTAACATTGTACCATGAATCAATCCCAGCATCACATCCTTCATGCCAGCATCACACATCCTAGATTCAGCCACCTCTGAAAGCCCCACCTATGACCTCATGAGTCTTTGGGGAACATCTAGATACAAACCATAACACACTCCAAATATCTGTCAATAGGCGAATGGACTTGTTTAAAATGTGGTCTATCAGATATTAGGTAATATTGCTTAGCAATAAAAAAGAACTGATGATGTAGGCTACAACATGATAAGCCTCAAAAACATTCTGCTAAGTGAAAAGACACAAAAAATGATATATTGTAAGATTTGATTAATTTGAAATGTCCAAAAAAGACAAATTCATGCAAATGAAAAACAGATCAGTCATGGGCTGGTGTTGGGAATGAGAACACTTTTATATTGACATGAATGTTCTAAAATTAAATTATGATAATATCATAACTTCATAAATTTACTAAAAATTGTTGAGTGGTACGCTTATATGCAATGAATAAATTTTATAACATGTAAATTAAACTTGTATAAAGTTGCCTGCTTTAAAAAAAAAAGCTGTGTAAACTTCCATCTTTTTCTTTACTTGAGTTGATACTGAGACAAAAGAACTTGCAAAAACCACACAATTCTGTCAATATTAAAATAAAGAAACTACACACATAATTTTCAAATTAAGTCTTAAGCCACTGTCATTAGTTTTCAAGACTCCCATTATTAGCAATTAGAAATCTAAAGTCATAGCATAATGAAGATGAAAGCGTATTTGACAATAAGTAATTTTTGAGAGGATAAAATATAAAAAGATAACTCTTGTCAAATTAATCTCATAATAAATGTTAGCAAACGTGGTTCCACACTTATAGAAATTATTGAATACTAACTTCACTGTGCTAAAAACCTTGTAAATGTTCCAACCATTCTTTAATGCAATTCTTTTAGATATGTAATTCTTTTCATTGAGACTTTCCTGCATAATTTATAATGATGCTTATGGCAATGATTCTCACTGTTACAGTGAGAAGACAAAATGAGAGAAGTGAAATACTTGCCACTTGTATTGACTACCAGGTTTTAGATAGAAAATATGCTATACCATATAAATAGGCCAATTCCATAAGTATTAGTATGTCTAATTTGCATACTATGGGATCCAAGAGATCAGGTAAGTTGCCCCAAAGCATGCAGTTAATAAGTGGCAAAATCAGAATCTAATCCAAAAACTCATGTTCTTTTCTTTATGTGATGTGTAAAACTCTGTCTTGTATTGCTTACTTTATAATTGCTTTCCTCTGATTCAAATATGGCCTTCTTTTAAGCCTTTCAGCAAACAAGTATTCTCTAAAGCCCTATCCTGTATTTCCCATTCCCATTTGTTGAGCTTCTTTTATGTAACAGAGTTAGAAATAGAAGATGAATTAGATATAGTTCCCTCCCTTAAAGAAATGGCAGTCTAGTGGAAGACAATTCCAACAAAGCAACTAAAATATGACTTAGAAGTATAATGCATTAATGTATTAATTATTGGTACTGTCCTACTAACCTGCTTTGAAACTATTTTATTTTTTCCTCTCTTTAAATAAAATTTTAAAAAGAAATACAATGAATTAACTCCAAATCACAATGAAACATAAAGAAAAAAGCACCTAACTTATTTCTCCTGTCCTTTCTCGCCTATTACACCTTTAAAATGAAATACACTTGTGCCACTCCCAAAGTTGCCCCCTGTCATGCATACCACAATCCATGGATGCTCAAATCCTTTATATAAAATAGTGTAGTATTTTCACATGATCTGTACACCTCCTCCCATATACTTTAAATCATCTCTAGTTAGATTTTAAACAACTAATATAATTTCAATGCTTTACAACTAGTTGTCATACTATGCTGTTTGGAGAGTAATGACGAGGAAAAGACTGCACATGTTCAGAATAAATAAATTCTGTTTCCAAATATTTTCAGTTCACAGTTTTGAATCTGACATGGGCTTAATCGACAGATGCAGAACTTCTGTATTTGTAGGGCTGACAATACATTCCTTGCTTCACCTTAAGGTCTTTAATCCTTCTGCTCATATTTACATTCAGCTTTCAGTGCACTCTGCTTGTGTTGTGGGTATAAAAAGGCTGTACACCATAATGCAGAGACATAAAGTCAAATAAGAAAGATTTTCCATGTGTTTTCTATTATTTCCAAGCTATAGAAACTTCAGCAAGTAGCTTTATCTCCTTGAGCCTCAATGCATTTTTTAAAATCAATTTTATTGAGACAGTTTACAAATATGATGCTTCTACTTTAAGTGTACAACCTAATGCACTTTTACAAATGTTTATATTCTTGTAACAATTATCAAGATACAGAGATTTTCCATCACCACAAAAATTGCACAAAAATGTTTGTAACAGTTTTTTCATGGTAGCCACAAGCTGAATCTCAAAAATTCATCAGTAAGTGAGGGAATTTCAAAAAGTTCCTTGTGCCACTTCCCAATGTCTTCCTACCACTCTAAACTTTAAGTCTTCACTGTCTGCTTCCTGTCAAAACAAATTAGGATTTTAAATAGAATTTCATATATATGGAATCAAACTATTTACTATTTTGTATCTGGCTTATTTTGGTAAGCAGAATGTTTTGGGAGATTCATTTATGTTGTTGTATTGTGTTCCTATTTACCACTGAACAGCATTCCATTGTATGGATATATCAAAACTAGTTTATCTGTTCAGCTACTTGCAGACATTTGGGGCCCAATCTGGGGCTACTATGAACAAAGCTTCTAAAAAGCTTTATAAAATCCTTTGTATGAACAAGTATTAAATAGTTTTCACTTCGTTGCATTTTGTGTATATATGTGTATGTGTAATAAGTTTGGATAAGTATGAGTTTGACTTTTTAAGAAATGATAAAACTGTCATAATTCCAATGTCCTGATTCACATTCCCACCAGAAATGTATGAGTTCCTGACAGTATTGGTATTGCGAGCTGTTACAGCTTGTATCTAAATGTCCCCCAAAGCATCATGCAGTTCTAGGTGGGCATTTTGGAGGAGGCTGGATCTAGAGAGTATGATGCTGGGATAAAGGATGTGATGCTGGGATTCATTCATGGTGTCATGAAAGGATTAAGGGTGCCTCACAATGAGTGTGAGTGCTACCCAGCTAAAGGGCAGGTAGCCTGGATAGAATATAATAGACAGAAAGAGGGTTGTTATAATCAATTATCTCCTGCTGCTTCTTCACTACTTCACTGCTTTATTGCCTCTGCCTGCCATGAACAGTTTCTCCTCTATGATGCCTTTCTTCCATACCATCCTGCCTTGGAGCCAGCCAACTATGAACCAAAACCTCTACAAACTGTGAACCAAAAAACACTTTCCTTCTTTAATTCTGAGTGTTGGGTATTTTGTCTCAACAACAAGAAAAGTAACTAAGACAGTGAACCTTTTTAATTTTAAGCTGTCTAAAAGTGTGTAGATGCATCTCCCTGTGGCTTTAATTTACATTTCCCTAATGACTACAGATGGTGAGCATATTGCAAAGTATTTATTTGCCAAAAAAAAATCTTGTTTTGTGAAGTATCTTAAAACTTTTTCATTTTTTATCAAATAGTTTTTCTTTTTATTCTGCAATTGTTATTTCTAAACTGTGAATATGAGTCCTTTGTCAAATGTATGTATTACAAATACTTTCCTCCACTCTCTGGTTTCCGTTTCATCTTCTTGAGAATATTTTTGAAGGTCAAAAGATTTTAACTTCGATAAAGTTCAGCTTTTTAATTGTTTCTTTCATGCATAGGGGACCCTACAAACTCTTTGTCTACTTCATGGTTGTAATGATTTCTTTTAATTTTTTGTTGAGATTTATTGTATTTTCATCCCTTATGCTTAGGTTCATAATCCATGTTGTTTTCTGATTATGTGCTTAAAATTCACTTTTTCCACAGGTCTACCCAGAGGTTTTAGCACCACTGTTGAAAAAATTATCCTCTTCTGCACTGAAGTAGTTTGGCACCTTTGCCAATAATCAATTCGCCCTACACCCTGGATCTTTTTTTGAACTCTCGCACGTTTCACTGATCTATAAAGTATATTCTTAAGCCAACACTGTATTATCTTATTTTATATATAATAAGCCTTGAAAATAAATAAGTCCTCCAACTTTGTGTTCTTCAAAATTGATTTGGCTATCCTGGGATTTTTTTTATTTCTTTATTTTTAGATTACTTGTTAATTTTCAAAGTGGTTTGCAGAGATTTTGACTGAGATCGCACTGAATATATGGAACAATTTAGGGATAACTGACATCTTAATAATACTGATTTTTCCAAGCAATGAACAGGGAATATCTTCTCATTTATTTGGGTCTTATTTAATTTCTGAGAGAAAAGTAGTATTGTTTTCATCCTTGCCGATAATTATTCTCTTTTGCTTTTATTATAGCTATCCTCGTGGTTGTGCAGTAGTATTTCTGTGGGCTTTTGATTCACATTTTCCTAATAATTACTATGCTGAGCATCTTTTTATGAGTTCACTGGTTATTTGACTCTCTTACTAGTGAAGTAGCTTTTTAAAACTTTGCCAATTTTAACTGGGTTTTATCTTTTTACATTAATTCATAAAATTCTTTACATATTCTAGATACCCTTATCAGAACTTTATTTGAAAGTCTTTTTCTCATTGTATGGATTGTCTTTTGAAACAAAAATTGTGATGAAGTCAAATTTATTCTATTTTTTATGATTTTATTTGTGCTTTTGTTGCCATATTTTAAAAAATAATTGCTAATCCAATGTCTTGAAGACTCTCACAGGCAATTTGGGCTGCTATAACAGAATACCATAGAATGAGAGATTTTAACAACAAACATTTACTTCTTTCAGTTTTGGAATTTGAAAGTCTAAGTACAGAGTGCCAACACAGCTTCAGTGAAGACGCTTTTCCAGTTTGAAGATTGCTGGTTTCCTGTAACCTCACAGCGAAAAGGGGACAAAAGAATTCTTTAAGATCCCATTCATGATGACCACTCTGATGACCTATTACCTCCCAAAGCCCCAACTCCTGTTATTTTAAATGCTAGTTAAGATTATAGCATACAAATGTTGGGGGAACACAACATTCAGTCCATTAAAAAGTACTAAACCTATATTTCCTTCTAAAGGTCTTATATTTAGGTCTCTGATCCACTTTGAGATAATTTTCATACATATTATGGAGTAGGAGCCCAACTCTATCATTTTTCATGGGGCTATATAGGTATCCCAAGACTATTTTTTGAAAGTACTGTGCTTTTTCCCTTAAATGGTCTTGACACTCTTGCCAAAAATCAATTAACCATCAATACATAAATTTATGTCTAGGCTCTCAATTGTAGTTCATTGATACTTGTGACTATCCTTATAGCAATGCTCCACTACTGTGAGTACTACAGCTTTATATTAACTTAAAATTAGAAAGTGTGAGTTCTACAACTTCACTTTTTCAAGATTGCTTCAACTATTTGAAATTCACTCATAAACCATATGAATTGTAGAATCAGCTTTTCTATTTCTGAAAAACTGATTGTTGGAATTTTGACAGGGATAGCCACAAATCTGTGGACCAGTGTGCAAAGTATTGCCATCTCAACAATAGTAAGACTTTCAATCCATAAACACACTTTTCTAATTTTTAGGACTATTTAATTTCTTTCATCAATGTTAGAATTTTCAATGTACAAACCTTGAAATTCCTTAAACTTATTTCTAAGTATTGTACTCTTTTTGATGCTTTATAAACACAATCATTATCTTAACTTCATTCTGTTCATTACCAATGCATAAAACTAGCTGTTACATTCTATAACTTTACTAAACTTATTTGTTAGCTCTAATAGATTTTTGTGGATTATTTGAGGTTTCTACATGCTAGATTGTATGATCTGTGAATATATTTTTATTCTTTTTCCAGTCCAGATGCTTTTTGTTGGGCTGGGGTCTCATTTCCGTAGTAAGAATTTCTAGTACAGTATTGAACAGTAATGGTAAGAGCAGACATTTTTGTCTCATTCTTAATTTTAAAATGAAAGTTTTCCATATTTCACTATTAAACATCATGTTAAAAACAGTACAGGTTTTTCACAGATTTTCTTTACTGGGCCGAGGTAATCCCCTTCTAGTCTACTTTTTTAGTGTATCTGTAATAAAACTATAGAGATTGCATCAAATGCTTTATTTTCTGCAACAATTGAAATGATTAAATTGTTTCCTTGATTCTATTAAAATAGTGCATTATGATGATTAAATTTCATATTTTAAACCATACCCAGGATAAAAATCATTTGCTCATGGTGTATAATCTTTTTATTGTGTTACTTGCAAGCATTTTATTGGAAATTTTCATGGGTATATTCATGAGATATTGGTCTGCAGTTTATTGTGATGTCTTCGGCTTTGTATCAGAATAGGCTCATAGAATAGGTTAGTAAGTATACCCTTTTCTCCAATTTCCTGGAAGAATTTGAGAAGGATTGGTATTAATTTTTCAAACATTTGGTAGAATTCTCCATTGAAGTCCCCTGGTCCTGCGTTTTCTTTGGTTGGAAATTTTTTCATTACTGATTCAATCTCTTCACTTGTTGTCAGTTATTCATATTTTCTTTTTTTTAATTAATTCAGTTCTGATAGATTGCTTCTAAGAATTTATCGGTTTCATCTAGGTTGTCTAATAGGTTCATATACAACTGTTTATAATATTTTCTTATGATTTTTTTTTTTATTTCTGTAAAGTCAGTGTCTTGGTTACTTTTCTCTCGTTGCTGAGACAAAATACCTGACACCCAAAGTTAAGGAAGGAGAGGTTTGTTTAGCTTATAGTTTTTAGAGGTTTCAGTCCATATTCAGCTGGCTCCAAGGCAGGGCAGTGTGGCTGAGGGGCAGTGGCTCATGGTGACCACAAGCAACAAAAGCAAAAGGGCAAGAAGGGAAGAGCACAGAGAGAAAACTCTTTCTGTCCCTTATATTGTATGCTACACTCACTTGGGTGTAGCACTCACACCCATAATCCCAGCACTGGACCATGAGTCATTCACTCTAGACTCAGCCACCTTCAAAAGGCCTGATCCCACCATGACTGCATGAGGCTTTTGGGGGACAGCCAAACACAAACTATAACAGTCAGGAATAAAGTTTCCACCTTCATTCCTAATTTTAGCCATTTGTGTCTTCTCTTTTTTTCTTAGTATTCTCATCAAAAGTTTGTCAATTTTGTTAATCACTTCAAAGAGTCAGTTTTAGTTTCATTAATTATCTCTACTTTTTAATTCTGTTTATCTCAATTCTAACCTTTATTATTTCCTTTACTTGATTGCTTGGGGTTTAGCTCATTCTTTTTTTTCTAATTATGAAAGTGAAAGATTAGTTCCTTGATACAAGATCTTTCTTTCTTAATAAGTGCTTGCAGATATAGATTTCCCTCTTAGCACTGATTTAAGTTCATTCCATAAGTTTAGTATTTTTTCTATTTTGTTTGCTTGCATTCATCTGAAAATGTTTCCTTATTTCACTTGTAATTCTTCATTGAAACATTGGTAATTTAGAAGTATGTTATTTAAATCCAACATACTTACAAGTTTTCCAGATATTCTTTCATTATTGATTTCCAATGTCATATCATCATGGTTGCAAAGCATACTACATTTGATTTTTAGTCTTTTCAAATTTATTGAAATGTATTTATGACCTAACCTATGCTCTCTCAGAGAATATTCCCTTGTGCTGTTGTTAGGTGTAAAGTAGGAAAGAAGATAAAAACTATACCAACATAAACTAGGCCTCTTAGAAATACACAAAATTCACAGACACACATGTGCACACACACACCAAAACATCTACTAGCTATCTCAGTGAAAGTTAACTTAAATCCTTCCAATAAATCCGTAAACAGATTTAAACATTGGTCTGTTATTTTCATACAAAATATTTGAAGACCCCAAGATTCATCTGTATTTAGCCCTAATATCTATCACATTAGAAATGATCTTCATAAATCAATTCCAGAATACTTCACAGTTAAGTTCATGTGTGTTAGTAAGTCAGTTGGTCTTTAAAATATTTGAATAAGTATGGTTTCTTCTAAATTTGAAGTTGAAGCCCATTTTACTACCATTTGTGGAAACTAAAACTTAAGTCACTTATACCAAGTTTTGCCTAGTAATTGACACTTTCAACAAATGAGAAGATTAATTTTTATTTAGAAAAGGTAAAAGTTAGTATGAAGCTGTCCTATATTCAAATAACTGATTTATATATATTTCAATGAAGTTATATATCAGTCAGTACTTACTAGAAAATCAGATTTATTCTTACTTCTTCTAAACTTAAATTTTCTATCTTTGGTATTCCCTGATACCTCAGATTCTTATATCCAATTGCTTACTTAATGTATCCTGATCGTCTACCCTGATCCCTAAATTTGCTGCTTTCCTTGACTTTACAGTCTCTGAAAATGAGGATGCCATAGTTGTAGTTGCTCAGGTGAAAGACAAACCAAGAGTGAGAGTGAAAAGAAAAAAGAAAGGAAAAAAACAGAAAGGAAAAAGGGAAAAGGGTATAGGGAAGAAGGAAAAAAGGGAAGAAGGGAAGAAAGGAACAAAGAACAAAGGAATAAGGGAAGGAAAGAGGAGGGAGGGAAGAGAAGAGAAACTGAGGAATCTTTGATTCCTCTATTTCTTTCATAAGACACCCAATATATTACCAAATACCACTGACCCGATCTTCAAAACCAGAATCCAACCATTCTTACTGATACAGGGGAATGAAACTCCCAACCTAATAGATGTCCAGTATGAGTTTGTGTTCTCTAAAATCAAAGAATGAATTTAAGGAACAGTGGAGGTTAAGAGCAGAACATATTTATTGAGAGAAAGCAAGCATCTGCCTGAGAGAAACAAAAGGGGTAATGAGTTGTATTGGTTTGTACTGTGTCCCCCACAAGGACTTGTAATTTGGATGGGGCTGAGTCTGGCATTTGTGATTGGTTTGTTGTCTAGCTCTGGGATTGGTGATGTGAGTGCTGCACCCGCCCAGGGGTGGAGCTGACATACAGAGTAAGGCAGGAGGAACATGGGTCTCTCCCTCTCTCACTTGCCAGGTTAGTGCACCTTGCTGTTGGGTGGCCACCATGAATGGCTGCCCCGCCATGCCAAGCTGCCTTGGAGCCAACTGAGTATGGACTGAAACTCCGGAGAAACTGTAAGAAATAAACCTTTCCTTCCCTAATTTTGGGCATCAGGTATTCTGTCTCAGCAATGAGTGAAAAGTAACTAAGACAGAATTTGGTACCAAAGGAGTGGGGTCATTGATATGACTAAACCTGACCATGTGTTTCAAGAGCCTTTGGAAATGGCCTGTGGGATGAGTTTGGAAAGGTTTGGAGATGTTGCCTGAATGCAGAGAGATGGAATGGCTTAGGTTGTTCTGTATGGGAGATTCTGGTCAGAGCTCAGAACGCTGACAGAAAGCCTGCTGGTAAAGACCAGGTTCAGGAGGTTTCTGCTGGGAAGAAGGAATGCATTGGGTGTTGGACTCCACATGATGTGTGTTACAGCTTGGCAAAAAGTTTGTCTGCATTCTGCTCATGCCCAGAGACTTTGCCTGAGACTGAGATTAAGGGCAATGGACTGACTAGTATGGCAAAAGAAATTTCAAGGCAACCTAATGTTGAAATTGTGGCCTGGCTTTTAGCCAGATTTATGTTGGGAATTAAGAGCAAAGCACCCAGCAGGTGATTTAAAATGATGTGAGTTTGGCCAGAAAGCTGTGGACTGTAAAGACAGAGCTGAGACCTTGGTTGCTGAGAAGGAACAAAGGAATAAAAAAATGGCCTGGGGGCATCCCAGGAAGCAGCAGGCCTCCACTCTTTGCAGCCTTAGGCTTTCAAAAGTGAAAGACTTTGGTTGGAGGAAAAAGCCACAGAGTGCCATGTTCCAGAGTGGCAATAGAGGCCACAGGAGGCTTCAAAATGGCAGTGGCCACACCAGGTTTCAAAATGGTGGCAGTCACACCAGATTCCAGAATGGAAACAGCATAGAGAAGCTGTTCCTCACAATCAGGTTCAGGGAGCTCAGCAATCCAGGCAGTTGACCCCTACAGCCAAGAGAGAGGAAAGCCTGGCTACCACTCCAGCTGGCAGTGGACTTTGGTGGCATCTACATGGTACTGGTTTTAAGTATGAGGAAAACGTGTAGCTTCCACTATGCTTTCAGAGGACAATATGTAAAGATGTAAGGTTGAAGGCAAGGGTGCAATGGAAAATCCAAAGGTTTGAAAACGTGGATCATCCAAGAAAAGCTGTGAGAATTCAACAGAGTGGGTTTAAGAGAGAAGCTATGGAAGTTAAAACTCCTGGAAGTGTCACGGGGTGGAGTCACTCAAGCCTTTTGGAGCTTGCAACCCGATTGCTTCAGATGCTGAGCATAGAACTCCAGGACTTAATGTTTGCCCTGCTGGATTTTGAACTTGCTTTGGTTCCAATGCTTTGTATTCCTCTGTCTGTAACTTTTGGAATTGTAATGTTTATTTGTGCCTTTATATGTTGGAAGTGTTAACCTTGTTTTCATTTGTACAGGGGTTTACAAATAATGGCTTGCCATAGATCTCAGAGGAGATTTGGGACTTGGACTTTTCAGCAATGCTGAAACTGTTAGGACTTCGGCAACTCTTGGAGATGGACTAAATGTCTGTGGTATGAAGGATATACATGAGTCCTTGGGGGGCCAGGGGTGGAATCTATTGGTTTGTCCTGTGTACCCCCAAGGACTCATAATTTGAATGGGGCTGAATCTGGCATTTGTGATTGGTTTGTTGTCTAGTACTGGGATTGGTGATGTGAGTGCTGCACTTGCCCAGGGGTGGAGCCAACATACAGAGTAAGGTGGGAAGAACGCAGGTCTCCCCCTCTCTCTCTGTCTCTGTCTTGACAGGTTAGCATACCTTGCTGTTGGGCAGCTGCCATGAATGGCTGCCCTGCCACGCCAAGCTGCCTTGGAGCCAGCTAAGTATGGACTGAAACTTCCAAGAAACCATGAGGTGAGGTGGGAACTAACAAGTGGGCATAAGGTGGGACAGAACTATGATCAACCAATAAGTTTTTTAAAGATAAAAACAAGGAAAATAAAACAGAATAAAACCAATCAAAATAAACCAGTATAAGTGATGCAGGACTTCAAGATCTTACAAAATCAACAATAGTTACCATAATGCCTTTTGTTGTCTGCAGATACCTCCAGACATAGCAAAATTCAAACAGAAAAGAACAGAATAGAAATGAGACAAAACAATGAATGCAATAAAGGACTTCAAAACAAGCCAATAGTAAATCCAAAATGGCTACCATAATATGTCTTGCTGTCTTTCAAATAGCTGCTCATGTCATCAGATTTAATCAAATCAAACATTAATTATTTGATTATTAATCATAATCAAACAGAACAAAAGAGAATAAAACCCAACACAACAAAACAATGAAAATGATATGGTTTCCCTGCCAGGACTGCCACTTCGTGAGGTCTGGTTCTCTCCCTCCACAGTCTGCAGATGGCACTGACTCACAGAGAGAGGCTTGGGTGTGGCTGTTCCCACTCCAGCAGCAGCCTACACATGGTGCTGGTTTCCAGGCAGGGACCACCTCCCAGTGAGGGTGAGACCTGGTTCTCTCCCCCTGCAGTTCACAAATGGTGCTGACTCACAGACAGGCTTGGGTATGGCTGTCCCCCTCAACCAATAAGATCAATTGCTCAGGTAAAATTCATTAAATCAGGAAGCAAATGGGGAAGTCAGTCCTGCAGCAAATGGACATGCATACAGAACAGTGATTCTTCCTGTAGGGGTTGGGATGGTGACTCCTGCTTTCCTCAGAGTGATAGAGGCCTACTTAGAATATCAATCCTTAGGATGTGGGTGTATTTGCTTGATCTTTTGTCTTGAGGTCTGGCCTACAGCAGGTGTCTATCTCCTCCAAGGTTGCAAGGCATCTGACCTTCTGCATTGGCTCCTTTGAGGGCCTAGCCCTGTCTGACTGCCTATATTTCTATCTAACTCAGTTGGCTGTAACATTACCATACTCGGTGCTGTCAAATCCTAAACTAAAATTAGAACTGTCTCTCACCTTGACTAATACAATGATTCCTTACTTGTGTTTTCCATGTTCTGCTTGCATCTTTTTTCAGTCAATATTCTCAACATGCAAGTCAGAGTTGATCATTTTAAACATAAGTCAGATCATATTATTCATCTTCTCAAAACACTCCAATGAATTTCTACCTCATTCACAATAAAATTTAATGTTCCTTTAATGGCCAAACAAATCCCTACATAATCTATCCTCTTATCACAACCAAACTCATTTCTTACTATCTCAAAATTACTGATAACTGAGTCCATCACACTAGACTTCTATTATTCCTGGAATAATTCTGGCATGCTTCTACTGCAAGACCTTTGCACTTGCTCTTTCCACTGCAGATAAACATATGACCTACTTCCTTAGTTCCATTAAGCCTCAAATCAAATATCTTCTTAGATCAGACTTTAACAGCTACTCTATTTTTTAAAAATGACTCTTCTCATGGAACTTCCTATTCCCCTTCTTGACCTACTTTTTTCTTCATACTCTATGTCTATACAATTTTGTATTTTGATTACTAATCATAAATTCCATAACAGTAAGAATATCTATGATACATAATATATAATGTGTTATATAATATATATCATATAATATATAATTATATATATTTACATATACAGCATTTAAAACAAGGTTTAGCACATTAGTGCCTCATATACATTTGTTCAATTAACTAATAAATTAACAGAATCCCAGAAAATGAAGAACTGTAGCAATAAAAATTCATTTTTAAATGATAGTGTTAAATTTCTCAAAAGAACTAAGATTCAGTCAAGAATTCTAAGGAGGACTTCCAGGAAGATGGAAGAGTAGTAAAGAGCAATAAATCAACCTCTTTCAGATTCAGAATCCAAACACTGGAACATAATAACTTGGGGAAGAAAAAGAGGGAGGTGGATCCCTGGGATCCAGGAAGGATCTGAAGGGAAAACTGGAGCCCACAGAGAAAGCAAAGAGACGAACATCAACCCAGAAGAAGGAGGCAGCAAAATGCAGTTTCTCCATGGTTCCTGGCTTGTGGTGTGAGAGAGGAGGCTAGAATCTATAGCCACACCACGAAGTCAGGTAACTCCAGAGGCCTAAAGAGAGAAACGAACCAATGGAATGCAGCACTGGATGCTGTGCACTACAACAGCTGGTGAGTGACTCCAGTCCCAGCCCTGCCCTTTCCCCTGGAGAGGGTGCTTGGCCAGATGCCATTTTAGGGAGGGGCCAACTGAACCTGAGATTCAGAGTAGTGGTGGGTTAGCTTCATCTCAGAGCTGCCAGTGACTGTGGCAGATCTCCAAGGCCAGGGAGCTGAGATCAGGCTGGCAAAAGACACCTAGAATGTTGTAGGCTGAACAACCCAGGCCCTAACCCCACGACCAGAGGCCAGGTTCAGCCAGAATTTCTGTGGAGTTGAAAGCACCAGAACTGGCACACTGCCTGCTTCCTACCTTGGGTTTGCTGGGATCAGGCACCAGGATCTGGGCTCTGTCTGCCTCCTTTATCTACCAGTGACATCAGAGACATGTCCTGAAGGGAGCATTACCACAAAAGTGTAGACTCTAGAGGATAACCACAGGTTTGAAATCATAGGAAAAAAAATCTGTTTTTTGTTTGTTTTTCTGGAGCTTTTTTTTCCTTTGCTTTTTTTTTTTCTTCTTCTTTTTTTAATGAGCATGAACACTGTTTTTAGTTATTTTGTTTGGTTTGGTTTTATTCTTGTTTTTGTTTTTTGTCTTTCTTTCCTTCATGTCATCACCAGTTTTTCAAAGCTTGAGTAATCTTCCTTTGTCCTTCAGCCTTGCTTTTAATCTCTTTCTCTTCTTTATTTTTCTATTTTTTTCCTCATCCCTTTTAACTTTTCTCCCCAAGGATAAAATCACTGTATTGGAGGGATATTTACTGTACATAATTTTTTTCCAATTTGTTTTAGATTTTTGTTAGATAACTATAAATCTTACACCTATGATTAAAGGTGGCAAATTAATAGGTACCACAGTTTGTCATTTTCCACACTGTGCTTGATGCTTTCTTATTACTGATTGTAGCATGTTAGCCCAGGTGACACAGTTGTTGTGATAAGTTGCTCTTCCTTATATACAATATCAAAATTGTCTGGGGGGTCATAAATAATACCATACTCCGGCTCCAAAGTACTGGGGGCTACACCAAACAGGCAGCAACTTCTTATCCCTAATAAACTGACAAAGTGGATCTTGGGACAGATTCAAATGCCATAAGCCAGCTAGAAGACATCCTTGAAAAGTAGTAATTTCCTAAAGAAGTCTTGATACTAGTGATATAGTTATCTATCATAAGCAACTTATAAGCATTGATACAGAAAGCAAATTTAAAAATAGAAAATGAGAAAATATGGAAGCAAGATGCAACCCCAGACCTCCAGCTCACCCAAGGCAAATCAAGGGGTCACTGAGGTAGAAGAAATCAAAATCTACCTGGCTGTAGTTTCTGAAATGGTAGCAGCAGAAGCAACAAAGCAGATGAATAAGTCTCTAGAAAAAACAAACCAGAAATAGTTACGTGCATAATTGAAAAGATGATGATCATAATAAAGAACCTGGTTAGTGAATCTACATTAGATAGAGATTTTTTTAAAAAAAATAGAGGATCTTAGGAAAGTGACAGAAACCATGAATGCACAACATAGTAAAGAACTGGATTCCATAAAACAGAACATGGTTAAAAAAAAAAAAAAAAAAGCAGGGGTATCTATTGCAGACAAAGTGAATTTCAAGCCAAGACTGATCAGAAAAGACACAAGTCACCAAACACTTCTTAAGTGAACAACACAAGAGGAAGAGATAACAATCATAAATATATATGCATCAAACCAGCACACCCAACTATACAAAACAAAACATTAATGGATATGAAAAATATATAAGCACTAATATAATTATAATGGGAGATTTCAATACCCCCCGTCAAAAATAGACTGATCAAGTAGACAAAAAAAACAACAACAAAACAATACCAGAGTTGAAACAAACCTTTGAACGAATGGACTTTGCAGCTATCTATAGTGTTCCATCCCACAAAAAAATACATACTCTTCTTAGCTGTACACAGGATGTTCTCCAAAATAGGCCACATACTAGCTTGTAGAACATGTTTAAGTAAATGCAAAGGAATTAAAATTACCCAATGTGTATTATCAGATCATAAAACAATGAAATTGGAAATCAGTGGCAAAAGAAACCACAAAAACATAAAAAATAAATAAAAAGAGAAATGATAAAAACTGCATAAAAACATGAAAATTAAATAATACTCCCCCCTCCAAACAACCAATAAGTCACAGATGAAGTAAAAGAAGATAAAAGAAAATTTCTATAATCAAATGATGATGCCAATACAATATACCAGAACTTACAGGACACAATGAAAGCAGCTCTATGAGGGAAACTTATCAATGAATTCACACATCAGAAAACCAACTGAGCTCAAATAAATAACCTAATGTCAAACCTCAAACTTCTAGAAAAAAAAGAGAAAGTTAAACATAAAGCACATATAAGGGAGGAAATTGTAAAGGTCAGAGCAGAAATTAATGCAATGGAGACTAAGAGAACAATACAAAGAATCAATGAATCAAAGAGCTGATTCTCTGAAAGATTATATAAAGTCAACAAACCCTTACCAAACCTTATCAAAAAAGGAAAGAAGAACCAAATCTACATAATTAAGAATGAATGAAAAGGGTCAAATCACAGTAATCCTTCAGAAAACCAGAAGATCATCAATACCTACTTTACAAACTTATACTCTTAATAAGATGGAAGATGGAGAGGCAATGAACAGATACCTAGTTACATATAAATTTCTAAAGCTGAATCAAGAAGATACGACAATTCCAAATCACCCAGTATCAGTCAATGAAACTGAAAAAAAAAAAAAAAACTACCAACAAAGAAAAGCCAAGATCTGAAAGATACAATGCCACTACTACTCAAACTCTTTCATGAAATTGAAAGGCAAGCAATACTCCCAAATTTATTCATGGAAACATTACCCTGATACCAAAATGAGAGACAGATCCAACCAAAAAAGAGAACTACAGACCAATGTCCCTAATGAACATAAATGCAAAAATCCTCAGTAAGATACTGGCAAACAGAATGCAGCAAATTATCAAAAAAATTATATACCATGACCATGTAGGATTCATTCCAGGGATTCAGAGATGGCTCAACATGCACATGTCAATAAATTTAATACACCACATTAACAGAATCAAGGACAAAAAAGCCACATGATCATCTCAATGGATGCAGAAAAAGCATTTGACAAAGTCTAACACCCACTCATGCTAAAAACCATACAGAAAATTGGAATAGAAAGATTTTAATCAATCTGATAAAAACCATCTATGACAAATCAACAGCCAATATCACACTAAATAGAGGAAAACTCAAAGCTCTCACTCTAAAAATAGGAATAAGAAAAGAATGCCCACTATCACCACTGTTGTTCAATACAGTTCTGGAATCATTAGTTAAAGCAACTAGACAAGAGAGAGAAATAAAAGCAATAAAGATAGGAAGAGAAGAAGTTAAATCATTATTATTTGCAGCTGACATGATCCTTTATATAGAAGATCCCCCAAAAAGTCCACCAAAGGACTCCTAGAATTAATAATCAAATTCAGCAGCATAGCAGGATATAAAGGCAACACTCAAAAATCAGTAACAGACAGGCATGGTGGTGCACGCCTTTAATCCCAGCACTTGGGAGGCTGAGGTAGGAGGAGCATTGTGAGTTCGAGACCCGCTTGGGCTACCATGTGAGCACAAGGCCAGCCTGAGCTACATAGTGCGACTCTGCCTCAAGAAACTAGGGCCGGGAGTTTGGCTCAGTGACTTAAGCGCCTGTCTGGCAGGCGTGAAGTCATGAGTTTGATCCCCGGTGCTGCAAAAAACAACAAAAAACAAAACAAAACAAAAAAAATCAATAACATTCCTGTACGCAAAAAACAAACCCACTGAGAGAAACAACTTTCACAATAGCATCAAGAAAAATGAAATACTTAGGAATCAACCTAATGAAGGAAGTAAAAGACTTTTACATTTAAAACTATAGTGCTCTGAAAAAGGAGATTGAAGAGGATATCAGAAAATGGAAAGATATGAGTTCAATCCTCAGTGCCGCAAAACAAGAGAAAGAAAGAAAGAAAGAAAGAAAGAAAGAAAGAAAGAAAGAAAGAAAAGAAAAGAAAGGAAAAGAGAAAGATAGCTCTTACTCATGGATAAGAAGAACCAACATAGTGAAAACCATACTCCCAAAATTGTCATACAAATTTAATGGAATCCTGATCAAAATACCATTAATATACCTCATAGAACTAGAGAAAACATTCCTAAAATTCATTGAGGACTAGAAGAGACCTAGAATAGCAAAAGCAACTCTGGGCCACAAAGGCATAGTATTGCAAATATCATAATTTTTCATATTAGCAGTAAATAAAAAAAGTAGAAAGACATGTAAACAAGTAAAACTTGCATGCCTTATTAGTTCTACTAATTTTAAGTGATGTTTTTATTCTTGCACACAAGCAAATTCCAAAAGATTATCTAGAAGTACAGTAGCATGATTAACCTAGGTACTCTCCTGATCTCATAAATCACATTTTCTCATGCCCTGAGCTCTTTGCACAAAGATCCTTAAAAGAATGAAAAATTCCTACTGTTAACTGTAAATTACTGTTTATACAAAAAAATGAGTATTTTTTCAATACTTTTCAACTAAGAAGTTAATGGTTTTCATTTAAAAAAAAAAAGAAAAAACTAAGAAAATTTTAATGCAACTATCCTGTCAAAATTTAAAAGACAACTGGGAGTAAATTAGCTTTACCCTCATTCATCACATTATATTATACTCCACAAACTCATCTAAGTGTTAGGATCAAACAATAAATGAAAAAAAAAAAAAAACAAGTCCTTACCCTCAAGAAGATGACATAGTTGAGAGGGAATACACAACAAATAATACAAATAAATATATATGTTGACAAATACAATAAAGAAAACTTAACTAGAGTAATAAAAAATATGTAATGGGAAATGGTGGCTATTTTAGAGAAGATAGGAAAGTCCTGCAGTAATGCAAACTGGGCAGGAATTTAAACCAGTGAGAAAGTGAAACGACAAGTGAAACAAAATCTAAACATCCTGAAGCAGAAAATTTGTTCAAGGAAAAGCTGAAGGTGGATGCAATTGGAGAACAGTGTGTTATGCAAAGTATTAGAAGACATGAGATGTGTAGCCAGGAGTCAGATTATGCAAGGCCTTTAGGTCATAACATGAATTTGGATTTTGTTTTGAGAGTGAAAGGAGCCAATAGGAGATTTTGAAAATAGTAAAATAAATTGAAGTTTGTTATAAAATATCACCCTGGGTATTACACAGAAAGTAGACCAGAGCAGGAATGAAAATAAAGAGAAATTAGTTTGGAAGTTACTACAGGTGACTAAATAAGAGACTACAGTGGCTTCGACTAATATGACATGATGGAGATGTTAAGAGTGGTAGAATTCTTCATTTAATTTGATATCTTGCTGCAAATAAGTGGAAATGGAGTATGAAAAAAAGAAAATAATCAATGATGACTGTTGGGTTCTTAGCTGAAGAAAACTGGGTAAATGATGAAAGTATTTACCAAAATAGTGAAGAAGAGAAGCAAACTGGGAGTGGGGAATGGGAATCAAGAGCCCAGGTTTGAACATGATAAGTACTGAAATGCTTAATAGACATCCAATTAAAAGGTATTAAATAGGCAATAATATATACAACACATAAGTGAGAGCTACAGATACAAGTATGGAAGTCATTAGGCTACAGACATCATTTAAAAACATGGGATTTGATAGCCTATCTAAGTAGAGATTATAGATTTTAAAAACATAGCGAGATCTGAGGAATTAGCCTGGGAAAGAAAGAGAATACAGTAGTACAAGAAGGTGAACAAGACTGATGTCAAATGCTACAAAAAATAAGGGCGGCCTTGGGAACCAACCAGTGAAATTAGCAACATGGAATTCTCTACAACCTTGGTAACATTGTAACTTGTACCTTGGGTAGTAGGTGAAGGACAGGAGCCTAATCAGGAGTAGTCCCATAAGAACAATATTACAACCATTGTTAAATTCCTATCATCTTGTTTTAAAAGCCTATATTGTTATTGTTTTGCATTTTTTGTTGTTCTTGTAGTTGTTGTTTGTATGTCTCTTGTTTTTTGTTTTCCTTTTCTGTTTTTTTCTCTTTAAAATAAAAAAAAAGAAATTAAGAAACAGAGATAGAGACTGTGAATACAAACAACTTTTTTATACATCATGCTGTGAATGGAAATCATAGAAATGGGAAAGGTGCCACATTACAGGAACTGTGAATCTAAACAGAAGAATGCATTCACTGTCAAATCAGGCAGAAGGATAAAAACCCTAACTTCTCTTCTCCCCTCCATCCCTGATCTACCACTAGTACCTCCCATTGGCTAAACTTAAACGGGAGAAAACAAGATGAAACAAGATATAAGATGACAGTTTTATTCAATTACAAACATTTTTGTTGCAAACTTCACAGATATGATGGGATCTCACATTAGGAACACTCATAGATGCTAAAAAGTAGTGAAAGTAGCTCACATGTCTGCCAGACATTGTAACAGTTGTGCTGCTGTGTGTTTGCTGTATAGTGCAATAGTGTACAGTAGTAGTACAGTGCTCAATCAGAGCTCAGGATGTCCATAAGCAAGAGGAAAAGTAGTGTGATGTGAAGGGAACTGTATGAAGTGCAAAGCAATATACATTGTATATTTGTGTCAAATCCAACTCACTTTGTTGAACTTGCAAACAAATCCAACTTATGAATGTTCTCCCAGAAAGGAATTCATTTATAAGTTGGGAGCTTACTGTACTGGCACTGAGACCTGAATGATGAGATAAGCCAGCAATGCCAAGGTCTGGGTAAAAATGTACTGCAAACAAAAGAAAAATGAGTGAACTGTCCTGGGACAGCATTTAGGAATACAAAGTGTGGCTGGAGTATGGTGATAAGCAATAACAGTAAGAAATGAGATAAAAGATGTGACAATCTGGTAAAAATTTACGTGTAGAAGTTTAAATTTCATTCCAAGGTCAGTAGAAAGCTAATAGAAAGTTTTAATTAAAAACACAGTATCTAAACATTTTTAATACAATACAATATGAATTTGATCGCTTAAAGAAAGTCCTCATGATTTTACTAGGTTAATTCCCAAATTCTCATTGGTATTATACTTACTCCCTTAATGCCTGTCTCCCTTAGAAGACCAAGAGTTTCATGAAAACAAGAACCAAATCTCCTTTGTCACTAAATCCCCAGAGCTTAGCACAGTGGCTCTTAGATAGTAAGAGTTGAGATAATTTTTGTCAAAGGACAGAAATTTAATGAAGGACTATTCAGTGCCATGCACTGGCTGAATAAGATCCAGTCTTTATATTCAAAAAGTTCACAACCTACTGAGGGAAACCAACATGTAATCAACCACAGTAGAACATCGTAAGTGCTGTATCAGAAATATGACTATATACTATAGGAAAATAATGAAGAAAGCAATCAATTCTGCTTAAAGGTAGGAAAAGTATCAGAGAAATATTTAACCAAGTAATAAGTATTCATTTCCTTGAAATGGCTGTTTATAGTAAGAAAATGTCAATATTAATCTTATCAGTTATACACCTCAATAGACCATATACTTCATTGACATTTTTTAGATATTATCACCATGCTGTTTCAGGACATTTAAAAAGATTTATTCCTCAAATAATCTTTTAGAATCTTTTGTGTATTTTTGTTATTATGTATATCAATTCCCTGAAAGTATTTTAACAACTGAAAGATTCCATAGTACATTAGTAATATTAGTGTGTTTCCTATGGAAAAACATAAATGTGAGTACCTGCTCTGGTCTGCTTTCCTGCCAGCTGCCACTTACTAGTTTTAGTGATCATCGCCAAATTTCCCTTTATTTCATACTCAGCAGATCACCAGAACCTGTCATGCTCCCCACCCTTAAAAAAAAATCTCTGGAGTGTCACTATCATACTGTGTAGGCAAGTCTTATATGCCATAATTGTTTCCTAGCTTGGCTATAGTATAAATAAAAGCAAATTTCATTTAAGAACAACCAGCCTTATAGGCAACCTAAGGACATAAATTTAGTTAAATGGTGCCATCTGGTGACATAAATTTTGCAGTACTATACAAAGCCCAAAGCCAGGAATGACATACATCCTCTTGATGGCTTCAGACTCAAGTATCAAAGTTAAGAAATATTTCATCTTGCCTGACATGAAACACACACCTATTCACATTCTGAATATGGTGGTTTAACAAAGGGAATTATGAGAATCATTCAAGTCACATTTTATGTTTTATCTCTTGATTCTCAAGCTTACCTTGAATCTTAAAGTCTTTGAAAAAAGACTCAGGCCCAGTATGATGCCCTATCTGACTCTTAGAGCACATTTTATTTATTAATTGTTTTACTTTTTTGGGCCAGGGATTTAGTTCAGTGGCCTAAGACCCTGCCTGGCAGGCACAAGATTGTGAGTTCAATCCCTGGTACCAAAAAAGAAATTGGTTTTTTTTTTTTTTTTAATTAGTAAATGTTTGGAGTACATAGTAACTATGCTCATTGTAGGGAGATAGTACATGTATATAACACACCTTAATTCTTTTTTCATCCCTTTCCCATCCTTTCTTTCCTTTCTCTCTCCATCTGTTGCCCCCCTCATTTTTCAAAAGATCTATCTCCCTACTTCCCTTTATCTATCTTTTATTTTGCTCTTTATTTATATTTTGAGTTTTTCATATAACAGAAACCATTTGATATTTAAACTTGTGTATCTGGTTTCTTTCACTTAATAGTATGATCTGAAGTTGTACCCATTTTCCTACAAACAACTCAAACTTATCCTTCTGAATGACAGAACTCTTTAAATACCCACACTGTGTATAAATATGCACATGTTCTTTGTAAATTTATTTGTTGATAGACATATAGGCCATTCCCAAGACTTAGTTATTATGAATTGTGTTGTTATCAACATGGGCATTCAGGTATAACAGTAATATGATGTCTTTAACTCTTTGAGAAAGATATATACTTAGAAGGGGAGTAGCTAGGTTAAATGGAATTTCTATTTTTAGTTTTTGAGGAATTTCTACACTGATTTCCAAAGTAGTTATACTAGTTTACCTTCTCACCAACAATGTAGAAAGGTTCCAAACATCACCCCTTGCAGCGTCACCAGAATTTGATTTCTTGATGATAGTTGATGGATTCTGCTAGCCTGGGGCTTAGCTGTCTATAACATGACATCCACCCAACTTGGTACCAGACCCAGAGAAACAACGTAGCTCTCCAAGAGTAACTTCTATGTTCTCCTTCACATTCCAGAGATAAACCTCAAACTCCCTTTTTATGCATGCGCCAAGCCCTCTCCAATCCCCAGACTCCACGACCATCCAAGCCTCCACCCCCAGCCCCCAGTAAATCTTTCTGTCTCCTGTTTTACACAGGTAGATGCTCCTCCAAATCAGCTAATATGTCATTTTGCCCACCTCCCAAACTCCTCCCCCAGTCAAAACTGATAAAACTACACTTCTTTGTTCTTGCTCAGAGTTTCTGCATACCCCCAACCCGTGAAGCTCTCCCATGCCCTCCTCATTAAAGGCCCCCTCCTTATCTCCCTCTCTTTCATTTTCTCTGTGTCACTTCGGATTGAGTGCCCCCAAAAAATACTCAGTCAGTTGGTGCCATTCAGACTCGGAATGGACTGGGGACAGTTGTTCCTGGTTTGAGCTCCCCTCACCCTACAGGTCCCTCTCTCTCTCCCTTTCTCCTTCTCTCTCTTTCATTCCTTCTCCTCTGTTCTGGGAGATTCCTGCATCTGCTGTTATTAGCCACCACCTGTCCAACACTGGCCCTGCCTCATTTCTTCAGGTTCTCACAGGTGAGCCAACTCTCGCTCGAGGTGCCTGTCTCATAAATCGCAGGCCTGCATCAGGATACTCCCCGACACATCCTCTGGCACCATGTCCTCGCCCTTCAGCACCCACCCCCTTGTCCCACCAGTGATGACTCCTGGGCATAGGTGTTGGGGATCGGTCTGTCACTCACACTCCCTGCAGGAGTGACAACTCCTTATAGGAGTGTGACTTGAGCTTTAGCCCTTTGGCTCACCTCCAGTTCGATCACAATGGGCAAAGTTACCTCTTGCCCTGCAAAACATACTCCACTTGGATGCCTGTTGAGACTACTTGCTCCGTAACTTCTGATCTCTAAATATACACTCACTCACTTGTTGTCTCAGAGGTACCTCATAGGCTACAAATTAGTTTTTTACTACTGGATGGCTTGGCCTCATTACAAGCTTAATAATAGTTTCCACCCTCTGTGATTTACACAACTGTGCCACCTTAACAGCAGATGGTCAGGTTCCCTATCTTTAGGCCTTTCTTTGCTCTCAGGGCATGCCCCGTCCCTCATTCGGGCATATGGGGTAGCCCAAATACTTTTGGCCTGCTCCACACTGCCAAAACTCTTACCTGATAATCCTGCTGACCTTACAGACAATATCCCTTCTGCTCTCATTCCCCCCTCACCATACCCAAAAAGCTCTCCTAGTTCTCCTCTGCTGCCATCTTTGCCTCAATCTCCTACCTCCCCCAGTACTCCTTCATTGCCATCTCTCCTCCTCCCTTCTTCACCCCTCCCCTTTCTGCTCCTCCTCCACTCCACAGTCACCATTATCTCCACACCACACAGCTCTCACTCCTCCTTCTCGCTGCCATCTTGTGGCCCCTCATACTTGCCGCCATCTGGCAACCGTTACCACTCATTGCCTTCATTATCCTTACCCCAACCACCTTTTACACGATCCTCACCTCAACCTTTCCTTCCTCCTTGTGAGGTGACAGATACTAAAAACTTAATCCACATTCATGTCCCTTTTTCCCTCTCCAATCTCTCACACATCTTCCAGCATGCAACATCTTTCATGCTGACCCATACAATTATATCAAAAAGCTTAAATTCATTATTTAATCCTATCTACAAAGATCTTTATGTTATTCTTACTTCCACTTTGTCCCCTTAACAATACATCAAACTCCTATCTTATTTCCCAAACAACACCAGACATTCAAACTAAATTCAAAAAGTCAGACCTTAGTCCTCAATTCTCCCAGGAAGACCTCTTAGATATGGCTTTCTATGTCTTCAACAATAGACAAAAACAACAAAAACAGGACGACCTTAAAAAGGTTACATTTCAGGCTAAAACTTCAAGGCCAATTTCTGGCCACAGCAGCTGCAGTGGCACTCCACTGGGCTCAAGGTAAAACACAGGCCAGAAAAAAAAAATCTAAAAACCCAAGCCCCTCCCCATCATGCCTCAAGAGTGGCAGAAAATGGACACTGGACACGAGCCCGCCCTGACCTGTGGCCACAACTGGGAACTGGTCCTCTCTGCAACCAAGAGGGCCACTAGAAGTGCGACTACCCTGTCCACCAGAGAGCGGGTAAATCATCACTTTCCCTGCCTTCACAGGATAAGACACTGCCATCTCTGGACTCATCACTGGCTGATCGGCTTAGCATTGCCACGGAAGAGGATTTTGGGGCTCAGGCCCATGGCCCCATCAACGTACCTCTCTCAGAGCCCTGAGTCTTGCTGAACATCTCATGTAAACCCTCTCTTTCCTTGTTGACATGGAGGCCACCCATAGTGTTCTTCCTGAGTTTTCAAGCCAATATTGCTGGTCTGCAATCTCTATTGTGGGAGTTAACAGCCAACGTACACGACCTCCCCAAACAGGACCTACTCCCTGCAGAGTCCAAACCCTTTTCTTTACACACAACTGTCTTATTATCCCAATCTGTCCTGTACCCACTTTTGATAAAAATCCACTTTAAAAACTCAGTTTCTGTTATACTCTCTCTCTTCCCACAGCTCTCATACTCCAATCCCAACTGTCATGCACTGCCCCCTACCCTTTTCTCCTCCTTCGTTGACCCTACAGTCTGTGACACCTTCAATCCCAATCGTGCCACCCATGTTACTCTGCTGCTAATTCACCTCAAACACCCCTCAGTCTTCCCTTCTGTTCCCCAATACCCAGTTGCCCCTAAACATCAATGGGGGCTCAAACCTATAAGCTCCCACTTGTTAACTAAAGAGTTTCTAAAAGTCACTCACTCTCCTGATGACACCCCTATTCTTCCTGTCCTCAAATCCAACAGCTCCTATCACCTAGTTCAAGATCCCAGAACTATTAACAGTGTGGTAACACCAATTCACCTGGTGGAGCCAAACCCTTACACTGTATTGTCTCATATTCCTCCATGGACCTCTCACTTTCCTGTATTAGACCTTAAAGATGCATTTTTCACTATTTCCTTACATCTCAATTGCCAAGATGTCTTTGCCTTTACATGGACAAATCCAGACACTCTCCAATCTACACAGCTGACCTAGACAGTCCTAACTCAACGCTTCAGGGACAATTCACACTTCTTCAGCCAAGCCCTTGTTGCTGACCTTGCAACTCTCAATCTTAAACCTAACATTCTTCTCCAATATAAACATAACTTTCTCCTCTGTTCTCCATCCTATGCTCTAACTATACAGCATAGGGCTACCCTTCTCAACTTTCTCTCAAGTCACAAACACAGGGTATCCCCTACCAAAGCCCAAATACATTCACCAAAGGTTAAATACCTGGGTCTCACCCTCACCCCCACCACTTGCTCTATAACCTCAAACCACAAAGCCCATCCCCATGATTCCCAGGTGCCAACTTCAAAACAAGTTTTATCTTTTCTAGGTTTAACAAACTTCTTTCATCTCTGGATTCCTAACTTTGCTACACTAGCCCAACCTCTCTATAAGACATCCAAAAATTCCCTATCAGAGCCTCTCAACCCTGGTATTCCTATACATTCCTCATTTTTCTAAACTAAAAGAGGCCCTTTCAGAGGCCCCAGCCCTCACTCTCTGACCCAACCCAAGCTTTCTACCTCTCAAGATCATAATGCTATAGCAGTTTTTAACACACACACACACACACACACACACACGCACACCCTTCCTTCCAAGCGGTAGCCCACCTCTCAAAACAACAAGACAACACAATACAGAGCTGGTCTCCCTGCCTTCGAGCACTTGCCTCAGCAGCCATACTAACACGAGGCCAAAGAATTTACTTTAAAACAACCACATTCCACTCACCGCATTGCCCCAATGACCTTATTTCACAAGACACTTCCTGCCTTAATGATACCTTAACGCCTACAACATGTTCACTTAATACTCATACAGAGCCCTACAATCACCATCTATGCCAGCAGGTCCCTCAACCCAGCCACCTTACTTCCCACCTCTGATGAGACCCCTGTCCACAATTACATTGAGGTCCTACAGATGACTCCTACTCCCTTCCCCCACATTAACAGTATTCCTCTCCCTACACCTTCTGATACATGGTTCATAGATAACAGCACAAGCACTCAAAAGAGAACAAAATATGTTATAATGAATTGTTCTAAGGTAATAGAGACAAGCCTACTGCCACCCAAAACATCTTCACAAGAAACAAAACTAACTGTCCTCAAATGGGCCCTCACACTAACTAAAGACAAAATCATAAACATCTGTACTTACTCCAAATATACATTTAACATCCTTTACTCTCACACCATTTAACAAAAAACAGATCTATTTAATACTCAAGGGACCCCCATTACTAATGCACCTCTCATTCTCAAGCTGCTAGAAGCAACACAACTTCCAAAACAGGTAATGAATATTCACTATAAGGGACACCAAACGTCATCAGACTCTCTCTCTCTCTCTCTCTCTCTCTCTCTCTCTCTCTCTCAGGATAATACCTTTGCAGTCGCACAGGCCAAATTAGCTACACAACAGCCACATCTCTCTCACATTCTCTCCCTTATCCCAAACACCTTGCTCTCACCTTGATATTCATCTACACAACCACAATTAATTTACAAACCTACTTATAGCCAAAACACTCAGAGATCAATTTTCCAAAAATCAAAGCTCCTCCTCCCAAATCAACAAGCCTTAAACATCATCACTGTCGTGCGTGGGTACTTTCGTGTAGGCACTCAAGCCTTATGTGGGCTTCTGGCTTTGATCGCTAATCAACCCTCTTAAAGGGATGTTATTCTTCAGGTCACTCACAGCTGTCATCTTTGTACCAAGGTCGCTTGGACACACTGGCCTGCTTCTTTCCAAGCCCACCAACTTCGTGGACACACTCCAGATAAAAACTAATAGATTTTACACACATGCCTCATCATAAGACCTACACACCTCTGCCTCACCCATTCATAGTCAGTGTTCTGTTATTCCCTTTATTTCCTTGTCATTATCTACTGCTGGTTCTCATCTTCACCGTCATACTTCAGACAATCTCTCCCTACAACACCAAAACTCTCCTATTCCTCACTATAATTTTAGGTTCAATTTCAAGTTTACCAACACTGCCTAAAAGAAAGCCCTCAATCTTACTCCCTCTTTCACTATTTCTAGGACACATTTTTGGCCCACTCCATGATTTTTGGCCTCACTGTTCCTCTCTCCCACATACATCCCAACCTAAAATCCCAGCTTCAAGCCAGGGTTCTCCAATACTGCAGCACACAACAGATGACCCCAGCTCAACCCCAGCCTCTCTGTACCCTTTCTACAAGCTTCCACAACGCTCCCACCTTCACTTCTACCATCTCCAAAACTGATAACAGAACCCTTGCAACAATTAACTACATGGCCACCAATACATCTGTCACTGTTTATTTCCTGTCCTGTCAGCTTTGCCCTTCCACACAAACATGAGACATAAGTATAACAACTAACAAAAACATTACTTTATACATAATCATCCAAAACACCTCCTGTCACCAATACTCCTTAGATAAAACATAGAGATATACCTTTTATCACAAAGTGGGTCCCTCCTCGGGCCTCATATTTCACTCGATACCCAATAGAGCCCCACTTCTAAGTACTCTTGCTGACGTTGTTTCTCCCCACACATGCCTAGATTCCCCACACCACAGCTCTCCATTTCTTCTCTCCTTAAGCAAACATTTGAGACTCTCTCTAGCAACATTAGTATCACTGACAAGGTTTTTCTAACTGGTCTTCTCTGAGGGGCAAGGCCCCCTATCTCCTCCCCTTGATGGGACCTCTTATACTACTCATCACATTTTTACCTATAGCTCCCTGTCTTTTTAAGCTTTTTTTTCCCTAAGATTTCTTCCATCCAGGATACAGGCCTTCACTACCAGAGAGCTCCTTGTCCTGGCTGAGACCCCTGGCACCAGCTTCTACATGGACCTAACCTATCATCCCAACAACTGCAACAGCCCCCACTACAATTCCCCTCTGCAGCAGGAAGCAGTCTAAAATGAACACTGCCCCCGTTCACCCATAAATCAAAAAAGATGGGAATGATAGATCCTGTTAGCCTGGGGCTTAGCTATCTATAACATGACATCCACCCAACTTGGTACCAGACCCAGAGAAACAATTTAGCTCTCCAAGAGTAACTTCTATGTTCTCCTTCTCATTCCAGAGATAAACCTCAAACTCCCTTTTTATGCATGCGCCAAGCCCTCTCCAACCCCAAGACTCCACAACTACCCAAGCCTCCACCCTCAGCCCCCAGTAAATCTTTCTGTCTCCTGTTTTACACAGGTAGATGCTCCTCCAAATCAGCTAATATGTCATTTTGCCCACTTCCCAAACTCCTCCCCCAGTCAAAACTGATAAAAGTAACTACACTTCTTTGTTCTTGCTGAGAACTTCTACAGTCCCCCAACCCATGAAGCTCTCCCATGCCCTCCTCATTAGAAGCCCCCTCCTTATCTCTCTCTCTCATTTTCTCTGCACTGTTTCGGATTGAGTACCCAAAAAAATAATCAATAGTCATTCTTTCTGAAGATGGAATCTCACTGTTGTTTTAATTTGCATTTCTCTAATGGCCAGAGATGTTGAACATTTTTTCATGTATTTATTGGTACTTCTTATGAGAAGTGTCTATTCATTTCAGTTGCACATTTTTTATTTGGTCTTTTATTTTGGAAGATTAATTTTTTTTTACTTCTTTATATAGTCTAGACATTGTTCCCCCTCTGAGGAGTAACTGACAAAAAACATTTCCAGGTTGTATCTTCACTCTATGTACGGGCTTTTTAATACGATACAGTCCTTTCTTTATACTATTTCGTGTACAACTGGGGTTCTGTTCAGAAAGTCTTTGCCTATGCCTACATCTTCAAGAATTTTACCTATTTTATAGTCCAGCAGATTAAGTTTCTTTTTTAATATTAAATTTTGATCCATTTTGATTTTAGGTTAGCATATGGTGAGAGACATGGGTCTGGTTTTAATCTCCTGCATGCAGAGAGCCAGTTTTCCCAGTATCATTAACTAAAGATATTATCTTTCCTTCACTGCATGTTACTGGCCAACCTTGTCAAAGATCAAATAGGTGAACTGCCCAGTTATTTCTGTATCCTCTATTCTCTTCACTGATTCACATGTCTGTTTTTGTAGTTTTGTATATAATTTGAAATCTGAGATTGTGATGCCTCCTGCTTTGCTCTTATTTCCCAGGATTGTGTTTGCTATTCTGAGTCTCTTCTGGTCCTGTATGAATTTTAGGATTATTTTCTCTAATTCTGTGAGAAACACTATTGGTATTTTGATTGAGATTACATTAAATTTGTATATCAGTTCTGGAAATATGGCCCTTTTGACTAAGTTGGCTCTGCCTGTCCAGAAAGAGGAGGATATCTCTCCACTTTCTCATGCCCTCCTAGAGAACATTTTAAAAGCATAAATTTTGCCATTATTTCAGTGAGATCCATTTTACCACTCATCTCGAAGAATGTCCATTCACTGGTTAGCCAGTCAATACTTATCTGAAAGCCTATAATACGCAGCTTGTCTCAATGGAGCACACGCTTTGAGGTTGTGAGTGGCAGCAAGCATTGCCTAGTGAGTGTTCCTCTCACACATGGTCAAGCGGCATCTCATTATAGCCCTGTTATTCATTATCCATAGAAGCATAAGTAGAAACTATCATTAAATGTTCAAAAGGGGAGATCATTAAAATGTTTCAAGTATGCTTCTGAATTTTAGAAGGAATATTAGAAGCCATAATGATATTTGTGAATTTATGGGTTCTCATAGTATTCACGATATGTCCCAGAATGATAATAGTTCATTATCATTAAAGACTAAATCAAATCTTTACCAAACCTAAGAATAAAGAAATGCCACTGTCATATTCTTGCAAGTTCATTAATAATACTGAAAAACTATATTACTTCTCTTGAATGGCCAAATGTTGACTATTTAGAACCCATGTTCTCAAATGTCAGCATGTCTCAGAATCAACAGGAAGAGTCATTTCAATACTTTGCAGAGTTTACTTCTGAATTTTCTGATTCAGTGAATCTGGGGTGAGACCCAAGAGTTTACAGTGCTAACCAAATTCACAGGAGACTGCTTCTAGTCCAAGAACAACACACTTTGAACCTCTATTTTTGAGGATTAGAATCAAGTGGTTCCAAGTACATAGAACTGTATGAACCCTCACAGTCATCCCAATCTATAAAAATTCCTTGACTTCCTTATAATCGGGTTGCAAGAGGTACACATAATTATTAATAGGTAAAAACAAAGTAGCCATGATGCTTTCAAATAGATTTTATTTTGAAACCAAAATATTATATTAGAATTACTAAAATGGGAAAATGTGTTTTTTTAATCCTAAAATGTGATAAAGCTCTTACACATATTTATTTTGTGCCTTTATCACCCTAATAATTAAATTATTATGTATATCAACTCTTTGAAAGTATTTCAACAACCAAACAGATTAAGGCTATAAGGCTATATCAGCAATATTCACATGCTTGGTTAGGAAAACCTAGCTGGAAAAATTTAATATGCTCTACTTTTTTCCAGTTGTCACATAAGTTTTAGTGATCATTCCTAAATTTTCATTTACTATATACTTAGCAGAAATCACCAGTACCTTTCATGCTTCCCCCTCAAAAAAAACTCTGAGGTTTCACTATCTTACTGTGTAGCAAAATCTCATACACAATTGGAATAAATTAATTTATTAATTTTGATAATGTCTCTTTTTCCCTACTTTTTTTCCTCTACTAGCTCATAAAAGTAAACACAGTCTTCTGTAGTAGATTATTGTATCCCTCTTGCCTAGTACAATGTCTAACACCTAAGAAGTATTTTTAAATAGCTGTTCAGAAAATGAACAGAAATTTATTGAAAGTCTATATTAAAGGTTCACACTGGGGACACAAAAGTTAATTAAATAAAAGCCTTGCCCTCAAGATACTCACAGACTATTGAAGGGAAAGAAATATATTCAATTTTTCAAGCAGCATGGTAAGTATTTTACTATGAACAAAAGCCAGTGAGAGGGCTGGAGATGTAGCTCACTGGCAGAGTGCTTGCATGGCATGTTTGAGGCCCTGGGGGAGAGGGAGAGCATGTTGGGGGTTGATGCACAATTGAAAAGGCTAATTAAAGCTTCTAGTAAATAGGTAAGTGTTAGAATGCTTCAACAAGAAGATGATAAAGCCCAGTATAAGCATATTATTTCAAACTGTTGCTAGTCATCTCAAGTATCCACAGGGGTTCTCATAAGCCTTATGGAAACAAAAAAGTATTCTAACAAAAGGTCAGACATATAAATTTAACAGCTTGCATATAATAGGATGAACACTCTTCTAAGAAATTATTACTGGTTGAATTTAAATAAAGTATCACTCAAACGTTTATTATAAGTCTTTCTACAGAATTTTCCTTCACATAGGGTAGCAAAATAAGGGAACAAATTAATTAGTAGGGCTAATAAAGTTTTAGAAAGAGTTGAAATCTGTGAAATACATCTATATTTCTGTCTACTGTATAAGTACTGAGAATAAGTCATAATTTTCAGTAAGTTCCAAAAACAAAACACATACCAGGCATGGTGGCACATGCCTGTAATCCCAGCACTCAGGCGGTTGAGGCAGGAGAAATGCTGTGAGTTTGAAGCCAGTCTGGGCTACATAAGTGAGTTCAAGGCCAGCCCACACTACACAGTGAGACCCTGTCTCAAAAAATACATTTATATTAAATATCAGAAAATAAACTAATCCATTATATTAAAATAGTTCTCACAAATAATTATAGTAGTAATATAGATCTTTAAATGGTCAAAGTAGACCTGAGAGATAAAAATAAAAGTAATAAAAATGTTCTGTCTTGGCCCTCCATTGCCAAAATAAGAATAAATAACTAATAGGATGTCTTGAAAATCTGAACGTTTTAGCTATTCTAAACTAAAAAGAGACTTAATTTGTTAAACATCAGGGAATTCCAGTTCACTTACATTGAAACTCTGAAAAGTGTCGATATTATGGTGATTATCATAAAACTATAATTATCCATTGGATAAATTTTTTCCTTAGTAATACCACAAGATGTCACTCTAAGCCTAACAGCTAAATGTGCAGAATTTAGCAAGTTGCTTAGATACATTTTTTTTTGTTTGTTTTGTACATTAATAAACATTGAGTGTTAACTATCAAAGTGCCTTTATCTACTGCCAGGTATTAGTAAATGGAATATCCACTGCCAGGTATTAGTAAATGGAATATCCACTGCCAGGTGTTAGTAAATGGAATATCCACTGCCAGGTATTAGTAAATGGAAAATCAAAACGAATAATACAGGGACTCTAGAAGTAAGGATTAAGAAAGTTAATCAAACAGTTCATCATTCTACATGCTTATCAGATAACCTTCTATTTACAAAAAGAAATAGGATTTTACATTCTTTTACTTTCGTAATGTTTCCAGAATTAATATATACTACTTTTATAATCAAATTAAGTTTTAAATAAAAATTGAAAAGATACAATACCTTTGCTATAACCTACCATGTAATCACAGAACTCTTTTATCAAATACTTTTACATACTATTATGTTGACCATATTTGTACAGACAGGATTCTGGTCCTCAACAATTACATTATCTAAGACTTATAATTGTTTATGCATATGATGAAGGATTACAAAAAGAAGACAGCATTTATTTACAGAATGATTCTTTTCATCTGTAGAAAGAGGTTTTGGTTCCCTAGTCATGTGTAAATATTACAGTACGTTCTGCAGTAATAGTATTTGACTCTACTTTCAGTTGGTATTGATTCATCTGAATTGTTATTGCCTTATTTAGGTAGCTAGTTAACAAGGTATTATTTCAATGTCCTGGTTATTTGAAGATCAGAGAAAACAGGTGAAGCCATTATTTTCCATTACTTAAAACAAAAAAGAAGGTGGGAGGGAGTAGGGGATAATTGGTTCAAACAGAAAACAAACTATGAACCCTAACAATGCTCAAATTTATCACGGCTCCCTGTCTATGTATTTATAAACATATGAATCTTATTCAAGAATTACATGTCTACATGATTTTCTTTGGGGCCTTAAAGAAAATACACAATGAGAGCACTAAAACATTCAAAAATAATATTATTAGTAATCAGGATTTTGCTACCCACATAAAATTCAATAGAAAATTATGTTTTGTGTATAATGCTCCATTCTTTGCACTCTGGTTTATCCCCAAATGACTTTAAAAGACCAGCTAAAATAAATCTATCCATTCAAATCTGGGCACTGGTATTACTTACATAACAGCTTTTTACAGATTATTACTGACTCTCATTGTACTAGAGAAATTCAAACCACACTATAGGCTTCAAGCCAAGATATTTATAATTCATTAAAATAATGGCAAAATGCAATTCTTTGTCAATGCATTTGTCTTTTTGTTTCCTAGGTAATGATGTTATCAAATGACCATTACAATTGACCATTACAATACATTATCAAAACATAGTATTATCCAAATCATCCAATAACACTCTTTCTAAATCAAATTCTAAAAAGCTCAAGCTTTCAAAACAGAACCAGTCTTAACTAAACACGTCATGCAAATCTATTTTGATACATTGCCATTTCGTTAATGGCCTTTAGTAATTATCACTTAGAAGACACTGTTCATTTTTAATTGAGAAATCTGTGGTTGGAAAATATTCTCTAAAATACTACTCTCTACAATACTGTTTAAATTCTGTAACATTCCATTCAGTTATTTGTGTCATTAAGTTTTATGAACCACAATAGGCTATTTTAAAGAGATTAATTCATAAGTAAAATAATCCTATACAACTTTTTATTTCTACTTATTATCAATAAACCGGTTTTTAATTTTTTAAAATTTTATGTTTTTTATAAATCATATTTAAACCATAAAGTTGAGGTCTTTATCAATAACTATATTTATAATGAAAACAGGTGAAATATTTTCAAAATGAGGCTTCACAAATTCCTATCATTAGATTATATATCAATAACTAGCAGCCTGAAGAAAAAATAAAAATGTTCAGTAGACTCAGTTATTTATTTAAAATGTACAATATTATTGCCTATCATGTTCAAAGTCCTAGGTTTGATTCTCAGTAGCACAAAATTAATTAATTAATTAATACTTAGTTAATTAAATAAAATACACTGTGTTCAGTGGAGTTGTTTTTATTTTTTAGGTAGTCAGCAGTGTTTGTTAGGGTACGAATTTACTGATAACTTTTGCTAGCTTTTGTCTCAAAAATATTTAGAGGAATTAAAAGCCATTTGCATAAATGCAAAAGATATATATGTGTTTATACAGATATACATAAATGAACTTTTATTTTTTCATAGTCTTTAATAAATAGGCGACTACACATAAAGTTAAACATGACAAATTTATAAGAATTCCAAAATATTGAATTTTCATCAATTAATTTTTCAATTCTGGATTATAAACTTTTCTAAGAAAGAAAGATGGAAACAGTGTTTGTTTTTATTTTTTCGCCAAAAGCAAAAGTTTGATTCTGATTAGAATCTAATGTAACATTTTTGTGCTACACAATTCCTTCTAAAGGAAAGCAACTTCTTGAGTGAATCTGTCCTCAAATTTTTGCAAAATCTACTCAGTGTTTTTAACTGTATAAATTTTTCTTCCTATATAAAGTTCTCTTTAAATGTTAACATATTTCAATAATCTAGCTCTAACTCTTTTCTAACAACACTTTTTAGGCAAACATTAAATTAAATTTTTAAAAAACATTAAATTTAAAAAAAAGAAAAATTTTCCCTTCAAGGAAAATTATCCTGGTTTGAAATTTCATTAACATCAAATTATTTGACCACATCATCCAAACTATTATGCCCAATTCTGACCATGAAGAAGACAGGTAATTTTTGTAATACATACCTAACAAAGCTTGAAATAAACTGCTCTTAAAGATACTCATGACCTTTTTAACAGCATTTTTCAACAGTTGTTCTTCTGGTTTTCTTAATTTTTTGCAATATTCTTCCAGTAATGATAAAGCACGGTCAGTATCTGAAAAACATAATTTAAAACTCTTTCATATGGTCTCAGAAAAATAATAAGCTAACATTAATTTACTTCATAGCTGTGTCCTTAATTTTGTGACACAAAATAATAAAATAATTATAAATTCCATAAACTATCATACAAAATAATAACTATCAAATTCAAGAATCTACTTTCATTTCCTGTAGTTCTGACTTCCAAAAGAATCTACAAATGAGAAATAAAACAAAACAAAGAATACAATACCAACCAGATGTTTACATAGTAGGTGTGATTCTCTTTTGTAAGAAAAAAATTGATGACTTCCTGCAAAATAATGTCGACATTCCTGAAAGTTTAAAACTCACTGGTAAGAGTAGTAATTATACAAATTCACAGTGCTCTAATATTGTAAGTGTGGTATGCAAATCAATCATATCATTAGTTCAAAGAGTAAAAGAAAGTTATTAATAAAAACTACAATAATGAACTATGAGATCAAGAATATAGACTGAAAGTTGAATATCAAAAAGTCCAAATGTGAAGAGAAATAGAGTGCGAATGGAGAGTTTTCATATTAATATATATTCTCTCGCTATGTTGTTTGTTAGTTTCTGTTCTTATCTTTATAATAATAATACTAAGGTGTTATTGTTTCAAAATAATTAGTTATAATCAAAAAACTTTATGGAAGTCTCACTGCTGCCACAGAGCAAAAATCTATAACAGATACCAAAAATAATAAGGGAGGAATCAGAGTGCACTAGTAGATTAATTCACTTAATCACAAAGACTGTAAGAGGAGAAAACAAGCAAGCAAGAGAATAATGTTAGAAAACAAGTTCCATAATGGCTGTAGTAAGTCTTTACCTATCAATAACTATTTTGAATGCAAAAAGTTAACTTATCAAATTAGAAGATACAGAATGATTGAATGAATGAAAGAAAAGACCCAACTATATGTGATTATAAGAAACTTATTTCAATTCTAAAGATATACACTGACTGAAAGCAAAGGGTTGGAAATAAGATGTCCCATATAAATCAAATTCAAAAGGAATTATCCAATACTTATATCAGATAAAATAGACTTCTGCCAAAGGCAAAAAAAAAAAAAAGACAAGGAAAGTTATTGTAGAATGATCAAGGGATCAATTCAGCAAAAGGAAATAATGCACCCAATATTAGATTCTCAAATATATAAAGTAAATCTTAGTAAACCTAAATGGAGAAAGAGACTTCAATATAGTAGTAGTTGCATACTTTAATACCTCACTGCCAGTAATGAACAGATCATCCAGACAAAAAATCAGCAAAGGAACTGTAGAGTTAAATTGCACCCTAGACCAAATGGACCCAACAGACCTCTACAAAACATTTCTTCCAACAACTGTAAATTACACATTTTTCTCATCAGCACATGAAACATTTTTCAGGATAGATCATATGATGACCCATAAAACTAGTTTTAAAAACTTTTTAAACTAGGAATCATCATGAATAAAAAGACAAAATACATGGAAATTAGACAACCTGATTTTGAACAAATGGTGTATCACAAAAGAGAACATGAATAAAATTAAAAGTTTCTTAAATGCAAACAAAAACACAACATACAAAAACTTGTGAGATACAGTAAAAGCAGTGCTAAGAGGGAAGTTTACAGTAATCCATACTGCATTAAGACAGTAGAAAGATTCCAAATAAACAAACCATAACTACATCTCAAGGAAATAGAAAAGCAAAAACAAACCAAATCCAAAATTAGTAGAACAGACAAAATAATAAGGAATACAGTAAAAATAAATGAAATAATTTGTTTTGTTTTGTTTTTTTGGTACGTGGGGATTGAACTCTCAACCTCATGCTTGCCAGGCAGGTGCCTGTGCTGCTAAGCTAAAGTCCCAGCCCCGAAATGATGTTTTTTAAAATAAAAAATATCAATTAATCAAAGAGCTTGCTCTTCAAAAAGGTAAACAAAATATACAAACTCTTACCTCTACTGAGAAAGAAGAGATAGTATTTTAATAAATAAAAATTGATATGAAAAAGGAGATATTATAACTAATGCCACAGAAATACAAAATACAACTGAAATTATTATGAATAAGTACATGCCAATAAATTTGATGATCTGGAAAAAATAAACAAATTCCTAAACACATACACCTTACCAAGATTGAATCATGAGCAGAAAATCCAAACAGACCAATAACAAGAAAGAAGACTGAATTAATAATACAAAGTCTCCCATCAAAGAAAAACCCAGGGTCACACAGCTTCACTACTGAAATTTACCAATCGATTATTTAAAGAAGATCTAATACTAATTCTACTTAAATTAGGCCAAAAACTAGAAGAAAAAGGAATTATTTAAAACACATCCTATGAGGCTAACATTACCCTGGTACAAACTAGATAAGAACACACACACACACACACACACAAAACTACTAGCCAATATCCTTAATGAACACAGACAAAAAATTATTAACAGAATACTTGCAAACTGAATTCAACAGTACATTTAAAAGATTATTCATCAAGTGGAATTCAAGTAGAATTCATTCTAAGGATACAAAGATGGCCCAATAAATCCAAATCAATAAATGTGATATACCACATCAACAAAATTAGGAACAAAAATCATATGGTCTCAAAAGATACAGAAAAGTAATGTGAAAAAATTCAACATTCTTCATGACAAAAAATGCTGAACAAACTAGGCATAGAAGGACTGTGGCTCAATCTAACAAAAGTCATTTATAATAAGCCAATAGCTAACATTATACTGGATAAGGAAAAGCTAAAAGCTTTCTCTCTAAGATCTGAAACAAGAAAAGATTGTCCACTCCAACCACTTTTATTCAACATCATTCTAGAAGTCCTCACCAGAGCAATCAGGAAAGAAAAAGAAATAAAGGGCATCCAAATTGGAAAAGAAGCCAGATCACCTCTGTTTGCAAGTAACATGATTTCATGTACGGAAAACCCCAAAACTCCACTAAAATTAGAAAAAATAAATGAATTTAGCAACATTGTAGGATATAAAATCAACATACAAAAATCAATAGCATTGCTACATGCCAATGGTGAATTCTCTGAACTAGAAACCAAAAAAGAAATGTCATTTACAAGAGTTACAAAAAGATGTAAGAATAAACTTGACACATGGAAGATCTCTACAAGAAAATTAAAAAATGCTGATGATAAAATTGAATAGGACACCAAAAAAAGTGAAGATATCCTGTGTTCATGGATTAGAAGAATCAGTATTGTTAAAATATCCATGTTAAAATGTCCATGCTACTCAAAGTGATTTACAGATTCAATAAAATTGCTGTCAAAACCAATGACATTCTTCACAAAATCAAAAAAAAAGTTCTTAAATTTACATAGAACTAAAATATTAACTAAATAGTCAGAGCCATCCTGAGGGAAAAAAACAAAGCAGGAAGCATCACACTACTTATCTTCAAAACACACTATAATTGTAATAGACAAAACCACATGGTATTGGCGTAAAAAACAGACATATAGCTCAATAGAACAAAATAGAAAGCCGAGAAGCAAACCTATGCATCCACAGCAAGCTGATTTTGACTAAGATGCTAAGAACACACATTAGAAAGAAGATAATCATCTCAATAAAAATCCTCAGAAAATTTAACGCCCACAAGGAGAAGAATGAAACTAGAGCTCTATCTCTTATTAGTTACAAAAGGCAACTCAAAATGGATGAAACACTTAAATATAAGACATGAAACTACTAGAAGAAGATGGAAGAAAACAAGGAAAACACCCCAACATTGGAATAGGCAAAGACATTTTGGAAAAGACCCCAAAACACAAGAAACATAAACAAAAAATACACAAATTGATTAGATCAAGCTAAAAAGCTGCACATAAAAGGAAATAATCAAGAGTGAAGCAACAAACAGAATGGGAGAAAAAATTTGCAAACTATATATCTGACATATATCTGATATGCAAAGTAAATAAGAAACTCCAAAAACTCAATACCAAAATAACAAATAATCTTATTTTAAAACTGGCAATAGATCTAAATAAACATTCCTCAAGAGAAGACATACAAATGGCCAACAGGTCATGAAAAAAAATGCTCAATATCATTAATCATCAAGAAATTATTAATGAAAACTAAAATGACATATCACTTCACCACAGTAAGAAGAGCTATTATAAAATAAACACAACAAGTGCTGGTGAGGATATGGAAAAAAGGGACTCCCTGAAAACTGATGATAGGAATATAAAGTAGTATAGCCATTATGGGAAATACTCTGGACATTACTCAAAAATTAAAAATGGAATGACAATATTATCTATCAATCCTACTACTGAGTATATAACCAAAGAAAATTAGAACAATATGTCAAAGAGACATTGCATACTCATGTTCATTGCAATTCTATTCCCAATTACCAAGAAATAGAAACCACCCATACATTCATTAGTTGATGAATGGATAAAGAAAATGTGGTACTCAAACACATGGAATACTATTCAGCTGTCAAAAATAATATAATGCTATCATCTGTGTCAAAATGGATGAACAAGTTACTATGCTAAAGAAATAAACCAGGAACAAAAATACATGTACCACATGATCTCACTCATATGGGGAATCTATAAAAAAGTCTCATAGAAGCCAAAAGTAGAATGGTGGTTCACAGAGATTTGGACAGAGTGGGAGACAGATGGGGAAATGTTGATCACTGGCTAGTAAGTAATAGTTATGAGAAGGAAGTTTTGGTGTGTTATTGTACAGTAGAGTAACTACAGACAATGACATTTCAAATAGCTAATAGAAAGAATTTTGGAAACTTATATCATAAACAAATGCATTTATGGAAATAATTACAGTGGTGCCATGGTTCCACGATTCTAGAGAATGTGGCCTCCTTCCTGTTTGTGAGGGTAAGATGAGTTTGTAACCTGATGGGAAATATGCAAACAGAAGCAAACATGCCTAACACCTGTGTTTGCAAACAGAAGCATTTATGAACTGAGGTATTACTGTATTCCTCATTTGATTTAAACATTATGCAATATATATATTGGAACATAACATGGTATCTACTTAACTTGTACAACTTTTATATTTTTATGTATGGTTAAACATATTTTAAAATTTTTAAATAAGACATATTAATAAAGAATGGGATCAAGTAAATAAGGGGTTTAATATTTAAAGATGACTTCATACTTCACCTGTATAATATCTCAAATAATTCTGGATCAGGAAGAAATATTTTAATCCCTATCTTATCAACAATTAAACAATCAGCAATTTCTCTGAAACAACAGTGACATACTGACCTCACATTATATAACCTATTTATACCTACTACTTTCTATTGTAATAATACCATAGTTATACCATTTCTCCCTCAGTACTTATATGTTTGGGGCTTTAATCACAGTAATTATCTTTAATGCCTAAACCTTCAGAGTTTTTAATTCTTCATTTGTTATATAGATATTTTCTTAAAAATCTACTTTTTTTTCTCTCTTCTCCCTGATCTTACTCCCTTGTCTGTCCCTGTCTCTGTCCCTGTCTCTCTCTCTCTCACTCTCCAATTACAATTTGAAGAACTTTTTACTTCAGTGGCATTTTTGGTAATATTTTAATTTTTTATTCTTGTAAAGGGAAATTCCTCAATACCATATTAATAACTATCCCATAATCACATGTAAAGTTGCTCACTTGAGGGGACATTCATTCATTCATTCAACCTTTATTGAATAAATGCCCAAGGAAAATATTGTATTGATTCAAAACAGATACTCTTTAGACCAGCAATGTTTACTATCCCTTTCATCTCTCTATGGGAAAAATCTGACATAAAAAACAAAATACTACAATATAAGAAAAAAACAAACGATCATATATATATATATATATTTTTTTTTTTTTTCGGCACCGGGGATTGAACTCACAGCCTTGCGCCTGCCAGGGCAGGCGCTTAAGCCACTGAGCCAAACTCCCGGCCCTGGTTTTTTGAGGCAGGGTCGCACTATGTAGCTCAGGCCAGCCTTGCGCTCGCGTTGTAGCCCAAGCCGGCCTCGAACTCACAACACTCCGCCTACCTCAGCCTCCCGAGTGCTGGGATTAAAGGCGTGCGCCACCACGCCCGGCTCAAACGATCATATATGATCAAAACTCTCAGAGTTCTAGCTGCTCTTTTACACTTCTCTTGATTATTGACAATAATTATTACCTGGTATCAATTCCATTATGCCTTTCAACTCCCTCTACTTAAATTTTTATTGCTGGGCTGCCATTGGAAGGCTTACCTCCTGCAGCCATCCAGGCAGGGAGAAACAGTCAGACGCGCCTCTGTGCACCTGCCACCATCCGGACACTTGCTTCCCTCAGGTAATCAGCACATGCAGGAAGAAATAACCAGACTCAGCCCTGCATGTATGCTGCCATCAGGAAGTTTTTTTCCCTCAAGTAACCAATGTGGGCAGAGAGACACATCCAGATATAGCCCGTGACCCCACAGGCCACCATTAGAGACACTCGCGTCCCACAGGCAGCCAGCACAGGCTGGGAAAACAAACATGCCCATGTGCCTGCTACCATTAGGGGAGTCCCGGTGTAGCCACACAGGCTAAGAGAAAAAGAAGCCCTGCCACCACACACCCATGGGCATCAGGGAAGCCTCAGTGCAGCCACACAAGTCTGGAGAAGCCCACCCCATGCTCCACTGCCTCACTGGCTTGTCAGGAGAAACCCAGGAAAATATCAAGATGAAGGAGCAAAAGGCAATCTCAGACCTGCAGCCCACAAAGAACAAGTCTTGGAGATATAGACACAAATAAAATGGAAGTCACACACCTGAAATCTCTGAGGGGATAGCAACTGACATAAAGAAACAACTTCATGAGTCTGTAAAAATAACCAGATCAGAAACAATGTCTCAGGTAAAAGAAGAAATCACAAACATAATGAAAGAATTGCTGAGCATATCTAAAGAATACATAGATAAAAAAGAAGAGCATAAGAAAATGATGAAAACCTTAGTTGAACAATATAGGAAGGAGTTACAATGCATGAAACAGATTCAAAAAGACATCCAGGAAATTAAAAACTCCATCAAAAGCTGGCAAAGCTGCTCGAAAGAGACTGAAGATAGACTTTCAGACCTTGAAGATAGGATTGTAGCTAGCCATCATGAAAGGAAAGATCTCTTAAAAATAACAAGGAACCAGGAAATAACAATTCAACAGCTGCAAGATGACACGAAGAAAAATACTTGAAGAGTGATAGGTATCAGCAAAGAAGCAGGAGTCAACATAAATGACATAAGACTGTTAAAAGAAGTAATAGCAGAGAACTTCCCAAACATGGGAAAAGTATCAGACATACAGATAAGCGAGGCATGTAAAACTCCAACTAGCCATAACCAAAATAAATCTACACCCAGACATATATTAATCAAGATCCCAGAAATTCAGCACAAGAAAAGAATATTAAAAGCTGCTAGAGAAAAGAAACAGATCACCTATAAAGGAAAACCCATCAGAATCACGACAGACTTGTTAACACAAACCATAAAGTCAAGAAGAGTTTGGAGTGAAGTGTTTCAAATCCTGAAAGAAAACAACTTCCGACCCAGATTGATGTACCCTGCAAAACTATCTTTCAAAATTGATGGAAAAATGAGATATTTTCATGACAAAGAACAGTTGAAGGAATTCATGACCACCAAACCAACCCTACAGAGAGTGTTGAAAGATATTCTTGGGAGAGATAAAGATGGCCATGGTTCCAGGAACAGCATCAGAGGGGGAATCACTAAACAGGGCAGGCAAATGAATGAAGCAGAAAAGTGAAGGGCCAACAGCAGGAGGACAGAATGGCAAAGACAAGCCAATGCATGTAATCATTAATGTAGATGGCCTCAATTCACCAATAAAAAGATACACAGGGAGAGTGGGTCAAGAAACAAGATCCATCAATATGCCATATACAAGAAACACATTTAACTCAAAAGGAAATTCATAGACCAAAAGTCAAAGGAGAGAGAAGAATTGTTCCATGTGACAAGAAATCAGAAAAAAACAGGGGTAACTTGTGCATTAACCACAGAATGAATAAGAAAGATACAGTATGTTCCTATGATGAAAAGCTACTCAGCTATAAAGAAAGATAATCTCAAGGCTCTTGTAGGTAAATAGATGCAACTTGAGATCATGCTTATGGGTGAAATGGTTCAGATTCACATGGGTGAACATCGGGTTATTTCCTAGTGTAAAACACTGAAGGAGTTAGTGGGATTCAAAATGTACAACAGATATTATGAAAGTGATAGGGGAGGAAACATCTCAAAAGGGAAGGTGATAACAATTGTTAATTGCCTAACGTTTCATTTTGAAGTCCTGCATTGTTTTCATAGTCTTGTTAGGTTTGGTTTTATTCTGTCTCATTCCGTTTGATTATACTGTGTCTGATTATATGGGTAGCTATTTTGAAGATAATGGGATGTATTATGGTAGCCATTGTTGATTTCCTATTATCTGGTTTTGAAGTCCTGTAACACTTCCATTCTTGTTTTGATTGGTTTTATTCTGCTTTGTTTTGTTTGATTTTATTATGTCTGACAGTATGGACAGCCATTTTGAAGAAAACAAATGATACTATGGTAGCCATTGTTGATTTCCTATTATCTTATTTTGAAGTTCTGTATCACTTTTATTGTTTTGTTCTGATTAGCTTTGTTCTGTTTTGTTTGGTTTGGTTTATTCTCTTTAAAATAAATAAGAAAAAATTTATTTCTGGCTTATGAAAATTTAATCTAAAACAAGGCTGCTGTATAAAGATGACAAATTAAATAAAAGGGCAAGATGACAGTGATCATGTCATACAAGTCAAAAGCCACTAGACAGAGCTCCATAAGCTGAATAAAGTAGAAAGTTAAGAGAATTAGCCAAACAAGTTGGGACTAATAATTTATGTTCAAATAACCGAACGTAAGTGGAGAATTTTTCACCTCAGTTGTTGATAGAATTGCCTTGATTCTTCTTTCTTTATTTAAAAAAATCTACTTTATATTTAATTTTAAAGAGAATAAAATGGCAATAAAATGAATCAAAACAGTGATAAGACAGTAGGAAATCTACAAGTTACTATATTGCATATTGTGGTCTTCTAAATAGTTGCTTGGCTTTAGACTTACAAAGTCAATCAAAAAATACAGTTCCTCCAATTCAGCTGATTGTCCACGGTGGGGTGGGGGGTATTCTCCTCTCCCCAGTCTGCGTGCCAGCTGGCTCACAGGTTGGGGCTTAGCTTCCTCCCTTGTTCTCCCCAATCTGCACTCCAGCTGGCTCACAGTCAAGGTCTTAGTTTCCTCCCTTGTTCTCCCCAATCTGCACTCCAGCTGGCTCACAGGCAAGGTCTTAGTTTCCTCCCTTGTTCTCCCCAATCTGCACTCCAGCTGGCTCACAGGCAAGGTCTTAGCTTCCTTCCTTGTTCTCCCCAATCTGCACTCCAGCTGGCTCACAGGCAAGGTCTTAGCTTCCTTCCTTGTTCTCCCCAATCCATGCCCTGGCTGGCTCACAGGCAGGGGTTTAGCTTCCATCTTCACTCTTCCCAATCCGCACTCTGGTTGGCTCATAGGTGGGGATTTAGCTTCCTTCCTTGTTCTCCACAATCCATGCACCGGATGGCTAGTAGGCAGTGGCTTAGCTTCCAATCTTGGCTCTCCCCAGTCCACACTCTGGCTGGCTCACAGGTGGGGCCTTAGCTTCCTTCCTTGTTCTCCCTGATCTGTGCCCCCCAAAATCTACTTTTGTATGACTGTTGAATCTGTTTAAAGAAAGAAACTAAGTTTGGACTACCTGAGGACAAGCACAGGATCTTTTTTTTTTTTAATGAGAAACTTCTGCATGAAATATGCACTCAAAGGATCAAGAAAATGTTACATAATTGGCATTATAGATAATCACAATTCTGTTAATTAAGGCTCAACCTATTGTATTTGGTTTAAAATAGCATTGAGAAAGCTATAAATATTTTGAGATGGGTAATTTAAATTTGAAACAGTGAATAGCAATAATGCCAACAAACGAAATTTTAGCAAGAACAAAAGATTAACACGTAAAATCATTTGGCATGGCAAAAAGCAGGAAAAATTATAAAATACCTGGTGGTATTATTAGGAAAACTAAGATTAAAGTATAATAGCAGCATTTAGAATAATGAAATTCCTTTACTCAGATTTATTCAGTTTCTTTACAGTTTACATGCATCATATTATCAATCCTCAACACTGAGAAATTAAGTATATTATATACATGAAAGTGAATGCATAGATCCAACATCAAAGAGTTACTAAATAACAGATTTGGAAGTTAATCCTATTGCTTTTGATTCCAAGTATAGTATTCCCTCCACAATACCACTCTTAATCCTCCTAGAGAAGAATATTTTATAGAAAATAACAAAAACTTGACCAATAAGACACAAATTATATCACTGAATTTTAGAATCTAGGGTAATGAATAACTAATTTTCATGTGCTTAGTAAAGTAAAAATTATATTCATAACATTAAACAAAAATATTCCCACCATTGTAAGTCTGATAGAGAAAAGTTATTTTATTCATTAATCTAGTATTTTTTCAGTATCTTGCTATGTTTCAGAGACTTGGAACACAATACTGAAGAAAGGCAAGAGTCTAACTTCACAGAGGTTTTAGTCTGAAAGTAAATATAATTAAATAGAATAGTTGAACAAAATAAAACTAGCGTGTAATAATGCTATGATGATGGACCACATGCTATGGTTACAGAGAAGTTGACAGCATACATACCATAATAATGACTTTGGCCTTTTACCTAAGGATGAATGACAAGTCATATAAGTTTTGTTTGTTTGCTTGTTTACTTGCTTGTTTGGGGTTCTCCCCCCCCCCACCAGCACTAGGGAGAACACAAGGCCTTCATGTTGAGCTATATGCCCAGGCTCTCCTTTTATTTGAGACAGGATCTCACTAATTTGCCCAGGCAGGACTTGAACTTGTGATCTTCCTCAGTGCTGGGATTATAGACATATGCTACTGCAGATACCACAAAAATTTTTTAAATGAAAGGGACTATGACTATATTTTAGTTTTAGAAATATTATTTAATTACATGTTTATTATAGTGTGGTATATAGAGAAAAGCAAGGAATAGCAAGTTTTCTTTCAGGCCATTTTAATAAATAAATGCAAAATTGAATGGCTGTAATTTTTATCAGTACTTATTAGACACGACTAGAAATAAAAATGTTATAACAAGTATACATAAATACTTAATTCTTACTGTTCATGTTACTTTTGTGTTACATTACAAATCAAGGATATTGATATGCAAATAAATAACAAATACCAATAGAAAAGTTACTTTTGTACTAGGTCCTTAAAAGGAAGATTGTAATATTAAAAGGTACAGTTCAAAATGACACAACAAATGTATAATTCTATCACTTATAATATTAGCTAGCATTTGTTAAGCAATCTTAAGTATTCTGCACAGGTCACCTTATTTAACCTGCACAAGATTTCTAAGAAATACTCTTAAATACATTTTACAAATGAGGAAAATTTAGACTGAGAGAAATGAAATAACATGTATACGTTAGTCATCTTTCCATCACTGTTAGAAAACAAACTTAAAGGAAGGTTAAGTCCATGGTCACTTGATTCTATTACTTTGAGTCTGTGGGGGGCAGTAAATCATTGTGAAACCACATCGCAGAGGAAACCTCTTCATTTTATAGCAACCAGGAAGCAGAAGTGAAAAAAGGGGCCAGGGTCCCAATGTTCCCATCAAGGGCATGTCCACAATGACACTCTATTAGGTTTCTCTTAATGATTTCACTACCTCCCAACACTGCCAAGCTGCAAACCAAACCTTTAGTATATGGGCTTTTGGGGACCTTTAAGATCCAAACCATAATATTGCCCAAGGCTACACAACCGGTATATGCTGGAATGAGGACTCAAACTCTAGTCCAGTAATGGAGAATCTTTTAGAGGCCGAGTGCCCAAACTGCACCCAAACCCATTTATTTATCACAATCACTGCAATTAAACCTGAATACAGAGGTGTCAGTTTAGAAAAAATAACTCATACATTTGGGTCATGTGCTGACAGAGCGGGCTCTGCATGCCCGCTGCAGTGCACATGCCATAGGTTCACAAAAACTGCTCTAGTCTATCTGGCACCAAAACCCATACTTGTAAATATTATTCCATATTACAATTTGGCTTCTTGAGGAAGAATCATGGGTTTCTTTTTTCTGTATGTGTATACTTAGTAATTATAGTTTAGTACCACCCCAAACTTAATATAGTTTAACAAATACCTATTGATCAGGGTATTACTCCTATTGAAACAAAAAGACATTAGTATAAAATGGTAGATTTATATTCCTCTTTTCAGATAACTCATTCTTTAAATTCTCTATAGAACTGCTGAAGAAAAGAGGATGACAGTAAATTGCTAAGTAAACTTATCATTTAGGTATATACTGAAATATGCATCACTCCAGTTGTAACAAATCAGAAAAAGACAAGAAAAATAAGTAAATAAATAAATAAATAAATAAAATTTGGAAGGCCAGGCATGGCAGTGCATGCCGGTAATCCCAGCACTAAAGAGGGTCATCACAAGTTGGAGAAAAACAAGCCTTGGCTACATCATCAATTCAAGGCCAGCCTGAACTACATAAGTGAGATCCTGTCTCAAAAAAAAAAAAAAAAAAAAAAAAGAATTTAAATAGTAGGGAAAATGGCTACACTTGAAGCAGATTCTAGAGACTGCAGGACTGCAGTCATTTGTACATATTTAATAGTTTTACAAATTACCCTCGTATCTACAAAAAGAAATAATACCCAGGATAAATGTCATTATTATCTGGAGAAAAAAAAAAGACATGGCACCACATTTTCTAGTTGTGATCAGATTGTCACCGCAATTTCTGGGCGAGATTACTCCAAAAGTTGACAAGGAATCTAACCCCATATTACCGATGGAAAGGGATCCTGACTCTGAACACTACTTTTCTTCAGACATCCCTCCCCCAGAAAAAGTATTCTGATGATAAGTATCTCTGTAGTACTTTCTTATTTACAAACTTTTACATGTTTGTACAAACTTTACTTGATTTAATCCTCACAATAATCCTAAGAGATATTATTAGTACATTTATGTTTTAAAATGAAAAATTTAAAGCTCAATAGGTTTATATTCTTTAGATAACTTAAGACAGCTGATGGCAGAGACTGGGTTTTAACCCTGGACTCCCATCTACCCCATAATGTGAGCTATTTGTTCAAAGAACACCACACTTCACAGTGAAAAGAGCATTGGACAAGCTTGATCCTAATTCTATTGCTTGCCAGCTTTGTAAATGTGAAGTTCATATGTATATTTTTAGTGGGGATAACAAACCACATATAAAGAAGGGGAAAGAGATATTAAACCCATTTTTAAAAAGGAAAGTGACGTTTACAAGAGCCAGATAACACAGGTTCCAGGTGGTATCAATATAAGGCACATAAATTCTATTTTACAGGTGGGAGATGAGCATTTGAGAAAGTAAGTTTTTTCTCTCCCTACATTTCACAGTTTCCTTTCCTCTTATTCAAGCAGATAACAGATTAGGGGTAATATATGTCAAGACAAAAAAAAGGGGAATTTTTAAAAAGTTATTTCAGTTTTGTTTTCCAAAAGCCCAAACCCTCATAATAAGTTTGCTACAGAGATAAAAGAGATTCTCAAATACAAGCAAAGAGAGTAACTTCTCATAGCCCCTCCCTTGTCTAGAAAGAGATTTTTTCACAGTTGAAGACAAAAAAAGAACAGAGAAGTCTTTGAATCCCAAGGCAGCAAGAATCTCAGATCTGCTTACAGTAAGCCCTGCCTAGAAGGTAGCAAGACCACAGGAAAATGGTATCATAATGCATCCAGGTAAACAGAAACTCAGAAATCAGAAATTCTAGAAAGGAAAAGAAGTTCATAATATGGAAGTAGTAAATCTCTGCCAGACCAGAAAAAAACATGTAGGTACAACAACTCCTACTTCAGAGGTAAGTTGCCATACATAGATGATCAACAACCAGAGTAGCCCTCCTCCCATTCCAGATGAAATCCTACCTTAACCTGAGAGAAAATTCTCAAATAGGATTACAATCACTTTTTTTTTCTTTTTCAGTTTTTGTTTGCTATTAGTATATGCTGTCAGTACACAATGATTATATTCCTTGTGGGGAGTTGGTACATGTATGTAATACATCTCAATTCTTTATTCATTCCCTTTTCCTCCTTCCCCCCTCCCTCAGTCTCTTGATTGATTAGAATTATTTTATCTACTACTCAGTGGCTAAGACTAAAAATTAAATTTGCAATATGGACAAGAAGTGGAGATTTCTTATATACTTAAACTTATATGATTTCTGATCTTGTCCCTTCTTCTTGTAGCCAGGTCTTCTAATTACTGGTCTAGTTTTTTTCCATGTGTCACTATTACTGACAATTCAAAGCAAAGAAAATAATGACCTGAAATAGCATCTTACCATTCCCACATTGATTGTAAACTTCAACTTTTATATCTCATCTTAAACATCCCTAAATAGGCTTGAGTCATCTGTCTCCATGACATAGTATGTTAACATCACTGAGCAACATCACAATTTCTTCCACAACTGCCTTACTAACAAATGTTATAAATCATAAAGACAGAGAGTGAATATCATTTGCCACTGAAAAACATACATCTGGCACGATACCTGACCCATGGCTGGCACATAAAGAAAACTTCTTTAATGACAAATGGTTGATTGAATAAATAAAGAGAAATAAAACCAATGTCTTAAATATATCATGATTTTACCATTTAAAATAATTTTAGCTTATTTATTACCTATGAAAGATTTAAAGTAGATTAGAATCTAATAGGTTCCTTCGGAGTCTTACTATACTTTTAATGATAAAGATACCACCGTGCTTCAAAATGACAGCCCCTCTCCCAAGTGAAGCCTCAGAATCTTATTCTAACAGAGTTAAGGCCTCAAAGGCTAGTGAGATGGTGTCATCTGAAGAAACAGGATGCAAAATCTTACCCATAGTCTTTGAAAGTTTAAATTTAATAATTCATTTTCACAGGATTATCCACCTTATAATACATCATTCCTCTGATTTTAAAGCCCAAAATAAATGGGGCCAGGAGAACTGTTTCATAATGGAGGTGATTTGACCGTAATTCTTGAAATAGATTTGAGAAACTTACTAAAAATTGAATCCATGCAGAAAGCTTACTAGTTGGAATTCAGAATGACTGACTGGACAGAAGAGACTGGGTAAAACTCATGATCTTTTGCTGATGAAGCAACCTACATTGAGGTTACAAAGCCTTCAAGTCTTAACTATACAAATTCCTGAGCAGAAATTGTACCAAGGGAACTGATCCCCTTCCTCCAATTAAAAAAAAGAAAAGATGTTATGATCTCAGCCTTATATTAAAAAAAAGTTTATAATCACCAAAATGGTAATAGTAAATATTAAGAAAAAAGAGCATATAAAATATATATAAATAAGAATAGTATTTTTATAGTTTAGTGAATAAAATGTTATGGGGGGATAATCATTGAGAAGCATGAATGAATCAGATACCTTGATTCAATACTTTAAAAATTCAGTGTTCTGCATACATCTCACTGGACAGACTTTTCTAAGAAGGTAAAGAATAACAAGCCTAAGGGAAAAATTAAATATTCTGTTACAAAGGGAACACTTGAGTAATTTCTTCTAAACCCAGAAGTTCACACATCTTATAGTATTAAGTAATTAGTATATCATTTGCATACTTTCCCAATACATAAAAAAATCAAAATTAACAGATTGCTTTACATCTATTGCAATTGTTCACTTTATGGCATATACCTAATCAGTAGTTGATCACAAAAATATTATCTTATTTCTCTATCCAGAATACTCTCTCCATATGCCTCCTAGATTGATGAATATTTTCCAACATCAAGAATCTAAGGTTTCAGGCTGGGGATTTAGCTCAGTGGCATAAGCACCTGCCTGGCAAGTGCAAGGTTGTGAGTTCGATCCCCAGTGCCAAAAAAAAAAAGAATCTAAGGTTTCACCACAAAGAATCAACTAGAACCACATCTTATTAAAAAGCTTTTGTACAGCAAGAGAAATCACCAACAGAGAGTGAAGAGACAACCCAAAATGTGGGAAAAAAATGTTTGCCAGTTGTTCCTCAGACCAAGGATTTCTATCAAGAATATACAAAGAACTCAAAAAAAATCAGACCTCCCAAATTTAAAGACCCAATCCAAAAATGGGCATCTGAGATGAACACACACTTCTCAGAAAAAGAAATACAAGGCAAATAAATATATGAAAATATATTCAGCATCACTGCTCATTTGAGAGATGTAAATTAAAACAACACTGAGATTCTACCTCATCCTGGAAAGAATGGCTATTATCAAGAAATCAACCGATAACAAATGCTAAAGGGTCTGTGGGGGAAAAGGAATGCTTTCCCATTGTTGGCAGGAATGTAAACTGGTACAACCACTGTGGAAATCAGTCTGGAGATTCCTCAAAAAACTAGGATTGGAGGTCCCATTTGACCCAGCTATTCCCCTTCAGGGCATCTTCCAAGAAGAATTAAATACATCATACCACAGCAATATATGTGCATCCATGTTTATAGCCACACAACTTGTAATAGCTAGATCCTGGAAACAACCTAAATGCTCATCAACCAAAGAACAGATAAAAATGATGTGGTATTTTCATATAATGGAATACTATGCAGCCATAAATAAGGATAAACTTGAGACTTTCATAGGTAAATGGATGGAACTGGAGACCATACTCATAAGTGAAATAAATCAGACTCACATGTGTAAACATTGTATTGTCTCCCTAGTGTGAGCAGCTGAAAGAAGTTAAATATATATGTATATATATGATAGATAAGCTAGTTATACTACTAGTTTCTCTTAGTTCATTGAAAAGAAAGGTTTGCACTAATATTGTTTGGACAATTAAATGCAGATATCTTGTACTCTGAGTAACTAATTTAAAGATAACAATATACAATGTATTGACCATTGTTACCCTCCAATTATCGTATTTTGAAATTTTGTTTTTTATCTCTTTAAAATAATAATAATTTTAAAAGTATCTATGGTTTCATGATTTCCAATAAACCTTGCAACCAATGTCAATATGACTCTTTCAGAGGATATTAAATCTTAAAAAGATCTTCAGTAAATTACTTATTTTACTTAGATTTACAGAAATTACAAATCTTTGATAACTATTTTTTTCTAATCTCGTCTCAGAAAATACAAGCCTTGCCTTTTTTGAGTTTTATTAGCTGCAAGGGAAAAAAATCTTTTCACTATCTATATATATCACTGGAAGAGCAAATATGAAAGTTCAAATACGAATTTGGTAAAATATATGCAAAAGAAATATAAGAGCCACTCAGAACAGTCAAAAAATTCAGATGTAAATTTTTCCCTTAATTTATTCTGGAAAAATATTTAAGTGTAAGAAGAACTAGAGATGGAAAAAGTATATACAGACAATGAGAGGCACATATAAATTAGCAGGATACTACAAAAAAGAATTTAACCACAAAGCTCTGGAAACAAACATTGAAAGTAGAAAACTTCAGAGAAAGGGATAAGCAAAATAGTCCTACTATCCCTTCCACAGAGAGAAAAAATATAAAGAAAAACAGAAATGGACACTTTTAGAAAGTATACAGTCAACCAAAAGTAAAGACATAAAAAACTGTGAGCACCCCAAAACATTTCAATTTCAAGGGTCATATATACCCATAGATATATATGATGTCATATATGGCATCATATATACCCATAGATATACGATGGTATCATGTTTTAGAATTCTAAAGATATAATATTTTTCAGTTCCTTTTAAAAGAGTCAAAAATTAAAACATGACTGAAAATGATAGTATTTAATTTTCAGTACACTAAAAATTTGTTTATACATGATCCATTATATCACCAAAAATGGTTGCAAAAAAAAATTCAAAGAAAATAGTGTCATAGTAATGTGAAGTGAGGAGGGTATAGAAAGTTAATGTTTAAGTTTAAGCATAGCTGTTTCAGGTGATCCGAGAACAGGTAGACATAAGACAATAGTTTAAAAGACACTTAGAAGATAACTAGTTGGCACTTTTTAAAAAACAGAAATGAAATGAACCTTTATCTCAAGCATTAAAAGCAATGACTTCTTCACATATTTAATGACAAATCAAAAAATATTCAAAAATGAGATCAGATTGTAATAAAAACTTCTGTTGAAACCCATTCTATCCTTAAAAGAGCAACTTTCTGCTGCAAATATAGAGGACACAAAAAACTTTTTGTCGTTGCATTGACTCAGCATGAAATCACGTCAGTTTAATTCAAGATGCCTTATTGAAATAACCTTTTACAATCCACTAGTCTTGCGTCATATTAGAGAATGCTAATCCTGGATTAGCTTGAAATTTTCTTTCTTTCTTTTTCTTTTTTTTTTTTTTTTTTTGTACCGGGGATTGAACACACAACCTTGCACTTACCAGGCAGGCACTTACGCTGCTGAGCTAAATCCCCAGCTAGCTTTAAATTTTCACAAAATAAAATGCTTATTGTTCTAAAGGAATTGAAAGCAAATCAAGTCACTTTACAGATGGAAAGAAGACCATGACATGGAAAGAAGGGAGAAGACAGGAAGAGGAAGGGAAGAGAAAGTAAAAAGAATTCAGATGTGCTTATGTGCATGTACAAACTCCTCATGATAAATGTAAGCATAATGTACTGCAAACATGTACTAGTAAAAACAAACAAACAAAAAAAAAAGAAATAACAATAGTTGGAGGAAAGAAAGTTGTTATTGTAGATAACAGACCCTGGAGGGTTGGGGAGCTGCTGAGGGAAAAAAAAATCTGTATCAGGGAAACGCAAGTCTTCTGTTGACAAAACTGAGACCTGCAGAAACGTGAAGGGAGTAAAGTGTAGAAAGTAATGTCCTAAAGCAAAAGATCACGTTTCAAGTATAGCTGTCTCAGCTGATCTGAGAGCAGTCAAGAATAGAAGCTAGAGATTGGTTTGGTGAGATTTCACACTCATTTCCACTTGCCACCCTAGTTGCATGTTATCAATCACAGGAAGGATGGCTCTTCCATGACATAAATCTATATTAAACTCTAAATTATTTGTTTTTCTTATAGAAACAAATATAGTAAGTACATGGAGATAGTAAGCTTAGCCAATTAAAGATAAAATGTACATGTAATAATTTGTTTGGTTAGTTATATATAATATTAAAAATATGTATCTTGATACTAACAATTTTAAAAATTAAAAATAATATAAATTTCTGTAGTTCAGTTCATAAAGTCAAGTACATAAGGTGTATATTTTAGCATACTACAGTACAAACATACATTTGTTTTGCAAAGTAGAATTCATTGATTCTTTTGAAATTTTGTCTTTTTGGGGAGTTTTTTAAAAGTGTTTACCACACAGTTCAGGCTGGCTTTGAACTTGCAATGATCCTCCTGCTTCAGCCTCCTGAGTACTGAGATTACTGGTATGTACTATAATGCTTCTTTTGAGATTTTGATGTATTATGTCAATCCATTTTTAAAGAAGGAAGAGAAGGGAAAGAGAGGAAGAAAGAGAGGATGTATCTATAATACTTTTTTATAACATTATAATTTTCAATAATATGTCATCAATTGCTGTAATGCTTCCTGTAAAGGTATAAATTTTTAAGAAACTCAGTCTATTGGTTTCGGAATCCTTAAGTTTACCCTTAGTTAAGTTACAGTAAAATCAATTGTGTTTCCTCCTCTTCCTTCCCACATATCCCTTTTATCCCTTTTTATTTTTCTCCTCTCACTCTCACTCCGTCTCTCTCCTTTTTGCTCTCTCACACACAAATACATAATGAACTTAATTAATTTAATTTAATTCAATTTAATTATTAGTCCAAGATAATAAGGTAATTTTAAAAAGGACTATCTAGAGATGGTAGAAATAGTAAAAAAATAATAATAATAATACACTGAGTTAAGTAAATAAAAAAAAAAACTATACTTATTACTCCCCAAACCATTACTGTTCCAGGTAAACAAAACTCTGTCAGATCCTGATAAGCTGTGGTTCTAAAATCTCAGCAAGTTTACTTCCTCAGTGGTATTGTATGGAGCAATGAAGGAAGAAAACAATCCCATTATGAAAGCCCAGTGGGCAAAAAGCACAATTCTTAGTATTTAAAATGTTTTGTATACTAATGTCCCTTTCTACACATACCAGCTTGACTAAAACTATCTCCGAGATTAAAATCGTTCTCAATACATCTTCCAAATCCACAGGTAGAGGATTAAACACCATGCAAAGCCAGGATGCACTTTAACATACAGCTGAGCCTCTGGTTTCAGGTTGTAACAACTCATATGACTGAATAGTTTGGGTCTATGTTAGCCAAGTATAGTAGAGTTCAAGGGTGTTGGTACAAATTTTGATTCAAAACTATCCAGAAATTCTTTATAACCTCATCTTTCATATTGGGTAAAAAAAAATTCTGATTACACCAGACTTTTTTGAAATAAATTAACCTGGGGTAAATGTAGGCTAAATTAAACCTCTAGAGTTTGGCCTATCATAAACTATTTCAGAAATCCACTGAACCTTGATCAGTTCTGAGCAATAAAAGTTGTTGGGGAGAAAAAACAAGTGTGTGCCTCTTTCAGAAAATGTACTGAATAATGTATGTACAGTATCCGAAAAATCACATTACAAAAGTTATACTTTACCACAAAAGTGAAGATTTACCCTAGACTAAATCCAAATATGAAATATATCTTAATCAAAAGATATATGGTAAAGCTATAATCTTTTCAACATCAACAAAATTACTTTTACAACTATGTAACTAGCTCAATTAATATTAGACCCTTGGAGAAGAGCTCCATTGTACAAGTTTCTGTTTAAAAGACTGTTTAAAAGTAAGCTTTAATAAGGTAAGAAAACAAGGTAAAGAAGATACCAAATCTAAAGGACTGAATCTATTCTCATTACAAACGATGATATAGTCTCATTTATGAAATTATAAATGTCCACAGATACTACAGTCTTACTTCATTTTACTATAGCAAAATAGTATTACTGAATGATATAAAACTGAAAGGGTATTATTACAATATATATCACCCCAAACCCAGGCAAATTTTACACTCCAATGGAATGCAATTAAAAGTACAAATAATAAAACCAAGAAAAGAAAAAAACCATCTATTAGGACATAGCCCACCTTTCTTCTTGACTGGCATTCTTGGATCTTTCCACTGCCACAGGACTCAAGATCTCTTTTCAAATCTCTGCTGGATCCAGCTGGATTGAGGCCACAAGCTAGGTAACTGTTGCGAACCACTTCACTGTTCAGTTTTTAAATCCAAGCTGAGTCTTCTCTTTCAGATAAAGAAAATAATGAAATATGTTTTCCCCAACTAAATTTTGTATTGCCCACAAAGTATAGAGAAAAATAACTTCTGAATTTTTTCAAGTTTTTCAATTTTTATAAAATATGTTATTTTGTTTTTTAAAAAGCTGAGAAAATTACTGTAAGCATAGAAAACGTTAAAACTCCAAACAGCAACATTTTTGGAAGCCCAATGTCTAACTCAATTAAGGCACGACCCAAATTTAGACAACTGTGACACTACTATATACATGATCAAATTCAGTGAACTGGTTGATGACTAAAACCCTCAACTATTAGAGAAAAAAATAATTCCTTCCTTCAAAAAATACTTTTAGAAGTCTCTTTGACTCTGGTCTTTAAAAAGGTGTAGAAGTTTGAACAATTTTGTGGGGCAGAACAGACTTAAATGCCCCTATTTAATGAACCAGAAGTTCCAATCTCACCCCCTCAGTAAGACACGATCCAGCTTGCTGTCACTTTCATTTTTTTCTTCTGTGCTCTCCAAGCCCAGAAGGCTTGATCCTTAATGCCCCTCTGATTCTGATCCTCCTATGTATTAACCAAGAGGACTGAAAAGGAAAGCAATCCCTTGGCTTGGAGACATTAAAGTGACAGTGCTACTCAATGGGCACTTGATGCAGGATGAGTTGGCGAAGCAGATTTCTTCACATTGGAGTCATTCACATCAAGCTACCTCTTCGCATCCAGCAGCTCCCTATCCGGCGAGGAAAATCACTGAGACTGCCGAGAGGAGAAACCAAACCTTTCCCCCAAACGTGTTTTCAGAGATGCTGTAGTAGTAGTAGGCATGTATAAGCTATGAAAACGGTCCACGATTTCCTAAGAGTGCAGCTGTTTGGCTTCCACATCCACCCTTTTTCTCAATCTCTCTTCAACTACCCACCTTCCTTTTGCAGAAAGGACAAGACATCTCTCTGCCACCGCTGGCCACCCCTGCCCACACCCCGATCTAATATAGAAGAGCACTAAAATGTCCTGCACCCTCCAAGCGATGAAGTGTTTCCTCAGGCAGGAGAAACAGCAGCACTAGAAATTATATAACTCTCGAATTTGGCTTCTGTAAGACACGGAGACTGGAGGGTCGGGGGTGGCCGGTCTGGAGGCACTGCTGGGCACTGAACGTGCACATAAGCGCGCCAGGCCTCCTCGAGCGCCCTCCGCCCGGAAACGCTGGCAGACAGGGGGGGTCTTCCTGAGGTGGGGGATTCCTCTCCGGCCCCTCTCCAAAGAGGGCGAAAGGACGGATTATGAAGGCACTAAAGACCGGGAGAGGAGGGTAGGCGGGGGGGAGGGGGGACTGAGCGCTTGGGGCGGAGGGTTGGAAGCTCTGAGGAGACAGAAACCGGAGCCTTAAACACATAGACCAGGTCGAACGGGTAAGCCCCTCTGAGCGTGAAAGTGGCGGACTGCCCGTGCCCCTCTCCAGGGGCTGCCCAGTGGACAGGAAGGCGTGCAGCCGCGTTCCGGAGCGCGAACCATCCCAATCCCCTCAGGTTGGAAGACGAGGGAACGCGGGTGACTAACAGAAGGGGGGAGAAAAGCTGGCTGGCAAAGGGGCGGGCCCACGGGCGCCTAGAGGCCAATGAGCAGCAGTCATTTCTAGACGCTGCGCCCAATCTCAGGCAGGATGGAGGGCGCGGCTTTTGACTGGGTGGGGGCGGGCCCTACCGAGGGCCGGAGGCAAGAGCCCTCAGCTGGCTCCTCAACCAGCTCCTCTGCCTGCTGAGGGCGTTCTGGGTTCCCGCCCATCCTCGCGTCACGTGAACTTCAAGATGGCGGGGCTCGGGCGAGAATCTGAAGTAGACCTGAAGGCTGCAGGGCTGTTGCCCAGGGGAGCCAAGGAAGCGCACGAGGTAGGAGAAGACGCGGGGTGGTATGGACAGTGATTTCTAGAATCTGAAAGTCTTGGCCTACTCATCTGAGATGATGCACGTAAAAGATCTCAACAACAAAAGAGAACAATCCCAAGTCCATGCAGGGTTTAAATCAAGTCCCCAGTTGATATGGGAGGAAAGCGGATAGAAAGTAGGAGACCTAAATTCCAGATGTCCGTAGTTTGTTTTCTCTTGCTTCCAGACCTTTGTACAGGTCTCTCCTTCAGTTAGGAGTACTTTTCCTGTCCCTCTCAGTTTGCACCACATTTCCCTCTTTAAGGTACTTATTTAAATGTCACTCTCTCACAGACTGTGGCTAGTTGTTTCCTTTTTTTTTTTTTTTTTTCACCTTTCATTCTGTCTTTAGATTCCTGGCATTTGTCCTGACTCCGCTAGGTTGTGGGTTCCTGAACACACTGGCTATATCTTGATTAATTACCCAAAGGTCCTGCATACACCAGATGCTCAGTAAATGATATGCAATTGTTGAATAAAATTGTGAACATCCGATGAAATAACACACATAGAAACATAGTGCACAAAAACAAAAAGAAAAACAACAGCAGAAAAACAACAATCGTAAAATGTTTTGCAAACTATCAACCTACGTGAATCCACTTTTACTGGTACAAGTGTGGTTAAAGAACAGCTGAGTGGCCGGGCGTGGTGGCGCACGCCTTTAATCCCAGCACTCGGGAAGCTGAGGTAGGTGGAGCGTTGTGAGTTCGAGGCCGGCTTGGGCTACAACGCGAGCGCAAGGCAGGCCTGAGTTACATAGTGCGACCCTGCCTCAAAAAAAACTAGGACCGGGAGTTTGGCTCAGTGGCTTAAGCGCCTGTCTGGCAGGTGTGAGGCTGTGAGTTCAATCCCCGGTGCCAAAAAAAAAAAAAAAAAGAACAGCTGAGTGCCCTTACACTAATTTTTAGATGAAATGTTGGTTGTAGCAAAATCTTTGCACTTAAGTACTGTTAAGCTTAGGAGTAGAGATCTTGTCTAGTATTCAAGAGGCCCTGGGTTTGATCTTCAGCTAGACAAAAAATCTTTCTGAACATGTGTGGTCTGTGTGCTTAAATCAAGAGAGGAATGAAAACAGTCAATACTTCGATGTCTTGGAGAGACTAAGGGTTCAATAAATATTTGTTGTCTTATTTTTATTATTTCAGTATTTATTGTTCTGTAATCAGAATCCTGAGTGGGTCTTTTTTCCCCCCTCTACAGAACTGAGGGTATACGCTAGGTTGGTGATGTTACAAGACATTGATCACAGCAGAACAAAAATATATTTAAGTTTTTTAATTGTTCATTATGTTTTTATCTACTTTCATAGTAAGCTAGATGGGTTAGTTGCAGCCTCTCCTTTAGTTACTACACCCTGTTCTCTTCCATTTGCCTTTTGGACAACAGGAAAAACAAAAGATTATAATTTGTAGTTTTAAGGCTTTTTTCCCCATCCTCCTCTGATATTTTAAAGATTGAACTGGTTTAATTATAGTCCTGCAATGATGCAGGGTAAGAAACTTGTCTATTATTACTAACTGTGTAACTCCTTAGTGAAGTTCAAAGGATCTACATACCTTTCTGTGTGTTGATCATGTATATTGTGAATGAATGGCTCTTTCATTAACTAGTTAAAGGTTTATCTATGGACTAAAATCTCAGAAATCCTAGTGCTAATAAAGTGCAAATGCAAGGCCTCACCCTATTCCTATTGAATCCGGTGTCTCAGGATGAAGTTCAAGAAAATGTATTTCAAAAAAAATGCTTCATGTGATTCATTTTCACACTAAAGGCTGAGAACCTTATGCCTAATCTACTCTAATCCTCCTGATATAGGAAAAATGATACCAGACCTCCAAATGATGTGGGGGAATGAAACTCCCAACCTAGGTACCGTGCGAGTTCGTGTTCTCTAAAATCGAGGAATGAATTTTAGGAACAACAGAGGATAAGAGCAGAAGGTATTTATTGAGAGAAAGAAAACTTCTGTCTGAGGGACAGAAAGAGGCCCAAGTGGGTTGCCCGGGACTCCTCTGTCAGTTTTAGGAACTTTTATAGAGTAAAACCATGATGGGGAAGACTGGGATGGGCATAAGGTGGGACATAACCATGGTTAACCAATAAGATCAGTTGCTCAGGTAAAATTGATTAAATCAAGGATAAATGGGGAGGCCAGTCACTTAGTAAGCGGGGATGCTTAACAACAATGACTCTTCCCATAAGAGGGTGGGATGCTGACTCCTGACTTCCTCAGGGTGATATAGAACTATTTAGAATAATAATCCTTAGCATATGGGTGTATTTGTTTTGCCTTTTGTCTTGATATCTGGCCTGCAGCAAGAGGTGTGGGTCTCTTCCAAGGTCACCAAGACCTCTGGTCCTCTGTGCGGGGTTTCCTTGAGGGCCTAGTCCTGTCTGACTGCCTATAATATTTCTGTCTAACTCAGTTGCCTGTAACACTCTTGCTTAGTGTTTCTGAAATTTGAGATATAATTTGACTATAAAAATTGTTGGAATGAAGATTGGTATAATTTGTGAAGTGACTTAGATTTTGTATTAATTTATTTGCCCATCTGAAAAACAGATTGAAAAGCTTTAAAGCTGCATCAGTAGACCTTCCACTTACTGATGTAGTAAGTAAACATCTGCAACCACAAACTTAGATTTGAAAGAAATGTCCATATTTCTGTGTTTAAATGAAATTAAACACAACTCTAAACTCCATAATGCTAGAGTGGCAAAAGATGAGACAATTATTAAGACTTTTCACAATGACCCAGAATCTTACCTAGATCAAAACATCAGAAACAACCCTGAGACTCTGAGGTGTTTTTTTTGTTTGTTTTTTTCTCTCAGTACTGGGGATCAAACTCACAACCTCGTGCCTGCCAAGCAGGCGCTTAAGCCACTGAGCCAAACTCCCAGCCCTATATTTTTTTGAGGCAGGGTCGCACTATGTAGTTCAGGCCGGCCTTGCTCACGTTGTAGCCCAAGCCAGCCTCGAACTCACAATGCTCCACCTACTGCAGCCTCCCAAGTGCTGGGATTAAAAGCGTGCGCCACCACGCTTGGCCTCACTGGTTTTTATAAGATGCTACTGGCCAACCTCTTATGGTTCCTTAAAATCTTCAATGTTGGCAGTGGTCTGTTCATCACACTTGGAATCTGGAACACAGGAACCTTCTATCCCCGTGATCCAATGCCATAAGTCAAGCCTCTGTGGTATACCACATACCCATTTCTGACCAAGGCCCTGCTTCTGCCTCAGGTGCTGCTAAAGAACTGAATGTGTAAAATTTTAACCAATGCACCTATGATCTACTGCCTCTTTCCAGGCTAGAGTGTTGCCTATATCTCTGATTTTCTCTCGTTGTTCTCCAAAGCAATCCATGCTGTCTTTAACCTCTCCAGAAAACTCAGTATAATCTCCAAACTGAGCTTTGTCTTTTATGAGAGACAGAAGAAAGGTACAGCAGGTAGAGACTGATTACTTTCTTAGAAAGACTAAGAAAAACTATACTGAAAACAAAGACCCTATCAGTATCTCAGTAAGTTATCCTTCTATACTAAGTCCTACTGTGAGTCAAACTTTCAGAACTTGGGTTTTCTCATCTATAAAAATAAAGATGATCATTATTCTACCAGTTTTTCAGTTACTGTAAGACTCATAAAGCTGTTTCTAACAGATAATAAGAGCTCAGTAAATGTTGATCAGATCATTCACTTCAAACATTTGAAAGCAGATGACATAGTACTGGGTTCATTACTAGACTCTAAATGGCTTTTAATCTGAATCTCTATAATAATTTTATAAGATTTTGTTTAATATTAATAACATTATTATTTAGATGTAGAATGTCCCACAGAAGTCTCATGTGTTCAGAGGTAGGGCATTTGGAAAGTGACTGGAACATGGGAGCATTACACTTACCAGTTGATTCTAGGGAAGTGACATGAAAAGGTGTACCTCCCTCCCCAGGTCCTCCTTAGCTTTCTGCTTCCTGGCTGCCATAGGTTGAGCACCTTTTTCTAGTGCCATAGCCCTTTCCCATCCTTTATCTGCCTTGAAGTTAGCCAACCATGGACTACAACTATAAGCCAAAGTAATCCTATTTTCCTTTAAATTGTATGTTTGGTATTTTGTCCCAGTGACAGGAAAGTAAAACCAAAAGTGGCATCAGAGAAGCGGGGGTTGTTCCTGTAACTTTACCTGGCCATATGGTTTAGGAGCCTTTGGAACTAGTTTGTGGGAGGAGTTTGGAAAGGTTTGGAGATTGCTGTAAACTAAGCTTGATGGGAGAGATTCTTTTTGTTGTTGTTGTTGTTGTTACTGGGAATCAAACTCACAGTCTTGCACTTGCCAGGCAGGAGCTTATGCTGCTGAACTATATCCTCAGCCCCTTGATGGGAGATTCTTGTCAGACTTCAAAAGACCAGAATGCTGACAGTGACACAGGCAGTAAAGGCCAAACTCAGGAGATTTCAGTTGGGAACAAGGATTCCACTGGCAGTTGTATTAGAGGGCATGTATATTATACCCTGACAGAAAATTTGTCTTCATTTTGCCCATGTCCAGGACTACAGGAGACTGAGATTAAGAGCAGTGGATTAATGAATCTGGCTGAGGAAATTTTAAAGTAGCCCAAATATGGGATGGGTACTGGTGGCTGCTTTTACTCAGATCTACAGTAAAAATCAGCAAAAATCCCACATGAAAAGTTTGCAGTTTCATCAAAAAGGAAATGCCTGTTAAGGAAAACATAGTTGCTGAAAAGATTGGCTTTTTTAAGGAAGAAAAAAAAAAAAGTCAAATACTTTGTATCAGGACTTGAAGGCATCTCAGGAATCAGCAAGACCCAACTCTTCCCAGATTCAAGGATACAAAACTGTAAAGCTTTCTTTTGAGTAGAGAACCCCTAGGCCCCCTGTTTGAGAAGGGAAGCTTGGGGAATTGGTTTTTCAGGATTTGTTTCACAGTGAAGATTTAGTCAGGCACTCAGAGGTCTCTTCATCTATGATTCAAGGGGGCCTGGCTGCTGCTTGAGCTGTCAGACAACCTTGGTATCATCTATATGCTACTGATTTTTCAGGCATGTGGATTGCAGGAGTTGTGAGGTCAGGGAAGCTTCCATCCAGATTTAAGAAGAAGGTCTGGGAGACTAGGCTGTGTGCTGCTGAGAGGGCATTACACGAAGCTGTGAGAGTAAAGCCAAAAGTGCAGTGACCTTGGGAAGTTGGAGGTCAGGAATGTGGACATCTACTGATGAAAGTCATAGGCAGTGAGTAGAGCCACCCGAGGAGAGAGGTCATATAGGCTGGAACTGGAATGCTATAGAAAGGCCAACCAAGTCCTTTGTAGCTCACATCTCAGCCCCACTTGCCCAGGTGCTGCATATAGAGATTTGATGTTTGCCCTGCTGAATTTCAGTGATGTTTTGGTCTGATTCCTTTCTGGTCTTTTATTCCTTCTTTTTGGAAGGCGAATGTTTACTCTGTGCTACTGTATATTGGAAGTAAATTTCTTTTTTATTTTTACAGGGACTCATGACTGAGAGACCCAAAGAGTATATCTGAGTAACTAAGACAGTAATGATACTATGGCTGTGGAACTTTGTTTTTCCAGGGCGCAAAGACGGCAGTATACGTACATGCTCAACCCAGCCCGTCTCTAGGAGATGCAAAATTCAGAATACCAATGGTCATTGAATACATAGAAAAAAAATTTGAATATCTTCGAAGAGACAAGTAAGAGATATACCCAGACTAGAAGTTAATAACTATTTAGAGATCCTTTCTGTTGCCATTGTTTCTTAGGATTATTTTCCTAGGATTTAGATGTAAATCAAAGTAAGTAAAACAGGATTTATCATATTTCTTTTGGTGAACTTTGATGAATCATGAACAAATTAAATTTATGTAGGCTAATTAAGAAATAACTATTTTGGGCCGGGGATTTAGCTCTGTGGCACAAGGGCCTGCCTGGCAAGTGCAGGGTCATGAGTTTGATCCCAGGTACAAAAAAGAAAGAAAGAGAGAGAGAGACAGGTAGGGAGGGAGGAGGGGAGGGAAAGAAAGAAAAGACAGGTTTTGCAGACATCCTAACCAAATATAAACACCTTTTTTCTAAATGGCTTTCTATAAATTATTTTAAGAAGCAAAGGTATTCTTGGAAAATGGCTCTCTCATAAATTTTGGATTCATTGAAACATACTTATATTTATTTATAGCCACAAAAGAACTCCATTTTATAACTGCTCTAAATATTCTCCAGAAGAAAATCATAACCTCCAATTAGATTACAAGTTCTATGATGGGTAGGATTTGTTTGTTTTTCCTTGCTTTAACTTTGTTCACTACCCCATCCTTGATACTTAGAAAGTATCTTTCACATAAAAAGTGCTCTAGAAATCTTTGATGCTGAGTACATGCATAATAACAACTATTAAGGAAAGACTGTATCTATTACAATAATGTTAAACTTAATTTTATTGTTTTTCCTATTAGGACTTTACAACATGGAACAATAGTCTTTGCAACATCAACTAGTGTCTCTGGAATATTGGCAAACTTTATTTTGAGACACTCCTTCAAAGTTAAATATGATGTTTTGAAGACATATGCATCATTAACTGCACTTCCATTTTTGTCTACCATAGTTACTTACAAGTTCTTTGTAACTGATGCTTTGTACTCAGGTAAAATTTAAGTTCATTAACATGTAATGTGGTTGTTTCTAAGGGCAGTTACCATTAACATATGCTAATAATCCCTAACCTTTTTATTTTGCTTTGATATTTACAAGTATCTTCACATATATTTTTCTCTTTGATCCATACAACAGCCCTGATCAAGCAGAGCAGATAATATTGTCCCTTTTTTACAGATAAGCAACCAAAACTGAGGTATACTCAAATAATGAGAAACAGCATGCTGTATTGAGAAAAAAGCAGATTTTTGCATGCTACACACATGATTTTAGATCCTACTTCGTGTTACTTAAGTTTCTTAACACTAAAAAAATAAAAGTAACACTGGGCAAGTTGTTTATCTATGAGCCTCAGTTGTCTTATCTATGAATTAGGACTAACAGGATATTCTTCACAGGATTGTTCTAAGAATTAAAAAATGGTATGTATTAAATGCCTACACAGTGTCTTTCATGTTATGGACTTGTAATGTTATTTCCTGAATTCTCACCTTAGCTTAAGTTTTACAACTTAATTGTACTTAATAGTAATTGATGGAACCTTTAGTCTCTGTTCATTCTCCAAGTCTTTGCTTAAATATCCCTTCCCGAAGGGAACTCTCTGAGTCCCTCATAGCAGGTTGTTTCTAGATACATTCTCTGTAGACTATCTCCAAGCATAGTACACACTTAGAATTATTTTTTTAATATTTGTCAATGTTTTTCTTCCCTGATATACTGGCCAGAAAGTCTCTTTTATGTACTGCTGTGTCCCTAACACATAACTGACACATAGTAGCCAATACATGTATTAACCTAGAATACAGATGTCTAGTCAGGGGTCAGGGTTTAGCTCAGCAGCACAGGCACCTGCCTGGCAAGCAGGAGGTCGTGAGTTTGATCCCCAGTACCAAAAAAACAAAAACAAAAACAAAAACATGTCTAGTCAGCTAATTTAGTATTATTGTGGAATTGTTTCTAGAAGTATGTAAATAAGAGATACTTATCCATATGATAAAGTATAATAAAAGCATTTTGAAATAAGATGCATAAAGCCTGTTATATACCATACACTTTGAATTTCTAATATTCTTCTGTTACACTGTTGCTGAAAACAGTACAAATAACTACTCTTGGAAACAACATTTTCTTAATAGTTTTTACCCTGAATTTTAAAGGGAGCCAAATTTTACTTTTGTTTTCTAGGTAATATAAGCAAGGAAGATTGTGTTCTGAGAAGTTCACTGGTTGGCCTAATGTGTGGTGTTGTATATCCCAGTGGATTGGCTTTTTCTAAAAATGGGCGCCTGGCAGTCAAGTAAGTCTCTGTTTATTCCCTTTTTCTTTTTTTTTCCTTTCCTCTTTTTTTTAGGTTAATAAACTCTTTATTCTTTAGATAGGTATGATTATAGTCAAATATAAAAATAGTAGTTTGGTATTCTGCTAACATTTAATTTTTTGCTGTCTACATAATAAACCTATGATAAAAATTACAATTATCAGTTTAGGAGAAAACAGTGAACTTTTGATAGAATATATATCCAGGAGAATGATTAACTCTTTTTCCTGTTTAGGTATCATACAGTTCCACCTCCCCCAAAAGGAAGGGTTTTCCTTCATTGGTTCCTGCTTTGTCAAACACAAATAAAAGCAATGGTAATTCCTCTAATATTTGTGACATACTTTGGAATACTTACTGGTCTACAGCAGTATGCAATATATGAAAATACGTATAAGAAAACTGTACATGAAGATTGAAGAATCTGTGGATGCTAACTCAGCAGTATATGTTTATATGATGACTGACACATTGCTGAAAGAGTAAAAATAACTGTTCCTTTCGCCTGGTATATAGTATTTAGTAATTCAATAAATACAAATGCTAAACAAATATAAGTTTCATCTTTCTTTCTTACTGTATGTGGAAATGGGCTTAGGACCTGAGGTCTTATCTACACAGTCATACATTCATTCATGGAACATTTACTGCATGCTTGCTATGTCTCAAGTACATGTAATAAGAAATGGTCCTTACCCAGAAAGAATTCTCAGTTAGAAGAGGAATATAAAATGTGAGTATACAGTGTCAGAGGGTTTGAGAGATAAATGCATAATTTGAGGGTTCTGAGGGTGTGGCTACTTAGTACTTGGAAGGGGAAGTTATGGGGAAAGTAACATGAGGTTAATTCTGAAGGCAGAATTGGAAGTTTACAAGAGAGCAAAATATGGAGATACAGCCCATTCCTCTACTCTCAACTCTCTATAGAGTAGTTTCTTGCCATTTGCATATTGTCTTCACTGTAGGAGACCAGCCTGTGCCACTGGTCCCAGATTCCTTTTCCAGGAACCACCTCTGGGGCGCCAGCCTACTTCAGTCTCCCCCAGTCTTGGGCATACTTGTGGGGACCTAGTCCTGCTAGTTTGTCACCCTGACAGGAGTGGGCAAACAAGGATGAAAGACAGACACAGAGTCAGTTTAGCATGCAGGCAGTGAGGGGCACTTCCCTCTAGTAAGTAGAGGTGCCCTGAGTGTCTAGCAAGTGCTGCTTTTGTTCACTCAAGCATGGGTACAAGCAATTAAAGTAACACAAGATTCATCTTGTCATCCGTTATCCATTAGTACATGTCCAGGTAAACAAACTGATCTCAGCTGTATTAACTTTTCCTTTGTTCATAGAGGAAGCCAGTTAGTCCTCAATTCTCTGGTGTCCCAAACTTCATTGTCCAGTTAAGAGAACATTTATTGCATATGTATTTGTCATGCAATATGATAAGCATTAAAGGTATATTTCAGTCTTTGCCTCAAGAACACTAAATTCTGAAAGATTTCAAAACATGCTTCCTTGGAGTCTGCTGAGACATTCCTGAGTTATACATTTATCTTCATTCAAGAAATGAATACCGATGAGAAACAGTTTTCAGAACAGCTCTTTCTCCTTGTCTTAGCCATGTGCAATAAGTGGCTAAATAAAAATTTGCAATCTAGGAAATACAGCAAGGTTAACCTTTGTTCACCTTTGCTACCATCTGAAAGCTGATTTCTACCTTAGTGACTTCACATTTGCTTTTGTATAATTTATTAAAAAAAAGTGGCAAAGGAATTGATATTTTCTCTTGACTTTGGAAAGTATCACTTGCTTTTGTTGCAAGTATAGAAAAAAAATAGGGAAATTTGGTCTTCTGGACTCGAGCCAAAAGGTAAAACTACTTGAGATACAGTGAAGAAAGCAAGGTTCTAAAGGCAAAACAGTGCATAGGTGAAAAGTCCAGCGTGTACAATGAAGGTTCAAACCCTGTCACTGCTTAACTCTGGCACCTTAACTTCCTCATCCCATAAAATGAGTATTAAAAATTATAGTGTTGTAAGAATTGAATTAGTTAAATATAAATATCAGAAGTGCTCCAATTGTAAGTTTATGTGTTAGCTGCTTAGTCCATTTGGGTTGCTGTAAGAAAACCCTATAGACTTATAAAATGTTAAAACAAAAAAAAAAAGTTTATTTTTCACACTTTTGGAGGCTGAGAAGTCCAAAATCAATCAGATTTGATGTCTGGTGAGAGCCTGCTTTGTGGTTCATAGATGGAAGTGCCTTTGTCTTGCGTGCTACATGGTGAAAGAGCAAAAGAATTTTCAGAAATAATCTCATTCATGAGCACTTTACCTTCATGACCTAATTATCTCCCAAATTCCCTGCATTTTTTTTTTTTTTGTTTGTTTTTGTCTTGACACAGGGTCTCACTATGCAGTTCAGGCTGGCCTTGAGCTCATTTTGTAGCACAGGCTGGTCTCAAACTTGCAGTGATCCTCCTGCCTCAGATTCCTGAGTGCTGGGATTATAGGTGTGCACCACCATGTCCAGCTTGTGGCCCTACATCTTATTACCATCACTTTAATTAAGCTATATGGATTCAAAATAAGAATTTTGTGGAGGCACAGACTATAGAAGCGATCATAGTTATTGTCATTATTATTGCTATTATTGCATACCAACTATGATGAGCCTTTCCTGACCTGTACTTAACTAGTGTGACATTTTTATAAGGAAAATTACGAAGAAGCACAAGGAAATGATTTCATAGGTGTATTTCATTTGAATAAATATGTGTTTATTCATCCAATATTAATTCAAGGTCTATTGTGAAGACACCAAATACTATATCTTATGTAAGTAACCATTTACCTTTCTGTGTTTTTTCTTATGTTAATAATTGCTTTATAGTATGGTTATGAAGTTTAAAATACATGGCAAACTAAACCAACAGCACATCAAAAACATTATACACCATCATCAAGTAGGATGTATCCCAAGAATGCAAGGATAGTTCAATGTAAATAAATCAGTAAACATGATGTCCTGCAACAATTGAATGAAGGACAAAAAATATTATCATCTCAATAGATACAGAAAAACTATTTGGTAAAATTCAACATTTATTTTTGATATAAACTCTGAACAGATTAGGTTTAAAAGGAAAATATTTCACAAAATAAAGGCCATATGTGACAAACTCGGTTAAAATCATAGATAATAGAGAAAAGCTGGCAGCCTTGCCTCTAAGATATGGGACAAGACAAGAGCAATCATGAAGAGAAGTAAAATCCATGTAAAAGGAAAAAGAAAATATTTTGTCCTTGTTTGCAAGAAATATATACATAACATCCTGATACCATCAAAAAGCCATTAGTATTAATAAATCAATAATTATTAATACTGCTTGCCCTGTGCTCCAGAGGCTCTGAACTCCTCGCAGCCAGACACAAGGTCCTGGTGGTACCAGACTTCAGGGTGCGCTCTGCCTAGCCAACTGGGTCCTGGAGATTCCAAACTCCACCCAGTAAGGTGCAAGGTCCAGCGCCACACTCCAGGAGTGAGTCCTCACTAGCTGCACAGAGGATTGAGCTCTGCCCAGGCCAGCATCCCAGCGCAATCCATCAGGGGGCCACATGGCCAGCCTCAAAGGACACAGAGGTACCACGCCCAGCCAAGCCCAGAGCACCAGAGCTGTTTATCAGGGAGTGGCCAGCATAGCTGCAGGGCCTTGGAGAATTTCAGTTGTGCCCATTAGAACACAAGGCGTGAGCTCCATTGTTCAGGGGTGTGCCCATGTGGCAGGTCCTGTAGGCTACAAACCCCACCCAGCCAACAGCAAGGCCCCAGCACCATATGCAGGGGGCACACCTGGGTGTGCCCCACACTCCAAAGGATCTGAACTCTTCAAAGCCAGACTCAAGGTCCTGGTGGTGCCACACTCTGGGGTGTGCTTGCCTAGCCACCTGAGCCTTGGAGATTCTAAACTCCACAGAGCCAGGCATGAGGCCCCAGTGCCACACGCCAGGAGTGTATCTCTGCTAGCCACCTGGGTTGCAGAGGTTCTGAACACTACATAGCCAGGTTCTAGGCCCAGGCAAAAAGCTGCAGGGCTGTGACCCTGCTAGCTGCAGGGAGGATACAAATTTTGTCCAGCCCAACATGCCAGAGCAATCCAAAAAAGTACATCAGGGGAACACACAGCCAGCCTCACAGACCACACAGCACAAGGATCCAGCACTACTGTCTGGTGGTGTGTCCAGGCTAGCCATGGGGATATTGGAGGGTTGAAGCTCTACCCAGCACAGCGTTCCAGTGCAATCCATCAGGAGGCTGCCTGCCAGGTCACACAGGTTGCAGAAGAAAGTGACAAAATGAAACAGCAAGAAGCAGTCTCAGTCCCCCAGCCCACTGAGAACAAACCCAAGAGACACTGAAATGGAGGACACTGGGAATCACAACTGAACTTTCTGAAATGATAGCAACTGAAGTAAAGAAACAACTCCATGAATCTATAGAGGAAATCAGATCAGAAATTATCTCTCTGCTAAAAAATGAAATGACAAACATTATGAAAGAAATTCTGTGCGTATCTAAAGAAGATCAAGATAAAAAAATAGAAGAACATAAGAAAATGATGGAAACATTGAATGACTAAAATAAGACACAAATAGAATGCATGAAACATTCAAAAGGAAATTCAGGAAATTAAAAATGCCATTGAAAGTTGGCAAAACTTCTTGACTGAAGCTGAAGATAGAGTCTCAGACCTTGAAGACAGCATGGAAGCTTACAATCATGAAAGAAAACATCTCTTAAAAATAACAAGGAACCAGGAAACAATTCAACAGCTGCAAGATGATGCCAAGAAAAACAACATAAGATTAATAGACGTCAATGAAAAAGCAGGGTCAATACTAATGACCTGCAAAGACTAATCACAGAAATAATAGCAGAAAATTTTCCAAACATGGGAAGAGAATCTGATATTCACATAAGTGATGCATACAGAACCCCAATTAACCATAAACAAAATAAATCTTTACCCAGATATATAGTAATAAGGGTATCAAAAATACAGCACAAGAACAAAACATTAGAAGCTGTCAAGAGAAAAGAAACAGATCACCTATGAAAGAAAGCCTATCCGAATCATGGCAGACTTTTCAACACAAACCTTCAAGTCAAGAAGAGCTTGGAGTGCAGTATTTCAAATCCTGAAAGAAAACAACTTTCAACCCAGATTGATGTACCCTGCAAAACTATCTTTAAAAACTGGAGAAATAAGATACTTCCATGAAAAACAACAATTGAAGAAATTCATGGCCACCAAACCAACACTACAAAGAGTACTGAAAGACACTCTAGAAAGAGACAAAGATAGCTACAATCTTAAGAACAACAACAAAAAGAAACCACTAAGCAGGGCAAACAATTGAACAGAAAATGTAGAAAACCAACAACAGAATGATATCATGACAGGGATGAGCCACTACATATCAGTTAAATCAATCAATGTAAGTAGTCTCAACTCACCAATAAAAAGAAACAGACTGGCAGAGTGGGATAAGAAACAAAATCCAACAATATGCTATGTACAAGAAACACATTTAACACAAAAGGAAACTCACAGACTAAAAATCCAAGGATGGAAAACAATACTCCACACAACAGCAACCCAGAAAAAAGCAGAGGTAGCTATTATGTGTGCAGACAATGTGAACTTCAAACCGAGAATGATCAAAAGAGATAAAGAAGGTCACTACATACTTGTTAGGGGAAAACTTCAAGAGGAAGAGATTACAATCATAAATACATATGCACCAAACATGGGAGCACCCAATTATGTAAGACAAATCTTAATAGACATGAAAAACCCAGTAAACAATAATACAGTTATAACAGGGGATCTCAAAACCCCACTGTCACAGAGAGACAGATCAACCAAAGAAAAAATCAGCAAGGAAATAGAACTGAATCAAACTTGTGAACAAATGGACCTAGTAGATATGTACTGAGTGCTCCACCCATCAACATCAGAATACACATTCTTCTCAGCTGCACATGGGTCATTCTCTAAAATAGATCATATACTGGTCCACAGAACATGCTTAAGTAAATGCAAAGGAACTGACAATTCTATGCATATTATCTGACCATAGCACAATAAAATTGGAAATTAATGACAAAAAAAAACTCACAAGAACCCTAAAACACATGGAAATTAAATAACACTCTCCTAAACAATCAGTGGGTCCCAGAAGAAATTGAAGAGAAAATTAAACAATATCTATAATTGAATGAAAATGCAAATACAAATTACCGGAACCTGTGGGACACAATGAAAGCAGTCCTCGGAGGGAAATTTATAGCACTAAACTCCCACATCACAAAAATGGAAAGAACACACATGAACAACCTAATGATGCACCTCAAACAACTAGAAAAAGAAGAGCAAGTCAAGTCCAAAGACAAGAGAGGAAATTATAAAGATCAGAGCAGAAATTAATGCAATTGAAACTAAGAAAACAATACAAACAATTAATGAATCAAAGAGTTGGTTCTTTGAAAGAATCAGTAAAATTGATAAACCCCCAAGTCAATCTTATCAAAAAGAGGAAAAAAAAAACTCAAATTCAGGCAATAAGAAATGAAAAGGGTGAAATCACTGCAGACCCTGTGGAAAAACAGAAGATTATCAACAACTACTTTGAAAACCTTTACTTACATAGATTCAACAACACAGAAGAATCGCACAGATTCCTAGAAACTTATGAATTACCAACACTGAATCAAGAAGATGTAGAACTGCTAAATAACCCAATTTCAGCTAATGAAATTGAAAATGTAATTAGAACCTTACCAACAAAGAAAATCCCAGGTCCTGATTGATTCACTGCTGAATTCTACAAGACATTTAGGGAAGACTAATGCCAACACTCCTCAAACTCTTCAATGAATTTGAAAGGGAAGCAAGTCTCCCTAACTCATTCCTGGAAACAAGTATTACCCTCATACCAAAATCAGAGAAAGACCCAACCAAAAAAAAATTATATGCCAACCTCCCCAATGAACATAGATGCAAAAATCCTCAATACAATACTGGCAAATAGAATGCAGCAAGTTATCAGGATGATTATACACCATGATCAAGTGGGATTCATCCCAGGAATGCAGGGATCGTTCAACATATGCAAAGCAATAAATGTAATACACCATATCAACAGGGCCAAGGACGAGAATCACATGATCATCTCAATAGATGCAGAAACAGCTTTCGAGAAAATCCAACACTCTTTCATGATAAAAACCCTACAGAAAATCAGAATAGATAGTCTCTACCTCAATCTGATAAAAGCCATATATCATAAACCAACAGCCAGCATCTTACTAAATGGACAAAAACTGAAAAATTTCAACCTAAAATCAGGAACAAGACAAGGATGTCCATTATCACCACTCTTATTCAATATAGTTCTGGAAATATTAGCCAGAGCAATTAGACAAAAGAAAGAAATAAAAGGAATAAGGATATGAAAGGAAGACGTTAAATTATCACTATTTGCAGATGATATGATACTCTGCGTAGAAGACTTCCAAAAATCCGTTGAAAGACTTCTAGATGTAATAAACAAATTCAGTAACGTTGCTGGATACAAGGTCAACACTCACAATTCAATAGCATTCCTGCACACAAACAACAAAGTCACTGAGAGAGAAATAAGGGAAACCACACCCTTCACTATAGCATACAAAAAGATGAAATACTTAGGAATCAATCTAACAAATGAAGTAAAAGATCTACACAGTGAAAATTACATTACTTTGAAGAAGGAAATCAAAGAGGATTTCAGAAAATGAAAAGATATTCCCTGTTCATGGAAGAACAAACTGTGAAAATGGTCATTCTCCCAAAATTGTTATACAGGTTTAATGAAATCCGAATCAAAATACCACTTGCCTACCTCACAGAGCTAGAGAAATCATTCCTGAAATTCATCTGGAACCATAAGAGACCTAGAATAGCAAAGGCAATTCTGGGCAACAAAGGTAAGGCAGGAGACATCACAATCCCCAACTTGAAACTGTATTACAAAAGCTACTGTGATACATTCAGCATGGTACTGGATAAAAACAAACATGAAGATCAACGGAATAGATTAAAAGATACAGCCACAACTACAAACACACTTAGCCACCTCATCTTTGACAAAGGGGCTAAACATTTGTCCATCAGACAAAGGATTTCTATCTAAAACATATAAAGAATTAAAAAAAAATCATGCCCCTAAAATTGGAAGAAAGATAGCCACTTTAACAAATGATGCTGGAAAAAACTGGCTTTCCATATACTGTAAACTAAAACTAGATCCATGTCTATGACCATGCACTAAAATAAAGTCAAAATGGATCAGAGATCTGAATATTAAAACAGTGACACTAAATTTGCTGGAAGACAAAGTAGATAAAAATCTTGATGATATAGGAGTAGGTAGAGAGTTCATGAACAAAAATCAAACTGCACGGAAAATAATTCCCAGAATCAACAACTGGGATTTCGTCTTACTTAAAAGTTTTTGCATGTCAAAGGAAATCTCCAACAGAGTGAAATGAAACTGGGAAAATATCTTAGCCAATTGTCCATCAGACAAAAGATTTCTATCTAAAACATATAAAGAATTAAAAAAAATCATGCCCCTAAAATTCAAAGACCCAATCCAAAAATGGGCATCTGAGATGAATACACACTTCTCAGAGGAAGAAATACAAATGGAAAATAAATATATGAAAAAATGTTCAACATCAATAGTCATTCGGGAAATGCAAATTAAAACAACCCTGAGATCCCATCTCACTCCAGAAAGAATGGCCAAGATAAAAAAATCAACCAATAACAAATGCTGGAGTGGCCATGAGGAAAAAGGAACTCTTCTCCACTGTTGCTGGGAGTGTAGACTGGTACAACCACTGCAGAAACCAGTGTGGAGATTCCACAAGAAGCTAGGATTAGAGATCCTATTTGACCCAGCTATCCTGCTTCTGGGCATTTTTCCAGAAGAATTGAAAACATCATACCACAGTGATATTTGTGCACCCATGTTTATAGCAACACAATTTGTAATAGCCAGATCTTGGAAACAACCCAAGTGCCCATCAATCAAAGAATGGGTAAATAAGATGTGGTATTTTTATACAATGGAGTACTACTCAGCTATCAAGAAAGATTGCATTGAGACTTTTATAAGTAAATGGACACGACTTGAGACCATACTCATAAGTGAGATAAATCCATCTCATATGTGTAAATACCGTATTGTCTCCCTAGTGCAAGAAACTGAAACAGTATATATGATCCAAAATCTACAATAAATACTGTGTAAGGGTAAGAAACTGCTCAAAGAGCAAAAGTAATTGGGAAAGGGGAAAGGAGGAAACAAGGAAGGGAAAAGGAAAAAGACATAAATCTTTATATATGTATATGTAAGATAGCTAAAATGACTATACTGCTGAATGGATTAGTTATTGAGAAAGAACAGTTAATACTCATATGATTAGATCAATTTCACAGGTCTATATATGTGAATCTAAACAACTGTTTTGAAAGTAATGACATACAATATTGCAACAATTGTCAAGTTCCTACCATCTTGTTTTGTAAACCTGCCGCGGTCCAGCCGGGCTAGGTCCACAGAGTCCCCGAAGGTGGGCTGAGCGTCGGCGCGTGGAGAACAGACACACAAACAGCTCAAAGACTGCTTGAATCTGCTTCGTTTATTGCTTCTACTGCTACGACTACCATTACTATTACTACTACTTTTGCAAGCTCTAACAGAATAATATATACTTTCTTTTTTGGCCAGGGTTGAAAGTTTAGATAAAAGAATGAAATCAACAGGTGTCTCTGTGGTTACAAGGTTTCTATGGTTACATGATTCGTCAGCATAGGCAGAAAGTTTTAAATTTAGTTAAAGACCTTGAAGTATGTTTTGCTACTAATAAATGCTCCATGGTGGTAACCTAACTAAAAGCCTGTGAAACACAAGACCATATTCAGCCCTAATTTAGCTTCTCCTATCTCTCTGTGATGTTCTTGCAGCTACAAGGATGTGCTATCTACTCTGTCTCCCTCAAAACATAGTAGCATATTGGCCTCTTTGTATAGAGGTTCTCAGTCAGCCCCAGACAGCTGGTTATTACTATTATCATTAAAGGCCCCCAAACTTTTAATATAACTTTGATCTTGGTCTGACTCAAT
>RJWM01000483.1:118215-132110 GCA_004363535.1 Dasyprocta punctata | reverse complement strand
CGCATGAGAAAAACAGACATTCTTCAAACTGTGTCAGGGCACAAATTAACACAATAGTTCCCAAAAAGCATTAACCCATACCACAAAGCCAATTTTTATGTTGCGACCTTTTCTCAGAAGACACTCTCTGTGTTTGGACCTTGTCAACAGAACACTGTTCTATCTTCTTTCATGTTTGGACCCTGTCAACAGAACATGAGTAGAAAAGGGCGCGGCATAAACCTATAATATTTCCGTTTTGAAATTGCTGTTGTTGTTTGTCTCTTTTGCTTTTTGTCTTTTCCGTGTTTTTCTCTTAAAAATTATTATTAATACTGTTAATAATATTATTAATATAAATAATTATATGTATTAATAAATTCTTTATAGGTGGAAGATACAAAATCAACATACAAAAATCAATAGCTTTTCTATATGCCAATAACAAATTAGTTCAAAAAGAAAGCAAGAAAACAAACCTGTTTACAATAGCTACCAAAAAGTCTAGTGATATATTTAACCAAGAAGGTGAAAGATAGCTACAATGAAATTATTTTTTTTAAGCAACATGAGAAAAATTGAACAGCACCAAAGAAACAAAGGAAAGATATCAAACTATAAAACGTCCATACTACACAAGCTAATTACAGGCTCAATAAAATCTCTATCAAAATACTAAAGATGTTTTTCACAGAATTTTCTTAAATCCTAAAATTTGTATGGAACCAAAAAATACCCTTACGGAGTTAAAGTAGCCTGGACTAAAAACAAAGATGCAGTTATTACTACCTGACTTCAAAATATTCTACAAAACAATATAGTATTGACATAAAACAGAAAAATAGACAAGAATAACACGAGACATCCCAAAAATAAAGTCACATTTCATAGCTAACTGATTTTTTGACAAAAACATACAATGAAGAAAGGACAATCTTGTTAGTAAAAGGTGCTGAGAAAACTGGATATCCACAGGCAGAAAAATAACACTAAGCATCTCTTCCCTACTATATACAAAAATCAATTCAAAATGAATGAATGACTGTATGTCCTGAAAGTCAGAAGAAAACATAGGGAAACACTTTGGGACATTCATATGGGCAAAGAATTTTTTGGATAAGACCTCAAAATCAAAGGAAACAAAGACATAATTTGATAAGTGGGATTACATCAAACTAAAAGGTTCTTCTGCACAGTAAAGAAAACAAAAATTGAACAGACAACCTGCAGAATGGGAAAAAAATTTGCAAAACATTCATTTAACAGATTAATAGCCAAAAGATAAAAAGGAACTCAACAGCAAGAAAATATATTTTTACATGGAAAAATGATCTGAACAGATATGTTACAAAAGAAGACATACAAATTCTTTCCTTTTTTTTTTTTTTTTTCCAGCACTGGGGATCAAACTCACAGCCTCATGCCTGCCAGATAGGCACTTAAGCCACTGAGCCAAACTCCCAGTCCTAAAAGAAGACATACAAATGGTCAATAGATTTATCAACAATGTTCAACATCACTAATCATCAAGGAAATGCAAGTCAAACCATAAAGAGCTATTGTCTTACCCCAATTAAAATGGCTTTTATCAAAAAAAAAAAAAAAAAAAAAAAAAAAAAAAAAAACAAAAAAAAAAAAAAAAAAAAAAAAAAAAAAAAAAAAAAAAGAAAAGAAAAGTCACAAATGCTAGTGAAGATTCAGAGAAAGGAGAACTGTCAAACCCTGGCATAAGGAATGTAAATTGGTACAGTCACTATGAAAAACATTTAGAAATTCAAAACAAAAAAAAGAAAAGAAAAAAACCACTAGGAAGAGAAATACCACACTATCCAGCAATTCCACACTTGAGTATACATCTAAAGAAATTAAAATCAATAAGTTGAAATGTTATCTGTGCTTAGGCTTGCAACAGCACTATTTAGAATAGCCAACAAAAGGAATCAACCTCAGTGTCCTGTGGCAAAAAATTGGAGAAGGAAAATTATATGCATATATAATAATATATATGAATATTATTTAACCATAAAAAGAATTAAATTTTTTTGCAACAACATGGATGTAACTGGAGGATGTTATGTTAAGTGAAAGGCAAATAGCTCATTTTCCAATTTACACGTGAAAGCTAAAAAATTGAACTTGAATAAAGAATAGAATAGTAGTTATCAGAGTCTAAGAAATGTGTGAAGAAAGAAGGGATAAAAAGAGAATGACTAATCAGAGTAGGTGGTCGTAGATAATACAATGACTTACCTAGTTAAAGAAAACTTGAAGAAACAATTTTCAATGTTTTTACCACAAAGAAATGATAAATATTTGAGGACATAACATGCTTACTGTGACGTGCACATTATGCAATATATATAGTATATACATTTTAAAAATCACATGGCACTCCATAAATATATACAATTTTTAGATGTCAATTAAAAAATACTATAAAGCAACAGTCACCAAGATTTTATCATACAGTTATAAAAATAAATGCATAGACCGAAGCAACAGAATAGTGATCCCAGAGCTAAATCCTTACATTTGTTGTCATATGATTTTTAACAAAGGTGATAAAACTGGCCAGTGCAATAAGGGGCTGGGAGTGGAGCCAGAAAATAAAAGGCACCCAGATTGGAAAAGGACGATCTCTTCAGCAAATTATGTTGGAAAACTGGATATTTTTATGTGAAAAAATGAAGTTGGACCCTTACCTTAACTCATATATTTAAAAAAGTTAAATAAAAATGGGTTAAACATATAAAAACCAAAACTACTAGAAGAAGCACAAGGGAAAATCTTCAGAACATTTGATTTGTTAATGATTTATCAGATATGACACCAGAGTGCAGACAGTACAATCATAAATAGTAGTACATAAAAATTAAAAACTTTTATGCATCAAAATTAGCAATTGAAATGAAACCTAAAGAATGGTACAAAGTAATTACAAATCATATACATCACTTTTAGTTAATATGTGGAATATATAAGGAACTTCTATAACTCAACAACAAAAATAACCTGACTAAAAAAAAAAAAAAAACTGGGTGAAGGATGGCAAATTGTTTCTCCAGAGAAAATATACAAACAGGTAAGAAGCACATGAAAAATGCCTAGCATCACTGATCATTAGGAAAACACAAATTAAAAGCAGAGTTCTTAACTTGTATCCATCAGGATGGCCACTATCAAAAGAATAGAGAATAGCAAATTTTGGAGAAGATACAGACAAGTTGGAACCTTTTGCAATATTTTGAAGAACATAAAATGGTGCCACCATTATGGAAAAGAGTATTGTGTTTCCTCAAAGAACTAAAAATAGAAATACCATAAGATCCAGCAATCTCACTTTTGAGTATATCTACAAAAGAATTCAAAGCAGGATGTTAAAGAGACATTTGTACAACCTCTTCAACACAGTATTCACAATAGCCAACAGATGGAAGAAACCTGAATGCCTTTCAACAAATGGGTGGATAAATAAAATGTGTTTAAAAATAATTAATTTAAAATGTGTCACATAGCTAGGTGTGGTGGCACACGTCTTTAATCCCAGCAGTCGGGAGGTTGAGGCAGGAGGATCGTTGTGAGTTTGAGACCAGCCTGGGCTACAAGATGAGTTCAAGGCCAGCCTGAACTGCATAGTGAAACCCTGTCTCAAAAAAGTAAGGCCAGGGATTTAGCTCAGTGGCATAAGTGCCTTCCTGGCAGGCATGAGGTTGTGAGTTCTATCCCCAGTACCAAAAAAAAAGAAAAAATGTGTTATGTGTATACAATGCAATGAGAGCCTTAAGAAGTACGTCTTGCTACATGCTACCACATTACAATTATTAAAAGAATAATAAAGAAAAATTTTGAAGAATTTAACTCAGTAACTTTGAGGACTTAGATGAAAATGACATTTCATTATGCCTTGTAAAGACTTAAAAAGATACAAATAACTAAAATAGCCATACATTTATTATAAGTATTAAATTTGTAGTTAAAATCTTCCCCATCAATAAAACCCCAAGCACAAAAGTCTTCACAGGTGAACTCTACCTAACATTCAAAGAAGAAATAATACCAATATGATAAATCTCTTCCAAAAAATTTTGATGAGAAAAGAACACTTGCCAAGTCATTTAATTCCAGACCTATCTCCCAGTATCAAAGACAGATAAAGGTAACTCAACAAATACAGAAAAGGCATTTCACAAGGTCTAACCTGTAACTATTATCATATTTAATATTGAAAAATTGAATAATTTCCCTCTAAGAACAGGAAAAAGGCAAGAACATAGCTGTCATTGCTTCTGTTCAGCACTGTAGGGGCTTCTAGCCAGTGCAATAAGGAGCTCTGGGAGTGCAGCCAGGAAATAAAAGGCATCCAGACTGGAAAAGAAAAAACTTCCTTTATTTGTTTAAATAATCCTATTTAATTTAGCAAGGTTGTAGGTTACAAGTGTTTTTAAAAATAAATAAATCATAATTATATAAGCAATTAACAATCAGACCAATTCTGCCACTTCATTTGCTATTGGGTTGAAATGCTTTATAATATTCCCTGTCTATCCTATTATTGTAAAAGATGTATTATGTTCTCATTACATTCAAAATGATTGTTTTATTTCTCTTGCCTTTAATAAATCTTACCAGAGCTTATTGCTTTTATATGTATTTCCAAAGATCAACGTTTGGTTTTGTTTTTTTCTCTATTTTTATTTTTTCTATTTGATTTCTGTCCCTCTATTTTTCTACTTTCTTTTTGCTTAATTTGATTTACTCTTTTCTTTTTTTCTTTTAATCTTGATTTGGCCATTTTTGCCCTTAGTTCCAGGGCACAGATCTTAGCCCTTGGGTAAAGATTTTACTTCTAAAATGTGGCTCTTCTGTGGTACAATGGAATGCCAAAATTTTAATCCTATTTCTATAAACTGGAAATATTTGAATTCATAACACTCTCTCCAGCTCCATACAGCTGCTGAAACATTACTTTGACTTTTCTAATCTTTTAACTATTGCTGTTTATTATAGTTTCTATGCATATGAAGCTATGATGTCAGCCAAGATTTGTAGGAATTATCTAGATAAATACCTTGCAGCAACCTCCACCCCACCACTGCCGCCCCATGATTCCCTTTTCAAGGTCCCTGCCCTTCACTTTCCAGTGTTTCTACCATCCTCAAACTTCAGCCTTTGAATATTTAGGCTTGAAGCAATACTGCTTTATCCTAGTACTCTATTTTCCACGCACCTCACAGTCTGAGTGGTGCCATTGGTGGGTGGGGGAGGATGAACATGATATTTTCCAGCATTTTCTATTCTTTCAAGAATTATATCCTCCTGGGCTGGGGGTGTGGCTCAGGAGCAGAGTGCATGCCAGGCATACACAAGACCTTGTATTCAATCTGTAGTGCTGCTAAAAAGAGAAGGAATTATGTCCTTCCCAGTGTGTTTTAAGAATCTATTTAGTGTCCAGAGTTTAACACTGTTATTAACAACAAGATCTGTCCGATACAAGCTACTCTGTCATTTTCAGAAGCTGAGAGTCCCTCTCATTCTTTATCATCTTTGAAATATAAGAAATCTTCCTATATCAAATACTATCAGGAGATTCAGGTAACATTGAAGTCAGAGCCACATCCCAGGAATTTGCTTGGCAACACAGTATTGTATACATAGTCCAGATGAGACATAATAGTAATAATAAAGGTCGTGACAAATGATCAGCCTCTACTTTCTCTGATTAATTAGCTACTTTATGTGCAAGTGTCTTATTAGGAAATTCAGTGAGACTGTACAAAATTGTTCTATTATAATTTCTAAAAATTCTTACAGAACCAAAAACAATTGCATTCATTTTTAGTAGCAAAAAATATACTTTAACAAATTATTCTTAGTTTTCTATTTAAAAAAAAAACTTTGTTTAACTGAGGCAAGCATCATAAGCATTGCAGACTACTAGTTACATTTCCATCCCTCTCCCATGTATAGCCTAAGTTCAAATAAATCGTTTGAAATAAGAAATTTCTATAGGTCCCATGAGAAGAATGGCTGCAAGACAAAAATGGAATCTGTGAGACTAAAAAGTCACCTCCAGTGCCTAGATGAGTGATAACTGGTATAAAAGATATTTAGAAGGACTATCAATAGAAGTTCATGATTGACTGACCTATAGGGAGTAATGCAGAGGCACTCAGATAGATAACGGATAATGCTGCCAAGTCCTAGATAGGAAACAGTAGAGGTCTCAATATGAGAGGGAGAAACACAAACTTGATTTTCAACTTTTGAGTACATAGTGTTTTTAATTTAGAGATCTAGCCAGGCTTGGTGGCACATGCCTGTAATTCCAGCCCTTGCGAGGCTGAGGCAAGAGGACTGTTGTGAGTTCTAGGCCAGACTGAACTACATAGTGAGACACTGTTTTAAAAAAAAAAAACCCTGGCAATGGGCAAAGAGACATCTCATTGGTGGTGGTGCTCTTATGTCAAGAGCAGAGCAGATGACTATCCTTTGTTCATCCTAGCTTGATACCTGGGTTGGTGGTCAAAGCTGTTTCACGTCTAGGGCAATATATATATATATATAGAGAGAGAGAGAGACATATCTAATTTGTAGTACTGCCCCTTTTTTGTCAGTACCATATGACTCTTACCAGAGTACAACTATGATTATGTCACTTCCATTTTTTAATAACTAATGTCTCCTGAAAATAAAGCAAATGAAAGGGAGCAGATCCTTAACCATGCATTTACAGTATTTCATATCTTGGTTTTGTTCTGTTTTTTGTTTTTCATCCTTTCAACCTTATTTCACATTAGTCTGGTGGTTTTATAATTTCTACATAATTAGGAAGTATACATAAATATAGAGAAACCCTAGCAGAATTCTATTCGAGCCAACCTATAGAACAGCATACTGTGACGTGAAAATTTGCTGTATTGGGTGATATGCTATGTACCCCCAAGTCCTCATACTTTTGATGGGGCTGCTTGTGTTCAGTTTGTTGTCTAGCGCTGGGATTAGCAATGTGAAGGCTGCCCACACCCAGGAGTGGAACTGAGATACAGTGTAAGGGAAGGCAGGTCTTCCTCTTCCACTTGCTGTTTTGCTTCCGCTTCCTTCCTATCTCTCTCGCCAGCGTGCCTTGTGGCTTGCAGCCACCATGAACTGTAGCCCCACCACCCCATGCTGACTTGGAGTCAATTAATGGACTGAAATTCCTGAGAAACTGTAAGAATAAACCTTTCCTTCCTAAATTTGGGCGTCAGGTATTTTGTCTCAGCAACGAGTGAAAAGTAACTAAGACATTTACTTTAAACTTTGAGATGTAAGATAATATATATATGAAAGGAAGACTAGGAATTTCTCCCTTTTTATACTTTCATGAAAAAAAATCTTTATATCTAAGCTCAGAAACTACAGTTATAGACCTCCTTAGCACGAGGAAGTCTAATGGTCAAGTGACCCTAAGCTAGATAAAGGACAATGAAAACACTTTATGAGTTTCTCAAAAATGCTGGAAGAAGAAAAAATATCTGATATGCATCATGCTCTAGTTTTATTTACTGTATTTACTTGTGGATTTATTGCCAGTTTTCACCTTCTCATAGGGTTTGGGTATACCTTCTAAATCAGCACTGTCCACTAGAAATGTAATGCAAGCCACATACTGTATATGCTACAATTTCTAGTAGTCATAGCTAAAAAGCAAGAAGAAATATATTAATTTTAAGAGTACATTTTATTTAACTCAGTATATTTTACTTAAACTATCACTAGCTCAACGTATAATATAGAATGTTTGTATTAAATCTTCCAAATCCGACGTGTATTTCATAGAGTCATGCCTCAGTTTACAAATGCTTCTGTTTGTGCACAGTTTGGTTTGTGTCTGTTCACAAGGTCTGCATCGGGGGATGATGAACATGACTGAAGTCATCTTCCCTGCTCTGGCACGTGGTCATGGCTTCCTTTGGTTTAGGTGGCAGTCACAGACAGACTTACTGTGCATACCTACTGTGAAGCATTTTTGTGTGCTTTTTAGTACATACAGCACTGTACAATATTATTAAATCTGGCTCCAAAGAAAGTGCAGAGCAAACATGGTGATAAAAAGAGAGTACAGAGTGGTAATGAAGGTGACAGGAACATGCAGAGTGGTAATGAACGTAACCAGAATATGTAGAGCACTAATACAGGTGACAAGAAAGTGCCGAGCAAGAATAGTACAAAGAAAGTTTTGAAGAAAATAACCATTGAACAGAAGAAGAAAATTGTTTTTTCATGAGTGTGGTATTCACGTGACTGATCTGGCCTTGGAATATACGATGACAAAGTTGACAGTCTCAACTATTTTGAAGAACAATGACGCCATCCCAGGAACCTATGTGGTAAAAGGAGAAGCAATGGTAAACAAGCAGAGGAAACAAGTACTGGAAATGATACAAAACTTTTGTTAGTGTAGTTGAATGAGAAACAGCTGGCAGGTGACAGCATTCATGTAGCTATGTTGCATGAAAAAGTCAAGAAACTGCAGTGATTTACTGCAAGAAAATTCCTCTGCAAGTGCAAAAAGGATGAGTTGCAAACCAATAGAAGGTAGTTTGATAACTTTGGCAAGAGAAGTGCCATCCACGGTGTGCTAAGATGTAGTGAGACCTCTACTTCTGACAAGGCTATTGTAGAATCCTACAAGAAAGAATTTATGGAATTCATGAAGGCAGAAGGATACATCACTCAAATGTTCAACTGCAGTAAAACAGGGCTGGTCTGAAAGAAGATGCTGAACAAAATCTATATCACACAGGAAGAAAAGGCACTGCCAGGGCACAAGCCCATGAAGGTCAGATTGACTCCTTTTGCTATCTGTGAACACAAGCACTGATTTGAAGATTAAGCCACTACTGGTGCACCACTACCAGACTCCTCATGCATTCAAGAAACAGAAAGTGAACAAGGCTGACTGCCTTCATGTGGAAGGCCAGTATGAAAGCTTGGGTTGCAAAGTAGTTGTTCATGGAATGATTGCATGAGATGTTTGCACCCACTGTTAAGAAATACCTGACAACAACTAACTGCCTGAAAGGCGTCCTTTTCTGAGGGACAATACCCTGGCACATCCTCCAGGCTTGGTGGATGATATGGTTGCTGAGCATGACTTCATAAGAGTCAAGTTCCTCTCCTGACACCTCTTCTGCAACCCATGGACCAGCAAGTGATTTGCAGTTCACTAAGCTGCACACAAAGGCACTCTTCACCAGGTGTTTTAATGTCCCTGCAGAGACATCCTTAACTCCAAAAGAGTTCTAGAAGAAACATTTCAATGTCGTCCACTGCGTCAACCTCGTTGACAAAGCCTGGAAAGATGTCATATACAGGAATTTAAATGCAGTATGGAGGAAACTGTGGCCAAAATGTGTCATTGAACCTGACTTTGAAGGGTCTGATGCATAGGCAGTGAAGGACATTGTGTCCATGGGCAAGAGTATGGGTCTGGACATTGATAGTACAGACACAGAGGAGCTTGTTGAGGACCATGAGGAAGAGCTGATGTTGGAAGAACATGCTGGACTCCAGAGTGAGCAGCAGAAGGCACTCATTGAGGAGCATTTCACTGAGGAAAAGGAAGATAGGGAAGAGGTTAGCACTTTATGTGATAAAATCCATTATGGAAAAATGGAACTAGTGACAGGATTTCTTTGAGACACACCACCTCAACATAACTGTAACGAACAGTTTGAATCTGATGAACAATAATATGGTCTTTCATTTTTGGAGGGTTAGTAGCTCAGGATAAAACAAGTCACATTTGATAGATTTTTCATCAAAATTGATTCAGCAGCTAAGAGACAAGGAAAGGAAATCCCTAAAGGCAATCTCCCTGATGTCCATGTAGAGGGGCACCCTCCCTCCAAACAACTATGTCTTCCTACCCACCTTTCTGTCTTCCACACATGAAGTTGCCTTACTCAATGTTGGTGTTCTCTCTCCTTATGCTGTACCATAACTTGTTTCATATTTTCATGGTTTAAAAAATAAATACATATGGTTCAGGATGGATTAACTTTATTTACATTGAACCTTATGGGAAAATTTGATTCAGTTCACAACTAAAATCGGTTTGCAACCACGTTCAGAGGGGTTCAAAACAGATCAACCTTATTTACACTAAATCTTTTTTTATATTTCTTTTTTTTATTTTAAAGATACTAAAATCCAACAAAACATAATGGAACACAGTCAATCAAAACAAAGCAATAGAACTGGTACAGAATTTCAAAGAAAGATACTATGAAAACAATACCTACTATTGTGTATCCTGTTATTTTCAGAATAGTTGACCATTCCATCAGGAATAGTAAAATCAAACCAAAAACAAAACACAATAAAAGCAATCAAAACAGGATATGAAATGATGCAAAAAAAATTAATCAGAATAAAGCAAAATAATGAGAACAATACTGGGCCTTGAAATAAGACAGAGGAAAATCCCCCACATTTGCTACATTGCATACTGTCATCTTCCCAAGAGATCCTCAGACTGCTGGCCCCAGGACTGCAAAATCAACCAAACAATACAAGTTGCTTTATGTACCTTAGTTGCTATCAAGTTAGCCAGTCCTCTGAACCAGCAGGTTGCTTACGGTATACACTGAAACTTACAGAGAAATTTGGTTTGGTTCATGACCATATCAGTTTGCAACCAGAACCATGGAATGAATTAAGTTCGTGAAATGAGGTACCATTGTACTAAGAGCAACTTTTCTTTCCTTTTTTCTTTCTTTCTTTTTTTTAATTGAGACAGGAGCTGCAATCTCCTGATTTGCAGCTGTCCTTGAACTCACTATGTAGCATATACTGGCCTTGAACTCATCATCTGCTTGCCTCAGTCTCTCGTGTACTGAGGGCAATTTTCAATTTAAAGTAGCTGTATACTTCATGGGCTCAACAGTCATATGTGACTAGTGGCTAGTAAACTATAATGTTCAACTGTGACTCAAGATTTGAGCAATCAAACATATCCTATGTAGTAACGCAATGAAGCTACTCAGTTGACCTCACATTCATATTGATTCAGCCAGTAATGAGACAATAAGCCCTGCTGAATTTACAGTTTATTAATAGTGGCAAAGCAAGCAGCATGAGTTTTCCTGGGCCCAGGTGGGTACTAAACAGAGGTGGCTCCATCCCTAGTTGATGAATACATAAGCCCCAATTTTACAAGGCGATTACAAACAAACCTGTTCAAACTTTGTTCTTCAGAGAGACAATATCTTTATTATCCTGATCAGAAAACAAACCTGCCTTCTGACCCACAGGGAACATAATATGAAACCTTAAAGGCTACTAGGCAAACATCCTTGAAAGGATAGCGTCAGTCACAAAATATTTAGCAATTCCATTAGAAACTGTCTCCCAACAACTGGCTTTTTTCTTGAAAGGCTCTGTAGATATTCCAGGTAGAGTTAAATGTTCCATAGTATCCTCTACATAGCTTAAAAATAGGAGAGAACATAGAACTATTGATTTTGTGCTTGCCTGTCCTACTATTCAATGAGCTCCTGGGAGAGAGTGAGATATAGCATTCAATAAATACTTGATAAAGAAATAAAAAGTACTTTGAAAGAAACTGCATAATGAGAGAGACTAATAGGAAGAATTGTCAAGAAAAATCAAGGTTTGATTAATCTAAAACCCTGAAGAATGAGGAGTTAACCTTGTAAAATCTAACAATAGCCAGGCTCACTATGCAGTTCACCCGTGTAATCCCAGCACTTGGGTGGCTGAGGCAGAAGGATCATTGTGAGTTGAAGGCCAACCTAGGCTATCTGGTGGGTCTAAGGCCAGCTTGAACTACAAAGAAAGACCTGTCTCAAAATAAACAAACTATAAGTAAATAAATAAAATACAAGGATGACTGGGGTCAAGGAAGAACAGCATAGCTAAAGGATCTGGAGCAGCAAAACCTTGAAGAGGAATGGAAAGGCCAAAGTATCTAGACACAGTGAACTCAGTGTTCAAATGGCTCACAGTCATTTGGAAACAGAAACAGAGCCAGATTATGTAGGGTTCTACAGATCATGTTAAAGATTTGAGGTTTTATTCAAAGTCCATGGGAAACTATTAAATACTTTTTAGTATGGTATATTACAATCTGACATTTAAATGTAATGTAAAACCTATGATCCCCTAGGCATAGTGGTGTATGTCTATAATCCCAGCACCCAGGAGGCTGAGGCAGAAGGATCACTGGCAAGCTTGAGGCCAGCCTGGGCTACATAACAATACACTGTCTCCTAAAACATATACACACATATGCACACACAATCAGCTGCCTCCTACAATATGGATGGCAGCAGTCACAAATTCATTAGGAATCTTGTGACAAGAAATGGTAACCAATATCTTGCTTTGCTGTTTCTTTCTTCTTCTTTTTTTTTTTCCTTTTTCTTTTTATTTATTTATTTTTTTGTGTGTGACAAGGTCTCATTATGTAGTACAGGCTGGTCTTGAACTTGCTTATATAGCCTGGGCTGGAACTCACTGTGACCCCTGGGCCTCTTTAGTGCAGGCATGCGCCACCACACTCAGCTTAGTGTTTCATTTTAATACTTTAATTTTTCTTCTATGAGCTTGGTCCTCTTAAATCTAGAGACTGAGAAGCTGAGGCAAGAAGATTAAAAGTTTCAGCCCAGGCAGTTTACCAAGACACTGTCTCAAAATAAAAAACTATAAAAAGTCTTGGGATCAATCCCAGGTAACTTCCTCCCGACCAAAAAAAAAAAAAAAAAAGGCAAAACAAAACCCAAAAACCAAGTGGCTTCCCTTCCTTCTCCTGCATTAATATTAACTACTAGCCATACCCACATATTAACCATTTCCATAAATGCCTTAGTTTCTTACACTAGCCCTTGAAATGTAATACTCCCTATCTACTTAAATTTTACTAGTTTTGTCTCTAGATAGCATTTTAAACTTTTTAAAAAATCTCATTATACTAAACTGCTTTTGTTAATGTACAATGGCATGCTAGAGTCTGCACAGTGAGAACATTTATTAATTTCAAAATTTCCATCGAACCATTAAAACATCAAATTAGAATTAAGAGTAAAGAGGTAATGTAAAAAGAATTAAAATGTATTATATACATGTGCCAACTCTCCACGATGAATTTTGTACTGTAAATGTACTAAAAATAAAAAATAATTTACAATGAAAAGAAGTATGAAAGATAGTATTAGGAAACAAAGTATTCACACACACACAAACGTTAGCATCTAAGTAACTTGGTTTTTCCAAACTTTTTCTGCATTTATCTCACAAACTTTCATACTGGGGAAATAGGTTAACTTTATACGTTGGAAGCTGAGGGACTTAGCTAATTAACTGCAGACTATTTGATACTAGCTAAGTATCTGTGAGACAGGAATTTGAGGGGGTTCTCTTATACTAGTCACCTCACCTATGAAGGTTTTCCGTTTATTTTGAATGCCTCCTTCTCCCTCGATAAAGTTCAAAGATTTTCAAAGCAACCTTAAGAAGCGTTTTTATTGGATCCTCACAACTTTACAAGATAAAATAAGTATTGTTTCTCCTCCTATTTTAAAAATGATGAGGCTGGAGGAATACTAACTATCCGGAGGAGGCCCCAGGCTCCCTCTGGACAGTGTCTTTTACACCACATTCATCCAACTCTGCTATGAAATTAGCCATATATGAGAGGACACCCAGGAATCTCAAAACAAAACAAACAAAAATAGGGTTTTGAGTTACTCAGTTATATTGGGACAATCAACCAGATCATAGCAGGGAACAGAGAACCTGAGTTAAGAAACAGTAGAAAAACGATGGAGCAAAGAAATCTCCAGTCCTTTCCCATTTATTTTTAACCAGAGTTCACTCAGGCCAACCTTATAAGGTTGGCGGCGGGGGGGGGG